>JAUTXW010001421.1:182500-328160 GCA_030620095.1 Kuschelorhynchus macadamiae | reverse complement strand
AATCAAACGTTTGGTGGTAAGATTAAGTACGGCTTGTAGGTCAACATGTGCAGAAGTTTCGGTTATGGTAATTGCTTCAGGACCTGGATAACATTCCTTCTTTGCCGCCTGTACGTTTTTATATGATGGAAAAATTTTTGGAGCTTTCGATCTCACTAACTCATACTGATGGCGAGATAAACCCGCTTCAATTATGAGAGCTAGAACATCTACTATTGATATAGGAGTAGTTTCCAAGGACTCTTTATATGCATCGGTGTATTTAGTGCAAGCAGATGGATCAGATACAATAACTCTCACCAGTTTGAAAGCCTCTATTTGTTTTTGTGTGTATTGGATTTAGAATGACGTCACATAACTAACCATGCCTTGTCATCCAAACTAAACGTGTAAAATTTCAGCTCAATCGGATAACTGCTTTAAAATTCAGTTGCAAGATTTGACCCGAACTAACATACATACATACTTATTGCAGGTTAAATAAAAGCTTGTAAAAAAGCGTTATTCTAACGCCTAATAAGTAGTCCTAAGGCAATAGTCTTCGCTCTCAAATATGCACATTAATGTGCGTCTTAACGTTTGGTCGGATATAAAAGCAATTCAAACTATTGCCATCTGTCAGTTTGACATATGAAATTGTCATTAACTTTAAAAAATAGAAAAATGTCTCATAAACTATTTCTGTTCCAAATTTCATCGCATAATATCGAAAGGTTCCAAAGTTATGTTTAATTGAAGTCATTTTGAAAGTTTTCGAAGTAGCTATTCTCAGCAGTTTATGGATTCGGCAAAGTTCAAATAATTCAAAATGGGGCAAAAAGGGGCAAAAATCTGCATTAGAATATTAAATTGTATAAACTAAAGAAAAATAATTTGCAAAAAAATTAGCCGGATGTGCCCGGATTCATAACTAAATCTCTTGTGTTTTCGAAATTTTATTAAATGCGAATTGTTGTCATACTCTAGTAAAAAATTAGTTTGTATTCAAATAGTCGCCTAATATATCCCAAAAACGATTGAAATAATAATTTACTTACCTGATCTTGACTATAGCAATGTCACTTCTAGAATAAATATCAACAACTTATCGCACAATCAATTATAAAAACAAGGAAATATACCACTACAGGTAAACTAAATTACAAATCGTTTTGACAAGCTGCAAAACATGATCTGTTTCTTAGCAGCGACGCGCCGATAGTTGCCGGTTCAGCGCCTACTAATCCAATTGATAATTCAGCAATATATAACATACGAGAATACATAAATTTTAGCAAAATCAGGGAGATTTAATTTTTATCACTTATTGTATATCAATTGTGACTTCTGCCCCAGTGTGTGCCGCCTTAACTTGGTATAGAGCTAATCAAGATAATTTTTTTTCATGGAATGATATTGTAGTATCTTTAAAAAAAGATTTTTTACCTCCGTTTTATGATGAATCATTACTTGATCAAATTAAAACTCGTTTTCAAGGTCGACAAGAGTCAGTAACGATTTTTGTCTCTATTATGCAAAATCTTTTTGTTAGATTATCTCAGTCACCTTCTAAAGCAGATCAATTAAAAATTTTAAGAAGAAATTTATTACCTAGATATGTCAATGCTTTAGCGTTACATGATATTACTGAGGTATCTCAATTAGTAAATTTATGTAAACGATTTGACGAAGCCACACAGTATAATAGTAAAATTAATAATGCAAAATTAGAATATCTTGAAGCCGACCTGGCTTACGTAGATATAAATCAAACCACTAGACGTGACCATCAACATGTTCCAAAACCTTTAGCAAATAATGAAAGATCAGAAAATGTTTATAAAATTTGTTGGAATTGTTCTAAAAAGGGACATGCATTTATAGTGTGTAAAGAGCCTAGAAAACAATTTTGTTATAAATGTGGCAAGCCCAATTGTACGAAATTTACTTGTCCATCTTGTAGTCAAAAAAACCAATTGATAAGTTTGAATCGGGCCGAATTCAAACTAAGGTCAAAATTAGAGGCCATTTTCGCAAGTTTTCTCGTATTAGTAACAACACTCAGGGTCGTCAAAAAATTGTTAGAGATTCACACAGTTTTTCTTCTTATCCTAAGCCGATTTCTCGCCCCATATATAAGCCTGAAGTGCAGTCAAAAAATTTTGTAAAACAATGTAGTAATAATTATGTGAGTAATGAACCCAACTTTAGTCCTAAAACTGATTTAAAGGATTAAAAAAATCTGACGCTGCGCCTCTTTTTGTTCGCATGCCTTTTGACAATAGACCATATGTAGAAGTAACTTTATATGATGAATCTTTATTAGCTTTGTTAGATAGTGGGGCTAACCGCTCTTGTTTGGGTGAGCCAGCCATGTATCTAATTAAAAAATATAATTTGCAAATTTTTAAATCAAAATTAAAATCTATTAGTACTGCAGATGGTAATGAACAAACAATTTCTGGATTTTGTCAGTTGCCATTTTATTTGGGTAATGAATGTAGAATAGTAAAAGTTTTAGTAGTACCATCTTTGCGGTGTAACTTGATTTTGGGTAGTGACTTCTGTAGATTATTTTCATTGATAGTAGATTTTAGCAATAATTCTTGGAAGATTTTGAGTAAAATATATGGTCCATCAGTAAATATTTTAACAGAAGATTCTCTTAAGGTTACGGACAAAGAGTCGATTATTAATTTATCCCCTAATGAAAGGGAGCAGGCAGATCAGATTATATCTTTATATAAAGGGTTGTCACCAAAGGACAAGCTGGGACGAACGGACAAACTTAAAGCAGTTATCGATACCGGCGATTCGCCTCCTTTTAAAAAAAGACATATCCTTTGTCTCCCTTTATGTTGGAGCACTTACACAAAGAACTAGATAGAATGTTGGCTTTGGGTGTGGTGGAACCTAGTAGAAGTCCTTACAACTCTCCTGTTCTTTTGGTGCAGAAGAAAGGTGGGGATTATAGGCTAGTTTTGGACGCAAGATTCCTGAACCAAAATGTACGTAAAGATAGTTATCCACTTCCCAGAGTTGACGACTGTCTTTCTATGTTAAGAAACGCAACATTTTTATCTACTATTGACTTCAAAAATGCTTTTTGTGAAATACCTCTTGATGAGTCAAGTAAAGAAAAAACTGATTTCAGTGTGCCTTTTCGTGGACTTTTCCATTTTAATGTTTTGCCCTTTGGTCTATGTAATGCTGCTCAAATGCAACAAAGACTTATGGATAGTATTTTTAGACCTGAATTGCAGCCCTATGTTTTTAAATATTTAGATGATATAAAGGCTTTTAGACGCTAACTTAACAATTAATTTTAATAAATGTAATTTTTTTCGAAAATCACTTCAGTATCTTGGTTTTGTAGTTAGTGGTACAGGCGTGGGCACCTGTCCAGAAAAAATTAAGGCCATAGTAGAATATAAAAAACCGGAATGGACTACTCAGCTAAAAAGTTTCTTGGGCGTTTGTAGTTGGTATAGACGTTTTGTTCCTAATTTTAGTGCCATTGTATCTCTTTTAATTGATATGTTAAAAGGGAAAGGTAAAAAGCAACCTTTAATTTGGACTTCAAAGGCAGAAGAAGCTTTTAGAGAACTTAAAGAGCGGATGGTTTCATCCCCGGTAATGTCTGCCCCTAATTTTTCTTTGCCTTTCACAATAGAGTGTGATGCGAGTGATACAGCTGTGGGCGCAGCCCTTTTACAAAATATAGACGGCAAAGAAGTTGTAATTGCTTTTAGCATTAATTTTTTCTCTTGAAAAGTTTAGATGTTACGTTGAGGGCTGTAAAGATCTTTTTGTAATAACTGATCACTCTTCACTATTGTGGTTAAAGAATATTGTTTGATTTTAAGTTATCATATCGCCCTGGTAAGCAAAATGCATTAGCGGATTTTCTTAGTAGATCCGTTCCTGCTTCTGAAGTTAATATATTAGATGTTTCTCTAGATAAATTGGAACCTTGGTATGCCAATTTACGGGATAAGATTATTAAAGATCCAAATAATTTTCCTCATTGGGCAGTAAAAGATGGTTATATCTATAAACACACTGGTAAGAAAAATCCTTTGAAAACCAATATTTCCGAATGGAAATTGGTGGTGCCAACTAATGAACGTATAAAAATAATTAAAAATTGTCATGATTCTCCAACTTCGGCACATTTAGGTTTCTTTAAAACATTAAATAAAATTTCTGAAGAATTTTATTGGCCAAGAGTAAGGCAACAGGTCTTAAAATATGTCCGTCAATGCGAAGTTTGTCAAAAGCAAAAGTTACCAAATTTTTCTCGTTATGGTTTAATGGGTGCCGAGAAAAAGGTTAATTTTCCATTTGAAATGTTGGCAGTCGATTGTATGGGTATTTTTCCTAGAAGTAAGAAAGGAATACTTTTCTTATTGTGGCTGTAGATATTTTTTTCACAATTATGAAACCTTTGCGCCAGGCTACGGCTCCAGCGATTGTGTCTTTTTCCTGACTGATAATGTCATGTTACCGTTTGGAACTCCTAGAATTTTGATTTTAGATAATGCTCCTGTCCATACTGGGAAAGTCTTTGATAAAATGGCAAAAAAGTTCAACATTTCTAAAATATGGTATAATTGTCGCTATCACCCTCAGTTTAACCCGGTTGAGCGTGTTAACAGGACAATTGGCGCGGCTATACGTTCATAAATCAAAGACTCTCACAAAGATTGGGATATACATATACCAGAAATTCAAAGTGCCTTAAACACGTCAGTTCATGAATCCACTAGCTATACACCAAATTTTTTCGTTTTTGACAGAAAAGCCCAATTACAGGAGATTTTTGTGATAATTCTAACATAAACACTGAAATAGCAGACGAAAATGTCAATAATTAAGCTAACGAACTTTTAAAGCTTCCAATTTTATATAAAAAGGTTCAGGAAAGACTCAATGCTGCCTATAGTAAAAATTGCCGTACATATAATTTGCGCAGGCGTCAATGTGTTTATAAAAAGGGTGATTTGGTATGGAAAAGAAATTTTGTATTATCTAATGCTGCTAATGATTTTTCGGCAAAGTTGGCAGATAAGTATGTACTTTGTAAAATACGCAAGGTTAGATCCAATTCTGCTTATAAATTAAATAATTTGGGTGGCAGTGACGCGGGATGCTGGCATGTATCAAAATTAAAACCATATGTAGGTACTCTTCCCGATTTGTCCGATAATCTTGTGCGTCAACCGGATTCTAATTAGTAATTATTTAGTTAAGGTGTTTTTATATTGATATATTACTCCTTATATAATTTGGTACGTTACAGTATTTTAGTATATAAAACTGGTGTGTTTGATTTTATAGTTATTGACCGGAATTTGACTATTCTTCTATTCTTCAAGTTCTCTAGTTTTCATGCGGCTATTTCAGATTTAGTTGTTCATATCTCAGTGCTTCTCAGTTTACGAAGTCATAAATTAGTTTTCTAGTCCAAGGCTTAATAAAAGGTGTGTGGCAGGTAATTTTTTTAGCTTCGATATGTATTTTTTGTATTTTTCCCTGTACGGGCTCCAGGGGGAACAGAATTAGGCCCGTAGGCTCCTAAAGTTATGGCCTTAGTCGTAAGAGGCGACTAAACATAACCACTCTCTGGCTATCTTCCATCAGTTGTACAGTTTAAGTTCAGTCAGATATTTCTTATGAGATATAAATCTTATCCCTGTACGGGCTCCGGGGGGAATAGAATTAGGCCCGTAGGCTCTTAAAGTTATGGCCTTAGTGTTAAGAGGCGACTGAATATAACCACTCGCTGGCTAATTTCCATCAATTGTAAATACAGGTCAGGAATAGTCAAATCACATAATGCAAAATTTCAGGTTGAGCATTATTTTTTATACCTGGACCCTTTTTGACAATGCTAGTTGTAAATTTATTTACTTATTATTTGTTGTAAAAAAAAATTAATTACTAATTTGCTTAAGGTTGTAAATTATAATATTGTAATCCTAACTTAGTATTTTCCTTAGCGATATATTATTGTAAAATAGCTTAACTTTAATTAACCCCCTAGTTAGTATTTTTTTTCTCTGTTTGCCTACTTTGATTAGGCCTACTGCCACACACCGTTTTTCTTGTTACTATATATCTATATCTCTGTTGAGTACTGACTAGTACTTCGAGTATCGCAGGTTTTGTTTTATTGGCTTTGATTGCATACTTGCGTAATATTTATTGCAAATATCCTCTAATTAAGTATCGATTATACCTCTTCTCTGATGTGTTTTTTTTTGTGCATGGTACCATTCTTGAGGTCACCATAATTTGGTAATTTTAGATTTTTTTTTCTAGCTAATACGTCAGCTTGTCAGATATTTTTCTTTAAATGGGTTATGCATACGTTAAACCTAGACCTTTGGTTGAAAAGTTTTAGCTGGAATGGACAATGGACTCCCACCATTGTGTCAAAAATTTAGAGTACAAAATGAATGCGAATTGATACATTTTAAAATTTGCTATATTAGTGTTCGGATTTGTAGCTCGTCTTATGAATTTTGTGACTCTTCATGAGTTGTGATTTAGTTATATTAACTCCCTGGATTTGACATTTACATAACATGCAGTTTTACTTTCCCCTCAATTTAGCCTTGTAAAGGTGGAGGTTAGTTTTGGAATCTTCCTATTTTATAACAAGGGTAAAGTTTTTCGTGGGGTGGGAATTTGCAAATTTAATAAGATCTGAATGTGACTTATTTGACTATTGGTTATACATAGGTCTGTTTCATTCTACCTTAAAGCAGATAAACTAATATGACATGAACTATTAATTATTTTGTCAAGAATCCCAAATTTGGACTAATTTATTCCCGATTGTGATATCTTAATTGGTTTATTACACTTTAATATATTTTTATGCCACATATTTTTTTTCTGGGTTTGAAGTGTTGGGTGTCAGCTTGTTTCAGAACCTTTTTAGTATTAAAGCTTTAAATTTACTTTGTCGGAAAGATCAGTATTGGGGGGCGAAAGTTGAACCGAAGTTTAGCATAGACTAACTTCAATTATGGGGTGCTTAGCTACTGGTACTGTTCCCAACCCGTCCTAGCATTTTCTGGGGGATTGTTGTCAGTCACGCTTTATGCTACAGCCTATTATATATTATCTAAATTTTTTCTCGCAGTTTTAGTCTAGTGGAAACTACATTTCACTCCCTATTGTTTGGTGGACTTTGGGGTTACAGTTATTTTTTTATTTTTTCTTTTGAAAATTAATTAATTTGCATAACGTCTTATTATTTTTTTGTTTTCACCTACCAGTTGACACTTTCTATTTAAGGGGAAACTGCATGCAGTATTATGGATCATTTGCAAGCCTTCCGCCGCTGCAATATTATATTAAAACTATAAGAGATATGTATTAGCTTCAATGTGATTTCAATAGGGAAGTATGTATAGTTGGGCGCTAAATGCAATTTTTTATGAAAAAATCTAATCTAGTATTATAAAATAGAAGTAGATTTGTCCATTTTCGACCATTTTCGACCACTTTTTGATGCAAATGCCGTCGCTTATAATTTTTTTTCCACAAAATGGCTCTTTAACGCCTTGCATTGATACTTTGTCTACGTAACCACAAAATTTGAAATGGTAAATCGTACTCATGTCTTTGTATTTCTGCAGCGCGTGAACCCTTTTGAACCCATTTTTAAACGAAATGTAATTTAAATTGACTATACATAACACATTTTTTTGAGGTCGGACGTGCAGGAAGTTTTTTCTAATACGTAGGTACCTTTTCATCTTACTTTGGACTTGACTAGACCTTGTCGCTCGTTTTTCACTTTTTAATTGCAGTTCTCCCTTAAGTGAGTATACTGTTTTAGATGTCTGATAGCGGCACCAGTTTTAGCAATTTTAAAGAGGTCAGTAAACGAGACTATCCCTGTCTTCCGGGTACTGGGTCCGTTAGACACCTAGAGGTTGACTCTTGTCAAAATTCTTGCTGCTCTTCTACAGGATTTCTATTACCCTTCTTATTGTTTCGTTGGTTGTACTATCGGGCATCGGGATTGTATATTTCATTTTTGATGATGGTGTTGATTGAAAATACAATGTATTTGTATATTTTTTTTGCGCTACTGTTTTTATATTCCTTCAGTAGTGTTAACACTTACAACATTGGTTATCATATGGTAGTTGAATAGGTGTGCAAGTTTTTGCGTATCTTACGGTGATTGTTCGGTATATGTGCACTAAATTTTTCCGTGAGATTTTAGTTATTTTTCAAATGGTGGTCTGCTTAAAAAATCTACTTTTTATGCTTATGGTAAATTTTATTTCATAAAGTCGTTTTCTAGTTAATCATAATTGAATATCTCTAACTAAATTCCGTGTTTGTGTTTTAATAATACTCTGACCATGGTATTGTTTAATTAATGCTTTTGTCAGTACAGTTAATACTAGCTTATATACATAGTCAAATTTAGATGCTATTTGCTATACCTGGTTAATTATATTTCTACTGCATTTAGCGTTGATAATACTTTTAGATTACTTAATCTCAAATTAAGTGTAATCTATTATTAATTTTTTATATGATTTTGTTTGAAAACGGAAAATAAGTTTCTGTTTATTGCTACGAGCAATTAATTTTTTTTTTATTATGATGATTCTGAGGGATTATCCTTTAAACTTTTATTAGTTTATCATTGTTTTACTATATAACGTTAATGTAGCATGAATTTCAATTCTTATAGAAGTTTGCACAAACCTCACTCCTTAATTGGGATTTTTTTTGAAGTAAAACTGTGAAAGGTTTTATTTTTTGGATTTATTTTTTTGCAACTTAGTATCTTCTAGGAGTAGTTTTGTTAATAGATTGTTTTATTTGTATTATAAGGCTACTGTTGAAATACTGATGAAAGTTTTTTTTTGGAACACGATTACATGTGTGTTTATAAAAATTCATTAGTTTTGGATCATAACTTTTTTCACTTCACGGATCAAAATATTTTTTTATTAATTTATATATTTTTTTTTTGGGAGAGGTAGTGTAACGGTGTACTGTCGTGCGTTACGGTCAGACAAATTATCATGTTAAAAAATATTTTTTTTAAGTAAGCATATTTAGTATTTAATAATTTAAATATTTTATTGCTTACAGACCTATACTGCGCGTATTAAATTTTTCTAGATTCAGTTAAGCGCATGGACACCCTAACACGATTCTACAAAGAGATCAAAGGAAACAAGATAGTCCTTGGCGACTTCAATTCCAAATCACCAGAATGGGGTTCACCGACAGAAGACGTAAGAGGCATACTGATGGCCACGGCGACGAGCCTTGGGCTAACACCTCTCAACAGGGGAGGAAAACCCACCTTTACAAGAAGAAATTACGGTTCGCGTATCGATGTTACATTCGCATCGGAGAGACTGGCAGGAAGCCTGAGATCCTGGGAAGTCCTCGATACAGAATCCCTATCCCCCCATGGGCATATTATGGTAGTATTCGGGAACAAGTCAGAAAAAAACAAACATTAGAGCTAAATTGGAACTAAACAAAGAGGTTTTTATAAATACAGTTACCAACAAGATTGAAACCTTTAATAGACCGATAACAAACCCGGAGATCTTTAGCAACATAATAAAACACTCATGTGATCTAGCCTTAGTAGCCGCAGGACCGGAAAATTCAAATAGTGTACCATATTGGTGGAATAATGACACAAAACCATACGAGAAAATTGCATTTCGCTCCGCAGAGAATATACCAGATCTAACAGAAACATACCTCAAATACACCAACAAGAACTGATATGGACAAGATATAAGGAAGAAAAGAAAAGGCTGCGGAGAGAAATTGACAAGGAAAAAAGAAAAGCCTGGAACAAAATATGTGACGAACTGGACCAAGACGTATGGGGAGAAGGTTATAAAATCGTCATGAGACACTTCAAAAAAAAAAGGCTTAAATCTAGAAATCCCTATCCAAAAAAAGAAAGATATAGTACAAATCCTATTCCCGACAAGACCAGTGAGACTACCGGAGAGATCACCCCGGACGGGAGCCTCTCCTTTTACAACGCAGGAAATGAAGACGGCAGCGCAAAAATTGAAAGTGGGAAAGGCCCCGGGCCCAGACGGGATCCCAGTGGAAGCCATAAAACAGCTAGTAGAAACCATGCCGTCCCTCACGGGGGATATCCTAAACGATTTATTGAGAAGAGAGACATTTCCTGACGAATGGAAAATCGCGAGACTGATACTCATACATAAATCCGGAAAGCCGTACGACAGACCAAACTCTTTCAGACCACTATGCCTTATTAATACTCTAGCAAAACTGTACGAGCACCTCATAAAGGCTAGACTGGAGAACGAGATAGAAGAAAGCGGTGGACTCTCACCTACGCAGTTTGGTTTCACTAAGGGTAAATCAACTATCCACGCGATCGAGACGGTGCTCGAGGTAGGAAGAAGAATCAAATTAGAGGGAGAGGGACAGAAATGGAGCGCATTGATCACATTAGATGTGAAAAACGCGTTCAACTCAGCGCACTGACCTAACAAATTAAGGGAACTGGAACGGAGGAACATTTCAAAATACCTCTTAAATATATTAATAGATTATTTTAGATTTAGGCAAGTCTTTCTAGACAGAAAGGAACACATCGAGATGTCGGCCGGCATACCACAGGGTTCCGTACTGGGCCCCACGCTATGGAACATCATGTATGACCCGGTATTGCAAACCGAAAACGAGGAAGGGGTGTACAAATTCGGTTTCGCCGACGATCTGGCAATGATAATTACAGGCTCGGACTCCATCCAGCTGATGGACCGAGGAAACAGAGCGATCTCATGGATTGATAACTGGATGTCACGTAGTCTACTAGAAATAGAACCAGATAAGACCGAGGCGGTCATACTATCGGGAAAGAGGGAGAGAAGAAACATTTCGTTTTTACACGGTGAAAAAGTAATTAATCCCCAAAAATTTGTAAAATATCTAGGAATAAGGATTGGTGAGAATTTGGACTTTAGAAACCACGTAGTGGCAGCTATCAACAAGACCTCTGAGAAAATAGGAATTCTCCGGAGAGTTATGCCCAATATTAACGGCCCTAACCATTTTAAGAGGAAACTGCTGCACGGTGTGGCACAGTCTTCTCTTTTGTATGGAGCCCCAGTGTGGAAAAATATCACCGGGATAGCGAAGTATAAAAACTTCTTAGAGTCTGCACAGAGAAAAGGTTTAATCGCAGTTGCGAGTTGTTACAGGACGGTATCTACCGTGGCCTTGCAGGTTCTAACAGGAATACCACCAATTGACCTGTTAATAGCAGAAAGGGACTTTGTCCACAGAAGAGGCGATTTGGAACTAGAAGATGCCAAAAGACTAGCCAGGGAGATACTTTTGACAAAGTATTGAAGATGGGACAAGAAAGATGGGACGCGGAAACAGAAAAAGCACAGTGGACAAAAAAACTCATCCCTGACATTAGAACTTGGACCACCGCCAAACACAAAAAAGTTAACTACTACACCACACAGGCCTTTACCGGACATGGTTCGTTCCGTAGCTATGTGTTCAGGATTAAGAAATGTGACAGCGGACACTGCCAACAATGCGCCGTCGAAGACTCCGCAAAACACACCCTGTTCGAATGACATAAGTACAATAGGATAAGAATGGAGACAAGCATAGACCTAGACCTGGAATTAAATGAAGAAAACCTAGTTGCCACCATGACTGGTTCTAACAGAAAGAGTAAAATTATCAACAATTTTATAACTAAGATTATGAAATCAAAAGAAGAGGAAGAACGCAGAGACTAGACTTTGGAATAACAACAAGTATGAAGAATAAGCAATTATTAAGGAGCTAGCCGCCATGTTATGTCAGTCTCTGACGGTTCCGTAGCTAGGTGACCTGACGGAAAGGGGAAGGGAGTTTAGCAGGTAGTCTGACCTTCAGAAAAAGGCAGGAGCCCTGCACACTTTGGGCAACACAAGATCGGCACAAGAAGCCCAAATACAAGGCGGTAAAACGCTTCTCCAACCCCCCCAAAAAAAAAAAAAAAAAAAGATTCAGTTTAGCTTGCGGTTGGACGTAAATAGGCTAATTATAATTATTGTGTATATTTAAGTTGTTATATCACTTTATTTCAGTATTTATTTGACGCTAAGGATGCATGAATTCTTACATTTCAGTGATATCATTTATTTAGTTTTTTTTTTTGGATACCTACGAATCTCTCTCGTATTTGTATAAATTTGGCAGCCAATAGGCGACACGTTGTTCACCGCGTGGTGTAGACTAGTTTTTGGCTTTCCTTGTTCCTCTTAAGGCAGATTTAAAAATGCGTTCTTGTCGTACACTCAAATATTGCTTACTTCGTTGGCGAATAATTGCATGCATGCCGTTGATCATAATAAATACAAGGGAATTTGATATTTAATATTATTATCGTTCAATTGGGAAGATAACATAAAGATTAAAGCTTATTTTTCCTAGTTATTTTTCTGTTAATTTTGGTTTGTTGAATTATGATATTTTTATAGCTTATATTTATTTGAGTTAATTAAATTGTTCTAGTATATATTTAAGCAATAGTTTTCCTTTTCAATTAAAATCATTTAAGACGTTTTACTTTGGGGTTTTTATTTGCGCCGTCAGCCCGGCAAACCTGTGTTGAGATTTGGCTATCCTATGTTAAAAAAAAGGAAACATTTTTTTGAATTCTTGTTTCTCTGCTAAACGTATTGGTTTCACGTTTAGCAAGCCATTTTATCTTCGGAACTTTGTGCAAGTCGGAAGCCATCTTAACGGGTCAAACTCTTGAAACGTAATTTGTTAGTTTTTCTCAGAGTTACATCAGTCAGGTAATACATTAAAATTTGTAATTACATTATTGATTATTTAGGTTAATTGTTCAAAATTTAAGAATGATTTTTTTTATGAAATCTTTATATTATATTACTTAATTTCGAGATCACGCCATGCCATGCTGACGCCTATTTTTTTCTTTTCTTTTCAGTTCTACACCGATTTGCCTTGCCTTATATTTTCCTACAAACTAGTTTTTTTTAAAAACTGTTAAAATTGAAATCTAAAATTTCATATCATAATTTTGTCTTATCCATTTTGAAATCAGTACTTGGATTTCTGGATAAGTTTTTGTAGCTAGACGCCTAACTAGCCGCCTTTAGAACTAGCCACTAGTTGCTAGATAATATTTTGTTGTCTACCACAACTATTTATGTAGGCTTGCCTAAATTAAATATTGGATAGAATTCCGATCCCAATTGCATCTTAAATTCAATTTTGGTTCCGAGAAAATAAGGTCATCCCGGATATAATTCGTCATAAATCCTGTTCGACAACCATTGAGGGAGAGGAGTAGGTAGGCGTTAAAACCAGAACTGTTGCAGCCTTGGGCTCTCCATAAAGGTCGTGGGTTCTCCACCACGTGGCGCCAGCTATTAAGAGTTTTGGTGAGAAATTTCCATTTTTTTTTTATATCTAAAATTTTTTATTAGTTTATTTCATTCGAAAATTTGAGTAATTAATTATCTTAACAGTGTTTAAATTATTGGCCAATTAGGGTACATATAATTTAATATTAGTGACCGTAATTTTACAAATTATTTCACAAGAATTTTCCTTTTAATTATTGCTAATTTTTTTAAATTATTAATTAATTCACCTGCTACGTTGATTTTGAACATTTGTCTTAGTGTAATTTAATTATTTTGTAATAAATTTGGTAATTTGTTGTTCAAATAGGTTTTTTTTTTATTGGTTAAGGTACAGATAATAATTTCAGAAGAAGGATTTTCCGCAAAGTCCGGCTTATAACACGGCAGCACATTTATTTCTTTTTTTTATTGCGGATGGTGCCCTTTTAAGAACCTTACTTAAGCTCCGTGTTATAAGACGTGTCTTCTGAAAAGAATACTGTATACATTCAATTATCGAAAAGGACAGAAAAAATTATTAAATTAGTTAAACAACCCCGTCTGTGCACTCATGCCAGAGCCGGCAAAAGGAGCTGTCGTGCCTAGGCCCTTTTAAGAGGTTTGCCTAGTAATATTATGTTCGTTAAAACACCCATACGTTACAGTATTATGTAGACGTATAATACCAAGGTGTTGGAAACAAAATGAATTAACTAGTTCTTTTTTATGTATTTATTAGAATATTACCAACATCACGTTTACAGTGCGTACCTTGTAGATACATAGTACATATTTTCTAATTTTACCAATAAACATGGCATGAAATCATGCAAATGTTTGTGATTTAGTTAAGTGTTTGACAAACATTTGGATTAGAGATATTATACGCAAATACATGCCTATCAAAAAAATGTGTTTCCAAAACTTTACATTCAAAATAAGCATTGTCATCTCCAATAATTATATTACTAACATATCCAAATTTTGAATAATCTTCGCAATTTAAAACTAAAACCATCTTAGATTTGTATACTGTACCCTTTAAGTCAACCCAGTCAACAGATATGTAATTACTAGTATCAACCTTATCAAAATACTCTTTCAAGTATGTATCTAATGGCTTAAATTTCTCATAGATAATTTCATGAGAAATAAAATTCCTTTTATGAAGAGCGTGGCAAAATTTTAATTGATGCTTAATAGCTAGAGTCCAGATTTATTAAAAATATTAGGATAGTGAACAAGATGGTGATGCTTAGGTTTTAATTTTTTTAAATATTGGAGGTATAGTGAAATATACTCTTTAATTAACACTTTTAAACGAATACGAATTATAATGTCGGTGCAGTAACAATATCCAAAATGTCTCTTAATAATATCCATAACTCCCAGATTGATGTATTCTTGGGAACAAAACTACCAACCATCAGTCCAAACTATCTGGTAAAACACAGCATTTCTGTAGCTGACATTTTAATTTTGTTATTTTTAAGGGCTTTAATTTTGTTATTTTTAAGAGCTTCATACCAAATCTAAAATTTGATGCAAAACTTTCAGTAAAACCCAAGATTCCATAAAGACCCAGATTATCCCCTAATATTAATCCCAATTTGAAGTAAATAACCTCAGTTTCACCATTTATGTTAACGCTTATACCCGTATCTCGAAGGAATTGAAGCTCCTTGATCATATCTTTAAAAATGGCCATATTTCCAAAGTCAGATCGGTGTTTGGAATAAAACAAACTAAATAAAAAAATATTTTTCAACGAACCAGAAAAATCCTGAGGCATTGATGCTATTGAAATATACACTGCGCCCAATTTATTTGTGCCCGAGTGGGACCCTAACGGATTACCTATCTCGCATTCATCAAAATACAAGAAAAGTGGAAAAACTGTTTTGTTTTCGTAACCTGCAACTTTGTTTTGCTAAAATTCACCTTGAATGAAACTTTTAAAAACCTTTTTGTCTAGTAAACTATTTTTGTAACTAAGCTTCATATATTCTAAAAAGTCTGAAGTTTCAAAACGTAGTTGAAATGTTTTCCGCAGAGGTATAATTTTCCCAACGACAATATCATGTTTCAATATAACATTGTTCTTTGTAGTGGTAAGTAATTTTGACCCTATGGCAAAATTGTTAGGTTTAATAAGATAGCAATCACTGCTTTCAAAATACTTAAAACATTTGTACTCAGTAGAGAAATTTTCAAATGAGGACGTCAAGGAAGATTATCAAAACACGATTTAATTATTTCAATATCCTCTTGATTGTTTTTTAAATCGGTAATATGGTCGGTGATAAAATTTTTAAGTAATACAAGCAATGATTCATTCAAAATATTTTAAGAAATATTAAAGATTATACAGTGAACTGCAGATCTTGGTATCAGAGGATTATTGTATAACTCTGATACGAACTTAGCAATATTACTTTTATGCTTATTAAATTCGTTATTGAAATCTGGTTTACATTTTTCAGTATTTTCGGTAATATTTGAATGTATTGCACATTGAATTTTATTAATTTCTTCATTATCAATATAAGAAGGCACAGGTATTTGCTTAGAAATAGTTTCACAATGAGAGATTAAATGTTTTCTATACGAATTTAGTCTGTTAAAAAATCTTAAACATTTGGACTCCAAATACTGAAATTTGTGATCATCTTTAAGAAGGTGTTCAAATCTAAGATGGTAAATTAAAGCTTTTGTAAATGCAAAGTTTTGTTTACAAAGGAAGCACAACATTTTGCCTACTTAAAAAAATTCAAATCAAATGTAGTTTACCAGTGAACTGATTTTCAAAAGTCTACTTACAAAATTTTACTAAACAACAACTAAAGGATCAATATTCTTAAATTAAAAAACTAGTTTATGAAAAAAAAACTTAAAACAGTCATTCTAACATATAATGCACGTTATAGAAACCATAAATAAAGACTTACATACAACGTGAAAAAGTCATTTTTCTCGTAAGCTTCTTAAATCACTCATGGGTGAACTCACTGATGTGAACTTGGGATCATGTCTGGTATGGATTTCGTATACTGCCTGTTGCAGAAATAACCAAACAAGTTTTGACTCGTGACAGTATTCCGCGTCCAGTACATGAACTAATTTAAAAGTAACATCTATTGCTTTGAGTGGCTTGTCCACTTTATAGACGTTGTTGTTAACGTTTACGTGACAGGCTTCAATATTGTTTTTTCTCCGACGACAATTGGTAAAGGTTGGAGGGTTAATCCGTGTAGTTCATATTTCTGCTTTTTTTGTTCCAGCTTTATTTCCATATCTGCAGCATCCTAGAGATAATAAAAGTTAGTCAATAAGCAAAAAAGTAAGTCAAAAAAATCACCATGGGAAAACATTTTGGTTAAACTTTTGCTGTAGCTTATCCATCAAACAGTTTAGTGCACGTCACAGCCCTATCGTTCTTTAATCAATACATTGAAATGAGAGAAATGCAAGGAAAGGAGAAAGGCTTGTCTATTTTATATTTATAACAAACAAAACTAACCAATATCATGAAATGATAATTCGTGTCATCCAGGTTTGTATTTCTGAATTTTGACATTTTTTCTTGTATTTTCTTTGTATTCGTATATTTTAAACAGGAAAAAGAAGCTGATGGAAGAACTTTGCTACCAGTTACTGCTGTGCATGAAGTAAATATAATGTAAAGATATTGTTTAGACAGAATGGTTAATGCCTATATTTTATCTTATTATTCCAGTCCTGGCAGTTTTTTGAAATTTGGATGAGTCAATTAACGATACGACCAATTTCTAATATGACGTCAGATACTGTGACGTGCACTAAAGTGTTTGGTGTAAAAGTTATACCATTCGTTCAATATGAATTAAGCCACCCACCTGATGGTAGGATACCTACATACGCAATCGTGTGTAAAATAAATCATGGTTCAAGTGACGGATATACGGGGTGTCCGAAAAATATGTGGACAACAGGTAATGGCAGAGTCCAGGGCGAAAAATAGATAGATTTATCCTAACCTACTTTTATCAGAAAATGCTTCGTTTCGCCATCATAGGGCATTGAAAATTGACAAAAAAAATTTTTTTAAGTAATCGAAAGCGTACTTTTTTGTGTGTGGTTTTATACTACAGACCTACGTTTTTCAGTGCTATATTGAGTTCAACTCAAAAGTAAGAAATGTCAAACAATAACGTTATATGAAAACAATCGTCCAGAGCTTCTACACTACCAGGGTAATTAAAACGCAAAAAATTTAGTCGCATGAATTGATTGGGACACTTTTCTGTCATTGGGTTTCGCAAACTCAAAGGTTTTTCAATTCTGATAAAGCTAAATCGCTATAGTTTTCGCCCAGGGGTCTGCGATTACCTGTTGTCCACGTATTTTCCGTAGACACCCCGTATAATTAAAAAATACTAATAAAGAACGATATAACGCAAAACAATTAAATATATGTCCCAAGTACAAATTTTTTATAGATATTGGTTATTTAATTAACCACAAAGAAATTAACTTAAACTGGGGAAAATCATTCTAAGATTATAAAACAACATACTTGTAGAACAAATCCTTGCTTCACTTCCAATTGGTCGGTCTCCATCTTTGTGTTTTAGCCTTCAGTGGCGCACTCGTTAGTAACATTGGCAGACAGTCTGTCAGCACAAAAACAGCATCGGTGTCTAAAACAAGTAAAAGAAAAAGTGAAAAAATAATTTTTGAGACATTTTCCTTGTTTACCGTTTAAATCAGCCGAATTTAATTTACAGTTATATTCGGTTTCATATTGCTGTATTACTTGTTGTAATAACGGTAGTTTTCGCAAATTAATGTATTGCACAATATCCTTAGCAAATTGTGCCAGTTACTGAAAAGTGTGTTAGTTTTATTGACATACATCTTGTCAAAATCCTTTTCAATCTAGAAAAACAAAACGTAAAAATAATTATAAAAGGTGTTTCAAAAACCTTGCGCCAACGTTTAAAGGAAGATTCTTTGTGAGAAAATAAGACGAATATTGTATATGAACATGGTTCCGCAGATGTTTGGTTTTTGAGATACAAGGTATGAAATGTTAAAATTTATTCGAATTTTTTTTCTGAAATATATTGCGACAAACATGGGAAAAAAGTAAAAGAAATTTACCAGCATATATCCCAATGGCTCTTTTAAAACAGGAAAAGTGTCCATATAGGAGCTTATTGTAACAAGACATGCTTTTCTGTTATGGTATGTTTCCTGCCAAAATTGTTCAGCTACAGTAAATGGACTACTGTTGTTTTTCAACCAGATCATCTTTTCCTCTTTCTCTTCTGAATTGTCTTCAAAATATAATTATGAATTAGAAATATTCTCTCTAAACTCGATTAAAAATTACATACAGGGTGTTTCTTAATTACATGCAAATATTTGAAAGGACTATTTCCGAGACCTTTATAAGGAAGATATCTCATGTAAACATAGGTCCGCAAACGTTTCTTTCGTTTTCCTGTTTAAAATCTCTTTTTTATTATGTTTTTCGTGAATATTTTGAAAATAATTTAAAATTCTTAATTGAATTTTGCTGCACATTAGTATAGCATAATGAGCTATCTTTGTACGTAAGCCGAATTTTTTCACATCTACCGGTGACGTTTCTATAACCAAGTAACCACATATTTTTAAAAGAAAAAGTGGTACGTCACTGTTTTTTTCTGAAGTAGATATTTTTTCTTCATTAAGGTCATTACTACGCAAAAAAGATCTTTTAATATTTTTACGTTCAACGCATCGTTTTCAACTAAAAAAATAAAATACTTCCCAAATCATGCTCAGATGGAGTAACGATAATAACGAATATTTTATTTTTTTACTGGAAAACGATGCATCGGTAGAAAAAAAAGTTATAGCATCTTTTTTGTTTACAAATTACCACTAATATAAAAATCTATCCACTTAGGGAAAAAACACGGTACGAAAAACGTGCTTAAAAAAGAAATTTTAAACACCCTGTATCTTAAAAAGGAAACGTTTGTGCTTCTATGTTTATATTAATATAACATTTTTTTTTCTTAAAAACGTCTCAGATATAACTGTTTGAGTTATTTGTACGCAATTAAGAAACGCCCTGCAGCAGTCTTGCTACATCAATAACTTTGCGATGGAGTACTGGTTAGAATTTTTCATAAAAACAAATTCAAAAATATAATAAATACTTCTAACGAGAATACCTAATAATATAAAATAAATAATGTAAAATCGTATGTAAGTGAATGTAAATGTCAAAACTCTATACTATACTAAAAAATATTTTTATACTGACCCTCCTGATGACAACTATTTGTACTGGGTGTGGTCTCGGGCGTCCCATTCGAAATCAGTCCAAGATCTCTAAATCTCCTCCTCATGTGTATATAGGTATTCCATAATTTACCCCTAGCAGCTTTTGGAATTCCTTTATTATTTACGTCAGGCAAGTAATAGATTTCAGGTCTTTCATGGGGAAACAAGTCATAAATTTCATTGGCCAACTGTATAAACCTCTCTCTTGGAATACTTAAATAAAATTATAACAATTAAAAAAAATTATTGTAATTTTTTTAATGAAAAATATTTTTTAGGTACAAATTAACCTATACCTTTTCGATTTGTCCAGTTTTAATTAATTTTAATGATTAAGTTACAAAGTGTGTTACGCATAAACTTTTTACCCGAACCATAGCTTTTTATAATAGCTGAACCCTCTTCTGTTTTATCTAGCAATGCGTTTACAGTCTTAAATAAGTCATTTTTGTCATTGGCTATATATATATTCTTGACGTAAACCGTCAACACTGTGAACACTGCTATCTGAACCTGGGCAAGTTGATTGCTAAAATTACATATTACATAAATTTCAAATTACCAAAAATTAGTGACTGTACGTACGTTCTCATACTCTTCCACAATAATAGTTGCTTTTTCTATGGCTTGAAAACCTTGAAGTTTTCATACAAATTTTGGACGTGGCCCAACTTTAACCATCAGTTCCTTTATCATATCACTTGACATTTCCTTTAAAGCATCTAGGTCTATTTCATTTTCTAAAAAGTTTGTAACAACTTATACAGGGTGCTACCGACTAAGTCGGTACTATTGCTAACTTCGTTGTTATTGGAAGTATGAGCTCGGTTAATAGTACCATTTTTTTCTTCTGATTAAGATGATAAAAACAGAAAAACAATTGAAAATGTATTTTTTTCTAATAGGCCACCCTGTATATTATTACATATTTGGAATCTATTCGAAAAACTAAGGCTTTTGCGTTCTTTCAATTTTTTTTGTATTTAGAACCTTTTTCGAGATATTAGCAGTTGAAAAATGTAAATTTGACACTTTGGATGGTTGTCAAATCCCAACGGATGAAATTAGAGTAAAATGGTTTGAACTTTCCTATTTTAGTTTTTGAAGCTCTATCTAATGACACAAGTTTATAGTGAAATGTCAGTTCCGAGTCAGTTTTTTATTGAAGCTATCAAAAATTGTCATTTGTGGTTCGATTCATAATTAGTAAAATAAACTTATAACTAGTGTCATCAGATAGAGCTTTAAAAACTAAGATATGAGAGCCCAAACCATTTTACTCTGATTTCATTTGTTGGGATTTGACAGCTATTAAAAGCATCAAGTATTCATTTTTCAACTGCCAATATCTCGAAAACGGTTCAAGATACCAAAAGAATTCAAACAACAAAAAAGTGTTTTGAGTAGAATCTAAAACGCTTGGTTCATTTTTTTTTCTATTTTTATCATCTTAATCAGAAAAAAAATGCTACTGGTTTGCTAATTATTTTAACCAACTTCGTACCTCCAATAATAATGAAGTTAGCAATAGTACCGACTTAATCGGAGACCCCTGTATAGACTGCATTTATGTTATTTTTTAATGCACATTTTTAAAATAATTATGCATTATTGTAAAGAATTTGATATTTTTTCAAAGTTTAGTTTAAAATGCAAGAATATTTGTAGTTTAAATCAGAAATCACTTATTTGAATTCATTTGTACTTTACCGACTTAAAAATCTGAACATTACTTTATCTCTTTATTCATAATAGCATGCATACCCCTACTCGTATGCTCAAAATCGAAAATGAAGAATTGTACGTATTATAAAATAATACAAAAATAGCGTTTATACGGGGTGTACAGCTAACGATGGCTCTTGGCCATATCTCAAAATGTTTTGGTCCTAAATTTTTGAAAATAAAAATTGTTAGTAAATCCGCTTAAAGAAAACGCTGAAAATTATCTCGAAGTTCCTAAAGTGGCCGCTAGGGGGCGTAATTGCAAAATGAAAATGAAAATATCGTTTTTCTCGTAAGTTTCACGATTTAAAATATGTTGAAAATGTAAGCATTAGTAGTTATAATAGGGGAGCGCCTCCTCCTCCTCCTCTTCCTCTCTCTCATGTCCCTCATTCTTAACTTCCTCCCCTTTTATTCTCATTCGCATCATATTTTTAATTTTTTCTCTTTGTTCTCCCACATTTGATTTTGCATTCTTAAGTCTTATAAATAGGTGCATCATGATCATTTTAGTATGCCGAGACACATTTACTAAGCTGTGCTCGAGTTGCGTAAAAAGTTATTTTTGAATTTTTCCACCAATTTTGTATAAAACAAAAAGAAAAAATGTGTCAAGTAATAAGTGAATTATGTGTAATCGCGAAAAATTAACTACAACTATCAGACAGTTAAAAGTTAAATATCTCAATTTCTTTGAAGTGATTTCGAAAGATGAATACACCAAGCTGTTTTATCCACTGAAACGAGATTATTTGGAAGCAATTGACTGTTGTGATGATTATTTAGAAGGAATTATAAGCCTTACTACGTTTTTCAATACATTTGGGAAATCATACTTTGTAGGAGAATTAAGCCACCTAATAGAATTTATAGGAGAAGATTGCCAATTTATACCTGCTATTATTGCAACCCAAAAGAGGTTTCAATTATACGAAGATAAAAAACAGGTATTATCAAAGAAAGTTAATCCTATTCGCAAGAGACGTCCCCCTACATATTTAAAATATTATGTTAAATAAATGAAATGGCTGAGTTGCTGATTGCAGTTAAATTATTAGAAGAGAAATTTAGTAATCTTTCAAAAACCTATTTCTCATATTGTATGACAAGTGGTCCGGAGTGGATAGACTTTTATTGTAATCAATCTGAGGAATTCGTAAAAACTGCCCTCTGTTGCAACAAATACATTGAAACATTAAATTTTTTTCAACTTATTCAAGATCTAAAAGATATTGGCTTTGGTTACTATTTAAAAGACTTGAAGCAATTTATTGACGAGGATACTATTCTTCAAGAAATTGAAAAGGAAGAATAAATTTAATAATATTTACAATGGAGCAAATGGTTACTGAAATGTATGAAGAGTTTATTATATCTGCTGCATACTTCCAATATTTATCAATTGTAGGCGAAGAAGACGCAGAAGCACAAGATTTGTCAGCATATGTTAATAATATAGATCGAATGAAACAATGTAAATTAGCCGCTAAATTTTGTAATGATTATTTAAAATATAAAAATGAGTATGAACTTTTAAATGAATTTAGAAAATTAGATTTAAGGTATCATATTAATTGTATTCAATCATGGTTGGTTAATGCAAAATAAAAAGGTAATTAAGTTTTTTTTTTATATTTTTATTCATTCATAAAACAATTGTCATATAAAAATAACACATTTGTCAAAGCACACATACAAGGTGATTTTAAATGATAGAAGCATTTTGGTTCCATTAGCTTTAGCGCTGGTTGTTCATCTATTTCAATCACATGCCTTTTAGAATATTTCTGTATAAAATCCTTTTTTTCGCTTCCTTTTACAAAAACAAAATCTGCTTTCTTCGTAAGTGTTTCAATTATTTTTGGGAAATGATGTAATGGAGTAAATCCATTATTCCAATGTATACAATGATAATTTTTCGTTAACCATACCGCCTGCTTGTGACAATTAGGTGAAAGAAACTCCATTGGAAAAGGCTTTTTAAAAATGTAATGAGTCATTTCATAACCATCAAAAGCTGCAAGCTCTTTCGGAATAAATTTATTTTTTTCATCCTTGAATCCTTGAATATCTATAACCAATCTCATATTTTCAAAGCAGCAAATTTTTTAATGAGACTTTTTTTACTTGAATAATTTGCAATTTCTTCTTTCAGTTGATTAATTTTAAAAATAAATTTTTCAATTTGTAGTTGTAGTTTTGATGTCATGACTAAAACTAAAAGCTTTTGAAAATTTCTTTAAATTAAATCGAAATATGAAAATAGTGGGGATAAAGTTTATAATTGTTTCACAATTTTAGTAAGAGGGTTGTAGCTAAATAATTTGTCATGTAAAATAAGACAATAAGACAATAAACAGAAGTATCTTTTTTAATTGCATTGTGTGTCTCAAATTCAATTCTCATTACTACATTACTACGGATCCCGTTTGAATTGTTTCTTTTTGATGGGAGCAATCAATATGTGTAATAGGACTAATGTTTTTGAATTGTTCAGGATTAAAAATGGGTTCATTTGGAACACCATAGTAAGACTGTCTAAAGTTGGCAAACATTTCGTATAAAGCAGAAAATTTGTTTTCTTCGAAATTTAAGTACAAATCGTGATATCTTTCAGAATTTAAATATACTCTAATATTCGACAAGGTAATATTGTCAAATTTACTCATATCTTTAACAATTTTCCCTTTTCTGTTTTCTTGAAAGCAATCACAACATGACGAGGAGCTTCTAGTTTACTTCTTTCTTTTCTTTATTTCTTTATCTGTTAACCAAACAAAATCTCCCGTTGGAATGTGCTGTGACATTGCATAACCATACAAATTTGTTGCATCATAATAAATTATGTATTTAGTTGGCTTTAAAGGATCAAAATTTAAAAGAAATGGGTTATTAGCTTCAGATTTTCTACAAATGCAAGAGCTCACACCACCGCGAACGCTTTTTTTGAAAAAGTGTATCATATCTGGATCAGTTAACAATTCTAACTCTATTCCAGTATAACGCAAACACGCCTCCCCGAATAAACCTGGAAAAGTGTAAAAATGAGCTGGATCGAGTTTATATGTGGATAAACAAGTGCTTCTAAAATTTTCAAAAATATCTGCCAAAAGTAAAGTATCAGAGAGTAAGTAAACGTCGGAGTATTGACCAAGAGATTCACATTTAAACAATTGCCAAACCTTTACAGCTCTTTGGTATTCTGCATCACTGATGTGCTCATCCGTTAAAGTATTATAAAATTGGTCTTTCTGAGGTAAAGTTGTTTCTTCTAATTTTAAATAATCATCAATATAACTGTAAGGAAATACACCTTTTTGCCGAATAAGTTTAAATCTTTCTTCATCATTGAAAATTTTTTTTATTTCCTTACATTGATCATCTTTTAAGCTTTGAGAGAGTTTTAATAAAGAATGGGATAGAAATTGAAAAGAATCAATAAACCTTAATGATATATTTTTTTCTTAGCCTTTTGTGTCTTTTTATCAAAATAGTTATCCACATGAATAAGCTTTTCAAATGAAATATATTTTTCCTTGTTTTGTGCGATAACTGTTAGTTGTTCTTTGTTTAAGCATAATTTTTTAAGAAATAGATGAGAATCATAATTACGCAAATTATGCAATATAACTGGAATAAAGTTAGGTATTCTGTAATTTATGTTGGAGAGTGAATGAGCTGGACCTCTATAAAGACCGGTTATATGACAATGATCTGCAACCCTGTCATTTAAAAGAGGTTTATTACAAATATGACAAACTTTTTCATAGTTATGATAAATTTTGTCCAGTTCGTTCAAAGGGATCATTTTTTTAGGAGCCTTTAAATATTTATTATATATGTTATACACATCTCTTTCTAAAGAATTTATAAATAATGTATCACAATTTTGACCTCTATATTTTTCAAATTTAGAATAATTATCGTCGAAGGAACATTTAATGTAATAGGCAAATGAATGTGGAATATGTTCATATTGTTTTAAGGTGTATGAAGTATTAGGATTTTTATCAACATTGGCATTATTTAAAGGCTTTAAAATGCATTCAAAATCTGCATACACCACGAAAGGAACTTTCATTTGTTTATGATAATTTACAAATTTCAAAATATTATCATATGAATAGTTTCCAAACTTATCTTTTATTAATTCTTTAGAAGGTAGGTTAATTCGTAAATGATCACAATCATAGCTATTGTGTTGTAATAAATTTTCTTCTGTAGGGAAATATTGTAAACAACCATCGCAAATATATTTTTTTCCGTGATGTTTAGAAATTTGTGCAGAAACTAGTTTTGATAAATCTTTAATATAGCAATAATGAAAAGTTTTTTCATCATCATCACTTATTAACAATAAATTGACATGTTGATTTTTTTTATTCGATGAATAATAAAGTGGATCAATTACTTCATACCTCTTTTTAGAATTTATAATTTCTAATCCATATACATTAATAGAAATGTTATTTTTTTCTTCAAAAATCTTAATGTTCTTTAGCAACATTGGAAATTCTATACCTGACATCCAAAACAGAAGAGTAGTGTGGGTAGGATGAAGTTTCAAAATCTAATCCGCGTGGTTGGTGAAGAGCAGACACAACTGCCCAGGCGAAGCAAAAGTTGTCATCATTCCTAATGTTGATCACAGCTTGATCTCTCTTGAGATGAGGCTCTCAGCGGATTGTGCTTGTTAACATTAATTTCCAAATGAAGTAAATTCATCAAAGCCCATCCTGCAACGTAAAAATTAAAAAATTACTTTTTTTGTTGCTGTTGTAAAATCGAAAATAAATTCTTTACCTGAATCTCTTTCTGCAAATTCGTCAGCTTTCTGGTCAATAATGGTGCAGATTTGCTCTAACAGTTCTTTTTTCTGATATCCCTGGCAAATGACTTGGAACGGCGCATTAAAAGATTTGACATCATAGCTGTCGCTGCTGGGGTTAAAATAGAAACCGAACAGTTCCATATTTAGCTTGATACATTTATGTTTCTGCAGTTCTTGATCTATTAGATGTGCAATTTTGTATTCCAAATGTTGAAAATATTCTTTCACATTTATGAAGTTTTGGTGTGAGGAAATCCTATAAGATATTATTCGTTCCCTGAATGCTGACTTGATAATTTCAACACCTTCCTCCAAGCCTATTTTGGAATTGTTCTTGTGCACACTAGATCGAAGATGTCCACCCCATAGACATTGGTTTATATTTTTCTTGCATTCTTTACAATATTTTACAATATTTGTAGAATCTATATAAATTAAGAAAAAAATATTTTACAAAATATAACATGAAAAATAAAATGTTCTTACCTTTAACAAGCTTTGGTTTTTTCAACCAACTGTTGAGTTTTGTGGAATTTCCGTTAACATGTCTTTTAATATGTCGCAGTAAATTATCCTTTCTAGTGAAGACTTTATTACATGTTACACACTTATGCATTTCTGAAGTTTTCTGCATAATAATAAAATTAATATTGTGCAATTCTATTTAGTTATAGTCAAATTTTGAAAAAAGCAATTGCATTTTTGAAGTTCTTTGTATAATAATAAAATTAATATTGTGCATTTTTATTTAGTTATAGTAAAATTTTGAAAAAAGCAATAGAAATTAATTGACTTTATGAATCCATTTCTTCAAATGAGTCAACTAATTTGTCAAAGGCCTGTTTAACATAATTCACCCTACTTTCGTCTCCCTTTTTAATTGTGATCAAATTAGTTAAATTTTGAATAGCGAAACCCAGACACTTAAGGTTTGCTATTTGTTTTTTATTTTTTTTATTAATTTTAAATTTTTTTTTAATGATAAATGATGGTTTCGAAATTGAATTTTGTTCAACTGGTGAATTATTAGGAGAAATATCCGAAGTTAAATTTGCATCAATTTGTTTTTCTTGCGAATCAGAATTTACAATAGCATATGGTGAATTAATAGAAGATATAGCCGAACTTAAATTTTGATCAATTTGTTTTTCTTGCGAATCAGAATTAACAATATCATATGGTGAATTAGTAGGACAAATAGCCAAACTTAAATTTTGATCAATTTGTTCTTGTTCCGAATCAGAATTTTCACTAAACAAAAAGGGAGAGCAAATTGGTCTCGGAGAATTAATTGGCGATTTTAATGTTAAATAATTTGGATTAGATTTTTGAAAACAAACAATATCCTCATAGCTAGAATTTTGAGTTTCGTCAATGTCATTCAGTTCTTTAAGAGTTTGTTTAGTTTTTGTTGTAATTAAGTCCGTTTTGTTGTCAATAATGTCATTAAGATCGTCAAGAGTTTGTTGTTGAGTAGCTGTAAATAAATATTTTTCGTTGTTGTGTTTGTTGGCATTATTCTGAACTTGGCTATTGTAAATAATTTCATTCAAGTCCTAATAGTTTGTTGTTGACTAGTTGTAAATACGTCTGTTTCATTGTTTTGTTGGTTTGCAAAATTTTGCATTTGAGTACATGTGTATAAGTCAAAGTCATTGTCAATTATTTTGCTACTCGATGCCAAAAAATTGTCCATTATGAAAAAAATCGTAATAACAAATAAAAATGCCACAAATGTACATAAAAATGTCACCAATATATATATAAGAATTAAATCTTGCCAAATAAAAATGTTAGAAATAAAAATAAAAATTTACCAAATAGACACAATGTAAACACCACACGAGGAATTCCGTGCTGAATGGCACGAGCTAGCAGGACTCAGGCAGTCTAAGGTCTTCATATCAGGCCCTTATACCCGTTCTGAGTCTAATAGACTTCTAAACCTAAACAGAAGTCAACTTAGAACTATTACCGGGGTCCTAACTGGACACTGGCTAGTGAAATATTACCTGCATAAGATTGGACTCGACAACGATCCATACTGCAGGTTTTGTGCTGAGGTAGATGAAACTACCGAGCATCTAGTCTGTCGATGTGACGCTTTAGTCAACGCCAGACTGCTTTGCTTGGGTGACACCTATGTGGAACCCGAGCTTGTGGGACGTGCGCGACCTGAAAGGGTCCTTTCCTTTCTAAAAAGGAGTGGGCTCTTGGCCTGACACGCCTACTTGGGGGGATAGCACAATGGGCCCCAGTGAGCCTAAGTGCTGCCCTTGTCGGGCTCCCCATCTATGTCTATGTCTATGTCTAAACACCAGAAAACTCGCGAGCTCTGCACAGTGTGAATGCAGAAATCAATTGCATTCGTCTCTTCGCTGAGGCGATTTTATATGCAAAAGTTAATCACATGTGTCCTACTTAAAGTTGAACGACAATCTCTAAAAACCACTTTCCCAAGCCGATCAACAACCTTACCCCCCCTCCCCCCCTACCCCCTCCCCCCCCGGACCCCTGAATTTCCGAGACTCAAATCCCGGTTCCCCAATTTCGGGCTACCCTCTTCAGGTTAAGTTAAGTTAGCTTATGTTAGGTTAGGTTAGGTTAGGTTAGATTAAAAAAGAAGAAAAGAAAAAAGGAGATGGAAAGAAAAAGAAGAAGGAAGGAAAAAGGAGAAGGAAGGAAAAAGGAGAAGGAAGGAAAAAGGAGAAACATATAAAAAAGAGAAAGAAGGGAGAGAAAGAAGATAAGGTGAGGGTGAGGGGGGGTCTCCCCCCTCATGGGGGGTTGGCGGAGCGGGGAGGGGGGCGAAGCCCCCCCCCGAGGAAACTGACAGGGAAAGGGACAGCGAAAAAAAAAAAAAAACTTAAGTATTGCAGGTAGTAAAAGTGGTGGTCGATGGGATATATACTTAAGAACATCCACTCGACGATCATACAGTATCATTCGCTGTAATATCAGTTGTCGATATTATTTATAACCTATAACCAAAATTGTTTTTTATCAAATATATCTATCTAAATCTTAAGCTCCTAACGATGGCAGAAAATATGATTGGAAACGCTGACCAAATTGAAGAAAATAATGTGGAGAACGCCGCTCAAATTGAAGAAAGAGAAGAAATTTTTATTAACTTGGAAGGCGATTCCATCACTTATAAACATTCATTTTTGGACAAATCATCTAGGCTTGTTAGAAGATCATTCTTGTTTAACATCGACATTAATTATATTGAGGAGGAAGAAGAAGAGATGGAGGAAGATGATCAGGAAATTGACGAAGGAGTGGACATGGATGGACAACTGCTAAATTTAGGAACCGAGGCTGACGTAAAAGTAAGCAAGTTTAGGGCTAGTGAATTATTTAATAATTTTGAAGAAAAAGATGTATGTGTTATACAAAGCTTCTCTAAAATTGAAAGTCGAAGACTAGGAACATTTGCTATTTGCCTTCCTTGTAGTGCAATTCACATGAGATATTTACGGAGAGGGGAGTCCGATCATGTGAGCTGCCACTACAAAAGAGCTTATGTTGTTAGTGCTTCTGATTTACATTGTGCTATTTGTAGGATACATCTTTTTCTACTAATTCCTGAACATGCTTGCTTTTACTGCAATAAAAATGAAAAAAAAAGAGATAGAAGATTATGTTGTTAAATATTAATAATAAACATAGTTTGTAAAGGTGATGTGTAGATTATTTCAACAATATTAATTTTAAATATAGGTTATAAACGTAATGGGTAGATAATGTCAAAAATATTAATTTTAAACATAAATTGTAAAGATAATAAGTAGAATACGTCAACAATATTAATTTTAAAAAATGTCAACTGTTACTATAAGCGGTTATATATTTTCAGTGCTATATGCAAAATACTTCTTTTTATTCTAACATCTGACACTGTATTTGTAAATGAAATAGCTAATCATATGTAAAAAACTATCGATTATGTCAACTGCCACTAGAAGCACTCATATAACATTTTGTTAACGCTTGTTTCTGTATTAAATTGAGTTTTCTCTTACTTGATGCAAATTATATTAATATTATTAGTATAATTAAAAAGTAGTAGATTAGGCTATGCCGGTCCGCCAACAAAACCGTCATTTTTACATGTAAATTCCCATAAGAAAATTTAAGCTTCCATTTGCAAAAGTGGTGCCATTTTAGGGCGTGGCACTTTTTGTGTAAACCCATAACAATTGTTTTGTTATGTAATGTGAAAATTAGTATGTATTAAAAAACTTGTTAGATCATTGTTGTCGTTTCAATATAGGAAAAGGAAAAAATGTGTGTCAATTATTATATATATTTACATTTACTTTTTTTTACAAAATTATTTGTTACCAGAGTTTTCACAAACACAAATTATAAAAAAAATATTATCCTCTTTTTAAAATTACAACAAAATGATGTCTAATTACATCTTTGAAGATTTGTACCAAATAGTAATATCTAGTGCGACATACAGGACAATTGTTTACCATTATAGAACAACCATTTTCATCATTCCATCTTAAAATACATTTTAAACAAAAAATGTGGGAACATGTATTTGGTCTACATGAATCATAATATTCGATTATTTCAAAACAAATAGCACAAAACACTTTTTTCTCTTCACTCTCAGTTTTGTTCAAATTTTTTAAAACAATCCCATTATTTTCTTCTCGAACTAATGGTATATTTTCTTCTTGAACTCCTGGTATAATTTCTTCGAGGCTAATTGTCTGAAGCGGAATGGATCGATTTCTTTCTCCAACTGATTCACTCATTTTATTTTAATATTATTATTAATAGATTTATTCAACAGATTTTTTTCTTTTAACAGTCACTCGTACCTTAACATATTAAAATGATCTTGATGCACCTATTTATAAGACTTAAGAATGCAAAATCAAATGTGGGAGAACAAAGAGAAAAAATTAAAAATATGATGCGAATGAGAATAAAAGGGGAGGAAGTTAAGAATGAGGGAAATGAGAGAGAGGAAGAGGAGGAGGAGGAGGCGCTCCCCTATTATAACTACTAGCATTCGATAATTCATCAAAATACGCATATTTTTTGTTCATATCATTTTTTTTCTATTCTCAATAATAAACTGGTGGGAGAATGTTAAACTTTTTTCTTTAAAATGATATTTTTCATATAATGCTGGTTTCTGAAAAAAAATCAAATAGTATGCTATGACTTTCTTGTCACAATTTAATTTAATGTTCTAAAGGGTATCGAATTGTGAAATAAAAAATCCAGGTGCGTATTTAAATTAAAAATATTGATGATGGTCTTCCGAATCCGAAACGTCAGATTGAAAAATTAACTGCCATCTTGTAGAGGAGAAAAAGTGACAATGACGAAGTGAAAATAATTTTATCTGTAATTTCATTTAAGCTTAAACAACTAAAAAAACTAGAAAACATTCTTGTTGGGCCACAAAAGTATTTTTTCCAGATTTTAGGTCTAATTGAAATTACAGATGAAGATGCTTTTAACTTGGCCATTGGCACTTTTTATTCTATACAAGATGGCGCAGTTAGTTTTTCAATCCGACGTTTCGGATTCGGAAAACCATCATACATCTTTTTAATTTAAATACGGATCTGGATTTCTTTATTTCACATTCGATACCTTTTAAACGTTAAATTAAATTGTCACACAAATTGATTTTTTTGAAATACAGAGGAACGTTTAAAATTGAAAATTACATATTTTAAAGACATGTAAATTATAAGTATATATAGTATAACATTAATAAAGTTAACGATATTGCAATAGTGGCATATGTGACCATCAAACGAATATGTGGATTCTCCTGCTTTTACAATATCTGCAGTTGCCTGCACAACCTTTCACAGTTCATATTATTTAGAAGCTGCCTAATGTATTTTACACTTACCTTGAAATACACCTATATATTCTTCCCCAGGATTGTAATAACGCTTCCATAATAAGTAATCAATAATCAGAAAATCGGAGAAACGTAATTGCCAAATGCCACAGATGACGGACGTAAATGCCAAATGTTGAAAATGCGAAAAATCTTGCGTCAACCCGTCAATCGTTACATGTCAAATAAGGCCCTGTTCAGTCCTCGTTGGATGACCCTGTACAGTTACTTTTTTAATTGAAATACGGATCTGGATTTTTTATCTTATACGATATCGTTTGGAACGTTAAATTAAATTGTGACACAAAACTCACAGCATGCCATTTGATTTTTTTTGAAATACAGAAAAAATTCTAAAATAAGGCCTTCTTCAGCATGACCCTATACAGTTAATGAGTCTACGAATCGAACAAAAACGGCACTTTTTGACAACACAGAGGTGAATAAAGTCAGATCAGCAAAACCAAAGATATCATTTTAAAGATAAAAGTTTAACCTTCCCCCACCACCTTATTATTGAAAATTAAAAAAATGATCTCAAGAAAAGATGTATTTTGATGAAGAATCGAATGCCCACATTTTCAACATACCTTAATTTGTAAAATTTGCGAGAAAAACATTTTTATTTTCATTTTGCAATTACGCTCCCTAGCGGCAACTTTAGGAACTTGGAGATAATTTCCAGCGTTTTCTTTTAGCCGATTTACTAATAAAAATGTTTTTCAAAAATTTAGGACCAATACTCTTTGAGATAGGGCCGAGAGCCATTGTTAGCTGATCACCCTGTATAGGTACATAGTATGTTTACATATCCAATAGCTGGTAAATTTACAATTTTTAAATTATTAAGTTTTTCTAATTTAATTAATTAACTTCTTAGTTTTCATAAAAATATTAAAGCCATATATACAGGGCGGCTGGTAATTAGACATATTCCTTCGAGGAGATGATAGTACAACTCATTTGCAACTGATTGAACCATAATATCTATCATGCAAACTCAAACAAATTAAAAAAAATCAGATATTTAAATTTTCTTTGTTAGTTCACAGATTACTTAATACCATTTATCTAATAATATCTATAATTTTCAATCATTAAGTCAAGTAGGAAAAGTTTTAAAAAACACAAAAATAAAAAAAAATATCGTAAAAACTATTGAGTCATAATGAATATTGTGGTTTAATCAGTTGCAAATGACCTGTACCAACATTTCCCCAAAGGAATACGTCCACTTACTAGTCACCAGTCAAATATTCCTAATTGCCATTTGTATTTCGGACATTTTCGTACATTCATACAACTTCGTACGGGAGCACTCAATTTTAAATTGTATTTCAGTTTTCCACAGCTATGTTTATTACCCATGTAAAATGGGATAAAAATGAACAACCTTACTTTCATATACCGAGTGTTCAGTGCATTATGAATTTTATGATAATACAAAGGCTTTACATCAGGTGCACTATTACATTATGGTGTTATTAAAACGTGATTCTCTCTGAAATGGTACACGATATCGATTGTGGTTTTAAGAATCAAATACTAAATTAATTAATCATATCAAAATTGTAGTATACTTAAATTGCATCAAATGTGCGAATATAAGAACAGTCGTCGTAATGCTTTTCTACAGCCACAACACACAGCCGCTGGCAGCTAACTTTTCCCTCGCGAATATGACGCTTATTGATGAAGGTCAAATCCAGGGAAATTTAATAAATGAACCTCTCAGTGAAAAATTGCAATAAACTATAATTATTTATAAATAAGGAACGTTTAAAATTGAAAATTACATATTTTAAAGACACGTAAATTATAAGTATATATAGTATAACATTAATAAAGTTAACGATATTGCAATAGTGGCATACGTGACCATCAAACGAATATGTGGATTCTCCTGCTTTTACAATATCTGCAGTTGCCTGCACAACCTTTCACAGTTCATATTATTTAGAAGCTGCCTAATGTGTTTTACACTTACCTTGAAATACACCTATATATTCTTCCCCAGGATTGTAATAACGCTTCCATAATAAGTAATCAATAATCAGAAAATCGAAGAAACGTAATTGCCAAATGCCACAGATGACGGACGTAAATGCAAAATGTAGAAAATGCGATAAATCTTGCGTCAACCCGTCAATCGTTACATGTCAAATGAGCACCCGTTTTACATGATACTAAACAAGCCGGTTACACACGAGACCCGGAAATCATGGCGTTTGGCAGTGTTCCTCGTCGTTTTCACATTTTCGGAAGGGGCGTCTACCCAACAGCAGCGAGGGATCTCATTCATTTTTCGCCTCTAGATTTTACTATTTCTATTTGACAAACATTTTTTAGAGAAAAAATATTGACAATGTTACAACGCTGATGCTTATACCCCAATAAAGCAAAATAGCAATATTACAATTTGTAGATTATTTTTAAAGAGACTTTCTGAAAATAATACATAGTTTGTTCAAATATGGTTAACTCAGCGTATGTAAAAGCATTTTATATGCCGTTTAGAGAAATGCACACACGCCGTAAAAAAATTTATTATAATATGTTGTACCTGGGTTTCTACAATTACTGGTAGTTTTTCACATTCCCTAATAGGGATTCCGAAAAATAACTAAACTAAACTAACCACAACTTGTGATAAAAAATGCGACAATTCCTGTACGCAATATTGTAAAAGATTTTTCACATCGATTATTTACCGTGTACCTACTCTATTCGTCCTGTACATCAATGATCTGCTTTCTTCTATCAACAAGTCCTATTCATAGCTATGCTGACGATAATACACTCGACTCCAACATACAAATTCCCAAAGCTGTCTCCAATACTAAAATTGACGATATATGACTTTATTCCTAACCGAGTGGCTCATTAAACCGTAGAATGGGAAGCAAAGAACGCCACTAAGAAACAGTCATGTTTACTATATCACAAATTACTTTTCAATGCCGACACTGTCTCTGTTTTTCAGATACTATCACGAATTACGTTATGATGAATTATCAGTCATTATGGCCTTCTTAGTCATTTCTGCCAGGGTGAGATGAGCATCGACCCATATGCATCCCTTCACCGCCCAACTGCAAGGACCAAGGATCTGCCAATTTGTCCGCTCCTTAATTACCAGCGTGTCCTGATTATGGAATGTGTTACCAGCAAATGCATTTTCCTCTTTGCCTAATGTCTTTAAATCTAACATCAATAAACTTTCCCTGTCTTCACTTACGACGTTCGTGGTACTGCTCATAGAAAAAAGGTAGTTTAATCGTAGAACAAATGAAATAGTAAAAAAATCGATATTCTAAAATTTACCAACTTTTAGCCCGACGTTTCAATTTTTAAATTGATTTGTATTCACAACATTGAGGTTAATTCTTTAGCCAATCAATTTAAATTTGGCACATAAGTTCAGCTTAGCGAACTTCATCGTCTTATTATAAAACTTAATTGCTTACTGCACTTACTTTAGGACATTTTATTACCATAATTTTATACGTATAGAATCCACCTTTTGATTTTTCCTCACACATTTTCGCCATTTGTTTAAACTTTTTTTTAAGCTGTCTTGGCCCACATAAAGAAATTTTACATGTACGATTTAACGATTAAACGTTGATTAAGTTAATAAGTTAAATTACTTATTTTAATATGTGACTATTTGGCAGGTTCATGGGTTCACAAATAAATAATATACTTAAAAACATCGGGTAGGAGCAACAGTGCAACTGAAGAAATAAAAGTTACCATACTTTTAAATTGCACCGGCGATAAAGGGCTCGATGTATACAACACTTTTGATTATGATTAAAAAAAAATACGTTAGAAAAAAAAAACTCTTTAAGACATTTGATGACTATTTTAGGCACAAAAAAGTAATTGTGATGATTTAATAATAATCTGGTCCAATTTGTAGATCAATCAGTCGAAATTATGCTGCGGAATTTAAGAAGCCGGCAAAGTTATGCGACTTTGATTGTAAAAATGATAGTTGCAAACAAAGTTATAGAGACAGAATGATGAGAGAGAGGTTATTTAATGGCATGAACGATAGGCAAATCCATGCTTGTTTAATCGGTGAAGCAGATAGATATAGTAAATATTATTGAGAGCAGTATATCCATTACATTAAGCAGGAAACATACTAAATATCCCAAGTGTGGGTATAAACATGCTCCAAACAGATGTCCGGCGCATAGGAAGATGTGTGTGTTATTTGTTAAGGCATAAGTCACTTTGCAAAGGCTTGCTTCAAAAAAGAATCCTGATAGAGTTGACTCAAATAATGTTCTAATAGAAGAACTGGACAAATAACGATATTCCGAATAAGTGAAGTAGTCCGTAAAAGATTTTTCGAAAACAGAAGTGCTTAGCGAACCTCATTTATACATACGTGAACGTAGGAGTTGATTATACTAGTAATAAGAAATCATTGACTAAACATATTTTATTTGAGAATATCCACATACAATTTAAGTCAAATTCTGGTGCCTATTGTAGTATATTGCCAAAAATATTTTTAATAAGTTTGTTATTATAGTCACTATACACATTTTTTTAAAAAAGGGACCAAAATCCCAAAATGTTCTATAACTTTACTTTTATACTGTAATTTGAGAGCCAAACCACTAGAATAAGTAAATTTATTTTGAAGTTTTAAAAATTTGCAAATATGATGCAGATTTTTAAAGTGGGGGCCTTAAGTTATACATTGACTCAAAATTCTTAAACAAATATATTTGTAGAGAACATTTTGTAATCCCTACAAGCAATGATATTATAAGTAAACTAACTGCACGCAGCTATTGTTACTGTCCTCGCATTGCTCTTTTTGGACCGGGAATTTTTGAAATTTGTGTTTTTTTTTGACTTTCAAAGTCGTCTGTGGGTCGATCGTAGATGATAAACGGGCGCATCTTTTGGTAAAAATGCGATTTTGGTGGAACTTATAATAAGTTAGTAGTGGCGTCCGATATAGGCACTCTTTTCGAAATCCTGATCATTTAAAATGCAGACCGCTATGGTTAATTTTTCAAGGTGGAGAATTTTTTTCGGGGGTTCGATGGGAAATACAAAGGATATTTTAAATCAATATTGAATGCCTATACTTCAAATAACGAGAAAGCTATCGAAATGCAGAAAAACTAAAAAAGACATTTTTGAGTTGTAGCATGCATGAATGCTGTTTGCCATTCTTTGGCCCTTTGTAATGTCAAATCGGTTCCTCCTGGGATAAAAACAACTAAATATATTAAAATTTCCATTTTTTTGTTACAAGACATAGAATTATATTTTTATTATCCGAAGTCGAAAAATTGGGTAAAATCTAGTTTAGGGTAAAAATGCATTATTTTTCCATTTGCCATTGAATTTAGCAATTTGTTTGTGTAGCTCTGACAACTATGTTGCTTTGATAAGCAGTTTGACAGGGTCGCGAAGTTTTTAACCCAAAATGCCTCCAAATTTTGCAAATATCTGTTGATTTATCTATCTTGAATTCTGTGAGCGGCAGTGAAAATGAAGTTATAACAAGTATTTTATATACGAAATGAAGGTCGTTACAATACAAAATAATAAATATTTGAATGGTGTGGAGATTTAAAGGTATATATATTTATGTTTTAAATATTAAGGGGTTTTACCTTTTAGTTAGTAATAAGCCATGTTTACTTCTTGCAGTATGTTTACCAACGGCTAGTATATTAGGTTCAGAATAATTATCGCTTTTTTTGGACTTACAAGTAATTGTATTATATGGTTTCGTGATATATATACATGGGATGTTAAAGCAATCCGGTTCGGAGTAGTGGCATTTTCCAGTAACCGGGGGATTCAACAGCAGATTTAATTTGATTTTTGACATTAAGTATTAGGTATATGAAATCGGCTCTTTTTGTAATTTCTAAAGTTGTTGTGGGCTATTATACTTATATTGACTGATAATCATCATCAGTGACCATTAAACAGTCAAACCAGTTCATTTGAATTTGCACCAAAAACAGTCGAGGTAGCTCTAAAATTATGACGCAGCCCCCTAAAAATAAAAACAAATATTTAGGAAACGATTATTATATACAAAAGAAAATAAGAAGTATATCTTTTTTTACAACATTTTTTTCAAATATACGTGGTAGCTTTAGAGGGGGACTATACCTAGACAGGGTTTGCCCTTGTGAATATAAAAATCCTCAAACATACATATAGTTTTTATATCCATAACTTTTAAAAAACGGTAAAACATTTTCGTTTTTTGCATGCAAAGGCAACTATTTTGTATATAGGGGTCATTTTAAGGAGGTGAAATAGCTCCCTAAAAACAAAATTAAAATTTTAGGTTTTTCTTTTAAGAAGTGAAAACTGCCAAATCTGTTTTATATTTTAAATATAATTTTTTTTTCGACTACACAGAGTTATTATAGGGAGTAAAACAGCTCTTTAAAATTGAAAATGTTTCCTCTTAGAAACTATTAATATTCCTAAAAAATAATAAAACACAAAAAATTTATGTTTTTTGCATATCGAGCTGGGATTTCGTTATTAGATTGAATACTTAATGATTAAAAAGTATATATCATTTAAGGACTGACAAAATGGTTTTTAGTCTAATTTTTAAATAACTTAAAATATTGACTCCTGTTTTTCGATAATAGATAGAATCTTTGATGTTTGCGATAAAAATATTTGATAGGTTATTGTCAATGCTAATATTACGTCCAACATTAAAACGGCATTTTAAAAGGTATCTATTTAGGATTTTGCGTACTACACAGTATTTTGAATAGACAGCCGTTGAACTGTCAAAAGTGATAACAAAATATGGGTCTGAAGCCTTACATTCAAGTCAAGTTATCAAGTCAGAGTTTAGCGTATCTAGCGGCTATTGTTTTCATCCTGCCCAATAGGGACGGAATGACTAAAGTTTGGCACACGAATCTGAGTCAATGAAAAGAATATGGTAACTATGAAAACGGCCTGCTCTTGACATACCTTTTCCTTTCGTCGATGTTTTAGAGATGTTGTGTACTTTATATATATCTTGTTAATGAAAGTGCTAATCTTTGTATTTTTAATAGTTCACATGGAAGTATAACCGAATCGCCTTTGGAATACGAATGCGCCTGAAATATTTCAAAATAAAAATTTTCAGCTTTTTCGGGATATGTCAGGTGTTGATAAAAGTAGTTACGACATAGCCCTTAAAAAAGTATTACTTAGAGTTTTAATAAATTAAATAGAGTTCAATTTTGAAAATTTTCAGTATAAGCTTGATAAAGTAAACTTTTTAGGTCAAATCACTTTAAAACATGGGGTTTAACCAAATCCCGAGTTTACTAAAACTATTTTGTCTATTGAATCTCCCATAAATAAATCTGAGGTTCTCAGGATTTTGTGAGGGGTAAACCGCTGCCCAAATTTGATTCCGTGCAGTTCTATATAATTCCAAATAATTTCAAAAAATTCGGATTCCAAAAAAAAATAAAAAATTCCAGATAAATCCATGTAAAATTCCATATATTTCCAAGTAATTCCATTATAGTTTCATAAAGTTTAACGGGATTTTTCCAGTAATAAACTACTATTATTCGTAAACTAATTCGATAGGTAAAGCACATACTTGACTGTAAGGTTATTTTCGTTAAAATATAAAAACAAGGTTAATATATAAAAACAACAGATCTGTATTTATTATAGGTAAAAGTATTTAACTAGCTCCGCCTTTGGCAACAAAGGCTCTTAAAAATTTGGCATCCATATTAAAAACATCATAAGAAATATTGTGTATAAGGAATTTTAAAAATGTTTATATAATAAAAAAAACAAACAACATGATTCTTTATTATAGTTAGCATATCAAATGTAAAATTTACAATTTCATAATTATGTAAAATTTTTAGTCTGGCAGGTATACCCAGCATTATAGGGGCGTGATTTTAAACAGTATATAATATATAATAAGTCACTGTTTGATAAACTATTACATGTTAACTTAATCTTAGTCATCATTTTAAAAATGAAAATACCAGGATAAACTTTTAGTGATCTGCTTGGGCACATAAAAGACCGCATAAAAAATAATAATTAAAATAAAAACATTAACTCTTTAAAATGATTAAAGTTTTAAAATAATTAATTTAACTTAAAATATATTCTTCCAAATAAGAACAAACATATTAATCTGAAAAACTTAGAGAATATTGGATGATTGACAAAAATTGCTAGTTCAATGTGGGCTATTGCTAAAAAGTGCGTTTTTTAGTTTAAAAATATTCAAAATCTAATATGTTATTACCACTATATTATTTACTTATTTGCAGTTTTTCCTATTTTTTATCTGTTATAGATCCCAATACATTCCGTATAAATTTTCTACATAGTGATAAAAACTGAAAATAACGAACAAGAATTAGGAAACTAGTTTGTCAAATAAATGTTTAGTTGTACTAGATGTTTTACTAGTACTGTGTACCTATACCGAGTACTTATCGACGGTAATATATTTTTAAAATTGTCATGAAGAGTTTCATAAATCTTCAATAATCTCCCTCCACAATAAAAAATATACCGAGAACTTTTTTTTTTATTTGGACCTTGGTTTACATTTGGAAATTTAATTACCGTTTCTAAAAAAGAAATTGCACACTCTTTCATTTTGAACACATAAATTAATAGTTCTATTAGATTCGCTGTTTAACTCTAATTAGCGACTGACCAGATATTTGACTGCTTTCTTTTTTCTTCTTTGGCGTTCGGTTATACTGTAATTAATCGATGACTATTTTGTTTTAGATCTCGTATTAATGTATTTTTAATTTTTTGTACTACTTATTATTTTGGGTCTAATATCACAATTGTTCTTATCAATAGTCTCTATCAACGGTGTATTGTCTAAAGCATTATTGCCCTTTTCAATAGTTACATCGCATTTAGTGCGACTGCCTATCTGAGAATAATTACCGCTAACCGCTTCTATAGGTAAAATATCTACCGAAATATTCGTTTCTTCGAAAACTAGGTTAGGTTATTATCTGTTTAATCAGGATTTATTTCAATGTGGGAAGGAAATGCATTTACGTACACGCTCTTCTAAGAGTCTAGTTAACTGTTATTTTAGCAGATAGATTGTTTCTTTAAAGTGTTATTTTATCTATAAGAGCAATAAAAATGGGTAATTCGCTTTGAGAACGGCAACAGATTTGGTGCCCAAACGTCAACGTATCAACATTCTCTCTCTTCCGTATCCATCCAGAAAAGGGATACCCAAGCCTAATTTTATGGTGCTGATTAAAAATGATCCAAAGAGACAATTTTTATTGTCAAAACCATAGGATAAGTAAATAACAATGTTCTGCAACCATTTAAAAAATACTTATTTTACAAACTCTAAGAAGTGGGTTAATGTGATTATTCTCTAGGTCGTTCATCAAAATACAAGAGTTCTAACCACACTACACCACAACTTGTTACGTTCTGGACGCGCGTTTCGCTAACCAAGTTAGCATAATCAGCAGATGATATAAACTAAAGTAACTTATCCTAACCGAGACTATTTATAGGTAAATGTGGTCACACTTGGTTGCACCCGACTGCACCGTTGTCAAGTAAACAATAGAGGGGACTATAGGGAATAGGCCCTCTGTCTTTATTTAGTGCTTTCTTACCACATTTAACTATTTCTATACTCTCAAATGCATCCAATAATCTATTATTAGATACATTTTTAATCAACTTAAGATTATTTATTCCTATTCGGTGATTGTTTTCCAAAGCATGTTGGGCAACGCTTAACTTTTCTGGTCTTCCGTATCTTAAATGTGCCATGTGTTCTTTAAAACGAATGTTTATGGAGCGTTTAGTTTGCCCAACATATTTTAGATCGCAGTCATTACAGCTAATTTCATAGATGCCACTCCTCTCCCTCAAGTCGACTTTGTCTTTGGGGTTTCCAAGGAGATTTTTCAAACTATTCTCCGTTTTGTAGGCTACTCTAAAACCTACGTTTTTAAATACTTTTTCTAGACCTCTCGTATATCTGGGATCATATGGGATTACTATGAATTTATTGGAAGCCTCAGGTATTTGAAGAGTAGTGGTATCTTTTAACATTTTCTTATGCTTATGTCTATTTACTAGTTTATGTACAAAATTATCATTATATCCATTACTTTTAGCTATATTTTTAATCCGATTCATTTCATTGTTAAAACGTTCTTTACTTAGTAGAAAATTGACTAACCTGTGAGTTAAGAAATGAAATGCTGCCATTTTGTGTTGACGGCAATGAAATGAGTCGGATGTTATATATCTATCAGTATTAGTAAATTTCCTATAAATATCAAATTCTAATTTATCGTTATTTCTAATAACTAACGTGTCGAGAAAAGGTAATTGCCCATTGTTCTCCTTTTCGTACGTAAAATTAATGGAAGGATATTTATTGTTTAATGTTGCTAAGAAAGTGTCCAAATTTTCTGTTTTAGTATCAAAAATAGCAAATATATCGTCTACGTATCTATATCACACCCTTGGGAAATACTTGAGTTCTTTTTTGAATTGGGTTTCTAATCTGCCCATAAACAAATTTGCAAGGAACGGAGTTAAGCAATTGCCCATCGCAGTTCCCTCTAGTTGTTTATAATATTTATTGTTGTACTGAAAAAAATTTTGATTCATACATAATTTTGTGAGAAGTAAATACTCATCAATAATTTCTTTCTTCAAATTATTGATTTCAAGTAGTTCCTTTTGGTACTCTAAAGCTAGTGGTATGAGTACACTAGGAAACAATGAGCTTACATCAAAAGATATTAAAATTTCACCTTCTTTTAAGTAAACATTCTTAATTTTATCTAAGAATTCTAACGAGTTAGTAACCTCAAAGTTATCATACGAGATATTTAATTTGCCGAATTCTTCTACTAACCATTTTGAAATATTGTACGTTGGTGATCCAACAGCTGAAACAATAGGTCTCATGGACTTCCCAGGTTTATAAATTTTGGGAAGGCAATACAGTTTAGATAACTGTGGGTTACTATGTGTTAATTTGAATTTTAGTTTATCGGACACAAGGTTTTTACACTGTTTTAAAGTACTTTTTACTTCTGTTATCATTTTTGATAACGGGTTTTTCTTAATTAAATCGTAAGGACCAGTTTGAATCAAATTGTCTACTCTTTCAAAATAATCTGTTTTGTCTAGTATAACAACCTTATTTCCTTTGTCAGCTTTTAAATAAAAACATTCCTTTTTCTTCAGTCCCTGGATAACTTCAGTGTTTTTACGAGAAACATATTTTGACTTGTTGTTAACCACGTTTTTTGAGATTTGATTACTGCAAGCCTCTCTAATGAATCCCTTAGTTGACTCTGGCACATATTGAATGGAACTTTCGATATTCCCTATAATAGTTGGTAAACTATTTTTTACTGGAGTGTGACTGGTGAGCACGGAAAGGTAAATGTTTATTGATTTTTTCCGAGTGGGTTTTGTCGATGTTACGTGGGGGTGGTTTGACAAACATTACTTTGTTTATGGTTTTGAGATTATGATACAGACTGATCACAAACCCCTAATAATGTATTTTCTAAGGATTTGGATAGAGTATCAGCTTAGTTGCAGAGAATACTACAAACTCTATTAGAGCATAATATTTAACTCGTATACTTCCCTGGCAAGGACATGGTAATAGCAAAATCTTTATCTCGGTTAATATTTTGTTGATGACGTCTTAGAAATGAATTATGTTGTTCATACCTTATAATGATAAGATATAGATTAGTTTTAAAAAATCATTTTCTAAAATTAAAAAATCGTGTAGTACTCCTTGACCCAAAAATAGTAAAAATTTTAGTCTAGAATTAAAAATAGTTTAAAATCTAAAGAGACAATTTATATTTTCTAATAAAATACTATTTTAAATGCTAAAATTATCGTCCCAAGGAGTTTAAAAAAATTTGTTTCACTTAATACTTGAGACATATTTTGGCATTGAGAAATCTAAACTCAGGACCAGGCAGTTATTTCACTGGCCTTCGATGACCAAAGACATAGAGGGTTACATAAATAAGTGTGAATCCTGCCAAGTGAACCAAAAATCTGATGAAAAGGAAACCCTTGAACTTCAAAAGTTTTTTCACTTTTTTTTTGTTGACTCAATGGATAAAAATTCATCTTAATTGTAGATACTTACTCTAACTGGGTAGAACGATCACAGACAAAAACTAAAACTAGTGAGGATGTGGTATCTTTTTGTAAAAGCCAATTTAGTGACTTTGGAGTGTCTGATATATTTTTTCAAATAAGTCTTATTTCAAAAATTAGATGTATAAACTGTGTTTTTTGTTTATTTGTTAAAAAGAGACATGTTATATGTATCTTGTGTAAACGTATCTTTAGTTAGTTAACTATTAGTTTTTGATTAATAATGAATTAAAGGCACGTCTTATACGTTTATGAAATTACAACTTACACAGAAATGCAGAACTTAAAATAACTAGAAAGCGTCTTATTAGGACAAATATAACAATATTAAAGATCGTCTTGAAACGAAACTCTTTTGTAATCGAACAGTTGCCTTAAAAATTGCGGGCCCTCGAGCAGGATCGCAACCTAGAAAAAACGTACAACACCGCATGTAATTTTTTCTAATAAACGGAATACGGAATGTTTATTGTAAGTGAAATTCGGGGTAAACGTCAGTGTATTAATTTTTCCATTACAAGATATTTTCGATGTATAAAACCTTTTTTTTTCCTCGATAGCCTGTAATTTTTTAAAAATTAAATGAAATAAAAACTCGACCATATAAACATTTTTAATTATGAATATGATGATACGAGACGTTCAATTTAAACGTTTAGTATGCCGTCACTACCTCTTTATAAACGCATAAGCAGATGAACAACAAAAGTCGGGAACACATTAGACGTTATAAAATATAGTGGTTTATAAGCCAGGTGTTTGTTCGCACCACTTTGTCATTTCGTTTGACGTTTTTTGTCCTGATTCTTTTCTACGTAACTCCCGTTTTCAGTTTTGGAGAGGCGTTACTAAACAGCCTCTGGAATTATACAATTTGACACAATAAGGGGCGTTACGGTAGGCCTGATATATTTTAGGAATACACGATATATTTAAATACTTAATGAATATTTTATTCACGTGTAGAAATAAAGCAAAATAATTTAATTTACAAAATATATACAAATATTTAATTGTATCTCGTAGAGATTTTAACTTTTTATTTTTATCTGTAACAGATAAATGGCGCTGACACTGACCAATAAAATTAGTAAAAAGTTATATAACTTGTTAAAAATATATATTTTATAATATTTTTTGTTTTATCCTCTTTAATCGTCTAATCCGGCTGTGGCCATGGTCCATGGGGGTCTCCGGAATTCTAAAAATATTTTGGTTCTTTTACCTAATTTAATCCACGAAAGTAGAACACCAATAATTGCAGAATAGCATTTCTGTATTGGCTCTACTTACTAGAACCATTTTTTAAATTGAACCTTAGGAAAATTAGGGAGAAGACCAATTTTTGTAGCTTTTTGAGGGGTCTTTTGAGCTAGCCAAAATATACGTAACTAGACAATCTGCGAGTGTAAAAAAAAGCATACAAATGGCAAAAATCTGTTTTCTGCCAAAATATGACAGAGAGCAAAAACAAACGAAAATGGTCCCAACGATTTTTTCTTAATTATAATAGTTTCTGTTATAAATCGATAACAAATTATAAATTTGGTCCAGGGACGCATTCACAATATTTAGATATTTGTTTTGACAAGAGATTTTAGAGGAGGAAAAATTATTATTATAATTAGAATAATAATTTTTCCCCGTCTAAATTCACTTGCTAAAACAAACATCTGAAAATTGTGAGTGCATCTCGGGACCAAATTTATAATAATTCCAACTGATATCTAGAAATGAAGTTCAAAGGGAAATCTAAAGCTACAGCATGTGAACCGTTTTCACTCAATTTAGACATTCTTCTCTTCATGTTTACAAAACACAATATGACGAATAAGGAAATTGTGAATTAACCTTTGATTGGAAAAAAATAACATCAGACAAAAGTCAGATTTTGACAGTGAGGGTTATATAAAACTCTCAATAAAAAAAACTTTAAGGAAAAACAAAACGCTTCTTAAAAAGTAGGCATTGGGATATTTCCAGTGATACTACATGTAAAGCAATATCATAAGTTCTAAGATTTTAATTTGCGGTCGATCATGAGATTTTCGAGAATTTCAAGAAAGTCCTTGAAGGTAAGATGTATAAATGTATGATTATTTGCAACATAAATATAGCAAGGTTTTAATGTAACAATATGGTTCCAATCCTTCTATAGAAGATAATACACTATAATACATAATAATTTATAAAAATACGATTAAATATGTAAAACCATAAAAATATCAAGCAAAAAAAATCAACATTTTTTTAATATTTTGGAAAATTTGCAGATAAAAACTAATCAATGAATTAAGTTGTAGCCACATACTTCTCCTTTCAAATTAATTTTTAGACAAAAAAAATTATAAACTTCGGTGGAATTATTATAAATTTGATCCCCAGATTCACACTGTGCGGATTTTCATCTTGACAGAGATGTCAATCAGGGTGTACTTACATTAATTATTTACATTTTCCTAATTGCTATATCTGCAATATTTTAGCAGATATTGGCAAATAGCAAAAAAGTTGTACTTGTAAAGGGTAAGACCCCAATTAAAAAAGGTAGGCTTTTTTTACTCGCTGAGTTGGTGTTTACAGGTCGGAGAGCCCGAACCGTATTTGTAGGTACTTGCCTGCGTCTAACTGATCCAAGTCTAAGAGCCTTGGAAGAATTTTTGTGACAACCCGATGAACACCTTACCTTGTAACATAAATTAGCGCTTTTGCAAGATAACGGCTTAAGTAGAAAAATATATTTTTAAGGACTTTGTAGGATTTTATTCAGAATAGTCTAAGGCACACATGTGCAAATGTCCATTTGTGTGATTTTTTTTCTAGAAACCACCTCCATGGTCTGTAATTATATACTTAAGAAATTGCGGAATATAATTCAATACTATTTTTGCTATTTTCATGATTCCTTAAAACTGTCATTTCCTAAATTAAAATATAAAATAGTATTAAATAACTGAAAATTGTTATTAGATCCCTTTATGAGATTTCCAGAGTTTCTTTTCTTGTATACTAAATACTATCGATATGAAAATTTTCATTCATCTACTACACAAAAACATTCCTTGTTTGATTGGTTCAATAAACCTTCGTTTTAACTGCAAACGCTGTAATATTTATCCTTTAGTTCAATTAGGTAATACCTTAATAAGTCTAACAAACAAAAATCATTTTTGGCTTTTTCGCAACTGAATAAAAATATTTAACTTTAAATTAATTGAAGCAAATATTTAATAAAATTACATATCTCAACATGTAGACTAGTCTATCTACGGAATGTTTCGATACATAATATAAATAATATTATTTAAGCAAGCAAAATCAAAAAATTTAAATCAATTCTTTTCTATTATTTAATGTTTCTCTCTTACGATTGGCGCACTGATGAGCCCCGATATGATGAAAGTATTTGTACAACTGCTATGTGGCTATAAAAACTTAAGGTAAATGACATAATTTCTTATGCCTGCTTAAATAATATTATTTATATTATGTATCGAAACATTCCGTAGATAGACTAGTCTACATGTTGAGATATGTAATTTTATTAAATATTTGCTTCAATTAATTTAAAGTTAAATATTTTTATTCAGTTGCGAAAGAGCCAAAAAAGATTTTTGTTTGTCAATCTAAACGCAACAAATAATTTGAACACATTTAAAAACTTAACAAGTCTAATAAATAATGATTTCATTACGTCATTACGTGTAATAACAAAAATGAATTTAGATATTTACATGATTCTTAAAATACTTCTATAAACTTCATAATATGGATTTACAGTTTACTGTTCCTTCATGACAAAACAAAGAATAACGTATCTTTGTCATATCTGCCAAATAACTTCCTTCTAGTCTGCTCGGCAGTATAAAAACCGTAAATTTATTAAAGCTAGATTTATAGTGGACTGTTTTATCTTTTAACTTGAGCTGAGACTCTAAAACCTTGGTTTTGACTTTCTTCTGATTATTATCTACAATGCCTCACATAATATCCACAATTCCAAAATATCTAAAATGTCCCAAAACAAACCTTATATCTCAGAAACCAATTAAACAATAAGCTCGAAACAAATAACAGAGAAGTCTTAGGAATAGACGTCAATTTAAAATTTAGAATTTTACAGTCCCTGTACTTTGGTTTTTCTTGACGTCGCGAAGACTATACTGATAACGGCATCAGCTCTGTTTTAGCTCTTAATAATTACAATTTACTTAAATAAAAAGTTGCTTTTAACCAAATTTTGTAATCTCCATTAATTTCCGAAAAAAGGGAAGTCTGGGAAAGTCTATATATATATATATATATATATATATATATATATATATATATATATAATAATAATAATAATAACATTTATTTGCCATATATCATTACAAAAATCTTAGTTATAATAATATAATATATCTTTACATCAATCTTCGTTAAAATAATCTAGTAATAATATATTTTATTAACACCAGAGATAAGGCAAAAAGGAGGCTGAAAACAATTTGAAAAAGATTCTAGTTCAGCCCCCGAGGAAAGACGAAAACATAAACTACAACAACTACATGCCTGCAAAAAAAAATCGACACATCAGACATAACATGTGTTCATGAGTAGGTAAAAATAAATGTTTCAGTTATATCAAGATCGCTGGGTGCTCGATTCCAAATTTAAAAGGATTTTCCTATATTGAAATTTAAAAGCTGAAACTGATAAGAGCTTAAGAAAGTCGGGTATTCCATTATAAATCGCATAAATATTATATGAAAATGATCTCTGATAAAATGTAGTCCGGTGTGGTGGAGGAGAAATATAACCGCGGTATCTTAAATTAAGTTAGTGAACATGCATCGGTTCGATAGCAAATTTTACTTGTTAGATACGGTGGACGATCAAAAGTTATAATAGTATGAAATAAAGTAGCCGCATGTAACTTTCTTCGGTTTTCTAAAGATAACCATTTTGTTTCTTGTAACTTGTACGAAACTGCCTCTCTCATACGAATGCCATAAACAAATCTCAGACAAGCCTTTTGAACACGCTGAATCCTATTCTTATCAATGCTATCGAGACAAGGTCCATATACGACATCAGCAAAATTAAAATGGCTGAGCACCAAAGAGTCAGTTAGTTGTATTTTTTGAGATTTTGTTAAAATATGTCTATGAGGAAATAATTTCTTTAGGTTTGCATATGGAGTTTTTATGCATTTATTTACATGTGGATTAAATCTTAGCTCTGCGTCAAAATGCAAACCCAAGTTTCGAAAGGAGCTAGAATTTGAAATTTCGTCTGAACCTATTTTTATTTTAAAATGATTTTTTAAATTTTCTCGATGTTTACCAAATATTGGAAAAGTTGATTTAGATGCATTAATTCGAAGGTTATGTTTACTAGAAAAATTTATAAGGCGACATAGATCATCATTCATTTTATCTTGAATTGTGTTTACCTCATTCGAGAAAAAGAAGATGTACAGTTGGGTGTCATCAGCGTAAAGGTGAACTTTGCTAAAATTTAAACATGATGTTATATTGCATGTATACATACAAAATAGCAATAGTCCAAGAATTGAACCTTGCGGCACGCCACATTTTTAATTCGACACAGATGATAGGCCCTGATCCGTTTCTACATATTGAAGTCTATTAGTTAAATAGCTGCGCATAAGTGAAATGGCATCCCCGGAAAATCCAATGTAATGCATAATTGAAATAAGTAAATCGTGGTTGACTTACTATAATCTAGTAATATTAGGCAGTTGTCTTACCCCTATCAACAGCTTCTATAATATCATCAGTTATATGTAAAAGTGCAGTTCTGCAACTATATCTCGGTCTAAATCCCGAATGACATGTGGGCAAAATATTATTAAGTTTTAAATGCGCTCTTATTTGGTTATTTAATATTTTTTCTATCACTTTAGATAGAACAGGTAAGATGCTTATTGGTCTTAGATCGTTAAAGCTGGCTGCGTTGTGCTTTTTGAGAAGGGGAAATATCTTTGAAATTTTCCAGGGATCCGGAAAGGTGTTTTCCAGTATGCATGAATTAATAATGTTTGTAATAAAAGGGAGAATTCTATCCATACAAAGCAAGATCATATCAAGATTTATTTGATCCGCCCCCATAGCGAGTGTTTTCCAGCAGACTGTTGTAAGAAACTTTTCCGTTCGTTACAATGTTTGGTTCAAAATTCAATTTAAACTAAATAATATTAACAATTTTCTAATTAATAGCATCAAATCACAATTTTACTGGATTAACAATGCTTGGAATATTAAGTACCGCACGCATGGCACCGAAGTTATATCGATCCCGAATGAACAGATCGCAAATTCTCGCTTTGTAAAACACGTTCGAAGGAAATTTCTAGATTCAGATTTCGTCCGCCACATTTAAAATAAAATTTATACATATGCTTTTCAATTTCATGAATATTATTATAAAATGGTTCCTAATTGATTCTTTATTAGATGTATCACATAGATAGTTGTATTGAGAAAGTTTTAGATTGATCAAATATTAACTATTAATTGGGTTTTTCATTATTAAAAATCTTAACTGCCAAAAATAGATTCTGAATTGGCGCCATGTTTTGGTGAGACATACGGATGTACTGTTTTTATGTAGTCCGATTCCATAAAACCGAGTGGGTCAGTCGTTTCGAGCCTCTTTTGCAAAATTTCTATTGTTGAAAGCAAACATGAGATAAGTTAGTTGGAATTTAGTTAATATTTTAACTTAGTCAACCTAGATGCTGGATTAAATCCAATAAAATCTCAATTCAGTAATGGATTACTGCTTTCTTAAGCCACAACATCTGGTAAGTTAATTTTGAGTGTTTTCTGGCAAGAAAAATTACATTTTTGTGCATTGTGAACATGTTGACTCATTTCGCCATTTTGTTTCAGGTTTTTTTTTTCTTTTAACATTTTTCCTCTTTTTTACAATTTTTTCCCTACCACTTTTAATTGTTTTAATTATTAATTGGAAAATGGATATTAAAAGTAAATAATCAATAAAATGAAGAATTTATTGCATAATTCAAATTAAAAGTAATTCCTGGGCGAGGAAAATTTAATGGTAACTGTTTTGTGGTAAATTTTCTCAATTCCTGGAGGAAGAAGTCCTTTTTTAGTCCCGTGTGGTCATTTTTCTGGACAAATGCTGTGTGGCCAGTTCCAGGGTGTCATTGTTCCTGTTTTGGACTTGGGTAGTCTACAAGGAATGACGCCATAGCAAGGATATACTCCCGGACATATGTTGAAAAGACAAGTGATTTATAATTTTCTTATTTTCGCTTCTTTGGATTGATGTAGTGGCCATGCATTAATTAATTAGGAATTACTTAATGCTTATTTGAAAACTACATACCGAAACCTCTCTTCAGTCTTCAATTCCTTCTTTTTATTAATTAATAATTATCTTCAAAAAATATATAAATGGTATAAATTATAAATTATTGTTAAAAATATATATATATATATATATATATATATATATATATATAAAAATTGGGTAGTCTACAAGGAATGACGCCATAGTAAGGATATACTCCCGGACATATGTTGAAAAGACAAGTGATTTATAATTTTCTTATTTTCGCTTCTTTGGATTGATGTAGTGGCCATGCATTAATTCATTAGGAATTACTTAATGCTTATTTGAAAACTACATACCGAAACCTCTCTTCAGTCTTCAATTCCTTCTTTTTATTAATTAATAATTATCTTCAAAAAATATATAAATGGTATAAATTATAAATTATTGTTAAAAAAAAAAAATATATATATATATATATATATATATATATATATATATATATATATATATAAATTGGGTAGTCTACAAGGAATGACGCCATAGCAAGGATATACTCCCGGACATATGTTGAAAAGACAAGTGATTTATAATTTTCTTATTTTCGCTTCTTTGGATTGATGTAGTGGCCATGCATTAATTCATTAGGAATTACTTAATGCTTATTTGAAAATTACATACCGAAACCTCTCTTCAGTCTTCAATTCCTTCTTTTTATTAATTAATAATTATCTTCAAAAAATATATAAATGGTATAAATTATAAATTATTGTTAAAATATATATATATATATATATATATATATATATATATATATAAAAAAATTTTCGTCTCGATTTACTTAAAATTTAAACATATCTTCTTGATTTAAATATATCAAATTTAATGTAGGTATAAATTAATACTTACACTGTCTATAAATATTGTCTATGTGGCATTGGTATATTTACTTTTAAAAATTATTATCTGTACTAAAATATTAATTTCTTAAAGATTTTTGGACATTTACATTTATCTTAATTAGGTATAAAATTTTTCTTTCTTATAAATTATGTGAGTGTATATTAAATCAAGGTATCATACTAGTGAGTAATACCATTGATATTTCACTAATTTAAATTTAAGATTGTGGCATTTTATTTCATGGTAAATTTATTGGGATTATGGAACTGAAATTTTGATTTTCTTTTCTATTGTAATTTTCCTCTAATATCAAATTGGACTTTTTGAATTAAAATTTCTCTTATTCTCTCTTAATTTGTATTTATAATAACTTGACTATTTATGATTAAATTTTTTCTACTTAAGAAATTTGCTTAAAAGTGTTTAGAATTATCTAGAGTCATGTTGTCATTTTAGAAATTTTGCATAAGGTCAAATATCAGCCGATCATAAAATTGAGTTTCATTGTTTGTTTGTTCGAAAAGAACTTCATTTTATCTACTAATTAAATTAAATCAAACGGATAAAAGATCAGCTGCTTTACTAATTAATATTCAACAACCGAACACATAATTGAGTTTCATTGTTTGTTTGTTCACAAAGATCTGCACATAAATAAAATTCAATCATACTGATAAACGATCAGCTACTTAAAAAATATTAAAAAAATCTAATTACCAACTAAATTTATTTAACCCATTTAATTTCTTTGGATCTATATGATTTTCTTATCCTTGCTGACTTAAATCGTAAATTATTATCTTTGTTAAATTGAATCGTTTGAATATTTTAACTTAATTTTATGAGAAAATGTACTTTCTAACCTTAATTTAATAATTAATTGATTTTTATGCATATATTGAGTAAAAATAAAAAACCAAATCTTTTCTAAAATATAAAATATAATCATTTCAATTGTAAGAGAAATTTAATTTCACTTCCACTTCTAAATTGGTATTAATCTATATAGGTGGAAATTTATAAACTGACGTATGTCAGGTACTTATATTGTAAAAATTGAAAACAATATTCAAAAAAAAAACACAGTCCAAAGAAAAATAAATTGGTATTTACGTGATTTTGATTTTCATTTATCTAATTTAGGTCACATTAGCATATATTTTATCTTTATTTTTTATTAAATATTTAAATCTACTTATTTTAAATTGCTCTCTTCCTTTATTTTATATCTGTATATCTTTCTTCTTCGGGCTCCTATAGCTCTGGCGCCCATAGCCAAATTATAAAAAAAAACTTTTCCAACGTTTGCTAAGTTCAATTAGCCGGAGTATTTTACATTAAAATTATAATCTTATTAAGTTGCTCTAAAACATCAGCTAGCCGAGTCGAACTTACGATTTTATAATAGTTTTTCTTAGTGATCTTAAGAGTCATTTAACAAACATAAAAATATAAAAAAAGCACTAAAGAAAACTTTATACTGTCCCTAACAACACCCTCAGAGACGGTGGAAAAAAACAAAGGAGACATAAATTGACTTTTTGAATTATTGCAGAAGAACATTTAAGAAAAAATTAATCGTTCGGATTATTCAGATTTGCCGGTAATATATTAACTGACTTCTTGTGATAAATGTTAAGGCTATTTAATTTTTTCCAGAATAACTTTGAGTTATTTTGGCTGTTATTTATAGTACATTGAAGGTATTGTTTTTTCTCCTGACGGATCGCAACATTCGTCTGATTTTTTATTTGCTTATAAAAATTCCAATTTTCATAATTTTTTGTATTTTTATATTTTTTATAAGCTGCGTTTTTTAAACCAATCATCTTTCTGATGGTATATGTTAACACCATGGTGGTTTCTTATTTTTTTGTTTCATTTGTATTAAAGGCGATAATACATCAAAAATATTGACTAAAAAATTGTTAAGGGAAGCGACTTTTTCATTTACAGTTACAAAATAAACAATATTTTCAAATGGAGTCCCTGCTAAAAACTCATAAAGTAACTCCTTGTCAATATGTTTTATATTTCTAAAACTGATAATATTATCATATTTTTTAATTCTATGAAAAATATTGCAGCACGTCAAAAAATGATCTGAAATGCCGGAATCTATCACACTAACTTCAAAATTTTCCTCATCACTAGGTATTAATATTACATCCAGTAGTGAGAGGGTAGACTTTGACACCCGCGTAGGATCTTTAATTATTTGCTGTAGATTTAAGGACTGAATATAATCATAAAATAAATGAACGTTTTTGTCGGTGAAATCTAAAAGATTAAATATATATATATATATATATATATATATATATATATATATATATATATATATATATATGTATATATAATATATAACTTAAAAAGATCACGGGGAATTCGGGCAGGAAATGTTTTTATTAACGTTTTATTTTTATTTGACCAAGCTTTCGAAATATTTTTGTTTCTTCGTCAATGGTCCATAAAATTTAAACAACTAAGTTTAGTTAATAATATTAGTAATATATGCATCTAGTCTTACATATAATAAAAACGAAAAAGACTTGTAGTAATTTTGAAAAAAATGCTCGTTGAAAGCAGATATTTCTATACGTAGAATTTTGATGTCAAACGTCAAATGACAATAAATAATTTGTTTTTTTTTATGACAAAAAATTGAAAGTTTAAAATATAAAGGTTAAGAAAATGTTCATATTTGAAAAAATATGCGTAAATTTTAAGTAAAAATAGTATGAGTATATATAGGAAAGCAAACTTTAGAATCATTCATATAATTAATTATAATTGTTATTATAACCACTATTATCATTATTGGAAATTTTTTGGACTTAAATTATGAATAAATATTTGTCACTAAAATATTAATTTTTCAAAGAATGAAAACATTAAAATATCTCAAAAAAAACATAAAAACTATTGGAACACTATATAGTAAATTAAAAGATCAAGATCCAGTTTCAAACAAATCGAATTGTGTCTACTATATTCCTTGCAATAATTGTGACAAAAAATATATTGGTCAAACTCCTCAAAAAATTATCTGAAGGAATGCATTACATAGAAGTGATGCAAGATTAAACCAAAAATCTTGCGCACTACTAGAACATATATTTGATGCTGGCCACACATGCAATTTCATACAAACTAAAATCTTACATGTAGAAAAAAATACTAAGTTCCCAAAGAGCATTTTTAGAAATGGCAGAATTTAAAAAAGAACCTTTGGCAATGAGTAAAAAAACAGATATCGAAAATTTAAGTTCAATTTACTCTTCTATTTTGTTTTTAGATAAAACAAAATTTTCCAATAATGATAATAGTGGTAATAATAACAATTATAAATTATTATGTGATTCTAAAGTTTGCTTTCCTATACATACTCGTACTATTTTTACCTAAAATTTAAACATATTTTTTCAAATATTAACCTTTAAATTTTAAACTTTCAATTTTTTGGCATCAAAAAAACAAATTATTTATTGCCATTTGACTTTTGACATCAAAATTCTACGTATAGAAATATCTCCTTTAAACAAGCATGTTCCACAAAGTCTTTTTCGTTTTTATTATATGTAAGTCTAGATGCATATATTACCAATTTTATTAACTAAATTTAATTGTTTCAATTTTAAGAACCCTTGACGAAGCATTACATTTTAAGGTCATGGACTATAATGACCATAAATGGTGAGAATGAGAAAATAAAGAAATAAAATTTTATACCTGATAATTAAACATAGCGAAGCAAGTTTCTTTTTCAAATTATATTTTTTTTTGTTTAAACAGTAGCGGAGATATAGGACGGACTAACTTTTCATTTTATTTTTGAAAATGTTGGACAGCACTGTCTATTTTTTAGATTTTCGTAGTTATTAAAATTTTGGTTCGCTTTGAAACAGGTGTTAACTCGGAAATGTTCAAAAGAGTGCAGAAATCCTTCGAGTTCACTTTCACACTGGTAATGTATAGAGTTTTCATTTATATTGTGTACACCCACTTACAGTTTTAAATACAAGAGAGATAAAAAACCTCAATATCAAAAGTTGAACGATTTTTCTTTATTACCTTTTGATAAAGTCAAAAGTTTCTAAAAGTTGTTAAAAAGTAGAAAAAATTTCATGTCCTCTGTTTTCTTAATTGGCCACCCTGTATGTTGATAATAACGTTAAATGAGTCTTTTCTTACCAATTATAAATATATCAGTTTTGATGCCTATATATTTAGGACAACTGTGAAAATTAGCAAGAAATGTGCCATACGAGGCAATGTATTCCTATTGAAACGATATTTAAAAGAGAATATTCCCTGTATCTTTAACGCATTGCGCCTTATGGCGGAGTTTTAGTAAATTTTCCCGGTTGTCTTTAAAGATAAAGGTATTAAACCTGGTATATTTGCAATAGGTATAAAAAGACCGATTTAATTAAATAATCATACACAATGTGTTCTATTAAAAAAATATAGGTTATGTAGTTTCATTAGTTTTGTCTACTTTTCGGTAATTTTTAGAAATATTGAACGATAATAGAAGAAAAATCCTTCAGCTCTTGTATTTAAACCCAAGCAATAAGTTAGGCCTGCTATCAACTTGATCAATGCAACTAATCGTACTTTTATCACAAATTACTATACAAATAAGTTTTAAAATATAACGTTTTAAAGAAAAATTAAGATATTACTGTTGGACTTAGGTTCTCTCCTCACGCTTGAAGAAAAAAAAATGGTTTCTAACGCTTTTGGAAAATGCATTTTCTGCACTCAACTGCTTGACCAAACTTTAATCTCGTGCGAAAAAATTCATTTTTCACCCTTTCTGTTCTGTCAAACACTTTATTTGGCGGCCATTTTGTTCTCCCGTCTTGAAGTCGTAAGTACCACAATTGCACCAGCTTATCTCTATGTCAAACATAATGCTTGCAGAAAATTTTAAATCAATCAAATAATTAGTTTTTCAGTCTGATTTTTTAAGATATTTTATTAGGCCGACATTTTTTTTGCCATCTTGGATTAGTACCAAAATGTTACCAGTTCATTTCTATGTAATACTTAATGTTGTGCAAAATTTAAGGTAAATTGGATAATCAGTTTTTAATATTATTTTTTTTAGCTTTTCACTATGCCGCCATTTTGTTGTACCATATTGGATTTTCTTCTTTCCCATATGACCCTTAATTGTTGACCGATATTTAAAGTCAATCGGGTAAGTCGTTTTTCAACTATGTCGCAAGTGGCAGACAAACAGACAGACCGACGAATTTGAGAAAACAGGGTTTTTGGCATCTTTGGAACGCTGAAACGTAAAGATACGTAAAATCTGCACAAATATTTTATTTAGCCGCCATTTTTTCTGAGGTCTTGAATCCGTACCACAATTTTGTCAGTTGATCTCTATATTGTACTTATTTCTTGCACAAAATTTAAAATCAATTTAATAAGCAGTTTTTTCAAGGAAATTGTCGAAATATTTTATTAGTCTGCCATTTTATTTCGCCGTCTTGAAATTCCATTAAAAACCTTTTTGAACATTTCACTACAACGTCATTTTGTTCCGTCATATTGAATTTTTATTAAAATGCCACCAATTCATTTCCATATGACCCTTATTTTTTTGTCAACATCTAAAAATCAGTCGGGTAAGTAGGGAACCTGAGACGTTGCAAAAATCTCCGAGGGTTGGATATATATATATATATATATATATATATATATATATATATATATATATAAAATTTACATAAATAAACAAAGAAATGTTATCAAAATTCTGTTCGTTCCAGGCCAACTTCAACGGAAACCGGTGAAGATATAAGAAAGATTAAACCTCATCTTATATAAGGTCTCAATACCATCAACCTTCACAGTTCCCTTAGCATTGAGCTTGAATAGGGATATCAAGCAACACACAAGTATTTTAGAAAAAAGAATAACATACACCTTTTAAAAAAAATGCTATATACTTACCAAAGACAAGGAAAAAACAGAACATTCGCATGCATGTAAATATCATCTGGGACCAGTTAGTCCTAATAAACTATGAACACTTGACTGTAATGAATCGGAGAAAAACACATACATATTGTTCATACATTTTTAAAAATGTTTCAAATAGTATTAATGGGTCCGAATAGAGACTGTATTCGGACACGAGAAAGAAAGTTTCGAAAATGCCAAATGTGATTTTGGCGAAACGTCAGCAAAGCTGTTCTTTTCAGAACGACAGTAGTGAACGGATGTACACCCGGAATGAAAACACATTGTATTTTTCCATCCGTGAAGGACTAAGAATCAAAAATATGTATTACAGATTACCACGTTATACAGGGTGTCCCAGAGTAGGTAGGCAATCTCTGAGATATAAATAGAACAGGCAGATTGTATCTTCTAAAAAAAGGAAGAATTTAAAATAAAGTATTGAAGTACATTTCTAGTGTTTTCCTTATTAGATGGATTAAGTTTAGTTTATATATATATATATATATATATATATATATATATATATATATATTCATACCCCTTATCTTCTATCTTTTGGTCGTCTAGAGTTTGTCATAAAAAATTATCTTCTAAACTGCTCACGAACAGAGATATATTCGATCTTAAAATAGGGATCTGGAAAAGACGTTCTCCAAATAATTTTGGTATCGTTTGACGTAACTTCATAATATTTGGGCGATTGATGTAATAACTCATCTGCGTAAAGATATTTCATTAAACACATTTTTTTTGTCGCTCACATATTTTTAAAGATAAAATGTCCTGCTTATCAATTTACAAAAATTGACTCGTTTTCGAGAAAAACGATCATTTATTGTTCGAAGGGTAGGTTAATTCGAGCCACCAATTCGTCCCTGGTAGCAATCGGGTTAGTATATACTAGTTGCGTTAAATGGCCCCAAAGGTAATTAAAGTCAGGGGACCAAGAAATAGGTCCATAAAGTACATGGTTACGACGAATGTGAAGAGGTACGTTCTCTAATATTTGAGGTAATTGATCCTATAAAAATTCTAAATACAACGGTTCATTTAACCTTAGTGGTAATATGAATGTACATTAAAAAATATCTAATTTACGAATCGCCCAAAAAAGTGTAAAAATTCTTGGGAAGTGTAAGAGACAAAAACCAATTGCCGGCAGCGCTCCTATGCCCTCCAGCTTTAATTTACATTTTTCTATTGGAATCTTTGTCTGAAGAAACGTGTTTCATTGGTAGGCTTATAGAAAAACAAACAACGAAAAGTTTCTACGAACCCACGCCTGCTGGAAATTCAACTTGTTTTTTTTTCTCAAAATTAAATCGGCAATTAATTCAGCTTACAACAAATTTTTCCTGATTTAGCCCACTTTGTATATTGTCACTGTCTTCTTTGGACTGTGATCGTTGAGGTACGTTGCTCAAATGGTTTTTGTAGAATGTAACCGCAGTTTATAAAACTATGGCAGAGCTGTCTATTGTCTTGGCTGCCGTTACACTTAGTTATAAGGATTAGACAACCATCTTCTTCCTTCTTTGGAGCTTTTAGATAAATATATATATATATATATATATATATATATATATATATATATATATATATATGTATATATATATATATATTATATATATATATATATATATATATATATATATATATATATATATATATATATATATATATATATATATATATATATATATATATGTATATATATATACATATATTCATATATATATATATATATATATATATATATATATATATATATATATATATAGGGTGGTGCAACCAAGATGGGGTGGACGATTGTGGGCAAACGGAGAGGAATTTGAAAAAGAAAATTTGGGATATGATTGATAGTCAAGAACGCTGTGTTTTAAAATTATACCCATTATACAGGGTGGTCTGAAAAGTTCGTGGTGAACCAAACTTGTGTTTTTTTAAATGGGACACCCGGTATATTATTATTTTAGTTGATTCTTCTATTCGTTACGATCATTTTGATATCAGGTTTGTTGGGTCTAAAATTTATACCAAGGGAATGGGACGAGGTTAAAGTGGAAAAAAGGGTTATACTCCGGCCATTTTTTGAAAACAATTGAAGCAGGTATGGAAAAACCAAATATTGTATAAAATGTATTGCATCTAGGATTACAATAATCGCTTGTAAGTCGTTCAAAATTATTCACTGTTATACAGGGTGGTCAAGTTTTGCAAATTTTCCTTGGATTGAATTTTTTTAAATGGAACACCCTGTATATTTTACTGTCATGTTAAAGATAACATTACTAGCTTTCAGAAAATACCATATTTGATACCTTTCTGACCAACAGTTTTTTAGTAAATTAACCGTGAAACCAAAATTTACTCATTCTAACAGAAACGGTATTATTTACGTTGCTTAAATTGACTACCTATAATATAAGGAGGCCATGATATAATTATAAATGAAAAGAAACATTGACATTCTTGTCAAAACCGCAAAGTGTCAGAGAATTGGCATCAATTACCATTGTTTTTTGACGATAAGCCGAGCAATTGTTAAGTAACAATGAGTTTGAGTACTCCAGAGTTGATAAACATGACTTTTATGTTGGGCGAGTGTCAAAAAAACCCTTTACTAGCAAGCAGGGTTTATGCGGTACGATATCCCGATGCCGAAAAAAAACCAAGACCTGAAGCTTTTGCAAGTTTGTTAGAGAGGTTTCAAGAAACAGGCAATGTTGCTTTTAAGAAACGTAAAGTAATTAATAAACCAGTTACCAATGAAGATAATGCTTTGACAGTGTTATTAACAGTGCAAGAAAATTCACACACAAGTACCAGGGAAATTGAGAGAGCTACTGATATTGAACGCACTAGTATTAAACGGATTCTGAAACAACATAAATATCATGCCTACCACATTGAATTACACCAAGAACTGTATGATCGCGATTACGTCCAACGACAAGAGTTTTCAATTTGGTTTTTAAATACAATTTGGGATAATCCAGGTTTTGTAGATAGGGTGCTGTTTTCAGATGAAGCAACTTTTAAAAGCAACGGCTTGGTTAACAAACATAATATGCACTATTATTCAACCGAAAATCCACATTGGATTCGTCAGGTGGACCATCAAAATAAATGGTCAATTAATGTTTGGAGAGGTATAATTGGCTCTCATGTTATAGGACCATATTTCTTTGAAGAGCATTTAACGGGAGAAGTCTATTTAAATTTTTTGAGAAATGAGTTGCCCGTATTGCTCGAAGACTTACCTTTAATGTTAAGAAATTCCTTATGGTTCCAACATGATGGAGCACCCCCGCATTACCATAGGCATGTAAGACATTTTCTCAATAATTGGACAGGAGAGCATTGGATTGGGCGAGGTGGACCAGTTAAGTGGCCTGCGACGTCACCCGATTTAACGCCACTAGATTTTTTTTTATGGGGACATGTTAAAGAAGAAGTTTATAAAGAGGTTCTAACCACAGTGGAAGATATGAAGTTGAGAATAATAAGCAGTTTTCGCAACATTTCAGACCTGACTTTAAGAAAAGTGAAACTTTCATTTATGGATAGACTCAAAATGTGCCTTCAGCAAAACGGTGGTTTAGTTGAACATCTTTTATAAGTTTTAATTACATTGTTTTTGTTGATTTATATTAAATTTATTTTTTTTGTAAAAAAAGATCTGTTATTAATACTGTCAAAGCATTATCTTCATTGGTAACTGGTTTATTAATTACTTTACGTTTTTTTGAAAGCAACATTTCCTGTTTCTTGAAATCTCTATGATAAACTTGCAAAAGCTTCTATCTTGTTTTGATTTCGGCATCGCATCATCAAAGAACAATATTTATTTATTTACTGACGACAATATTCTGACACTTTGCTGTTTTGACAGGACTGTCAATCTTTTGTTCAATTTATGATGATATCATGGCCTCCTAATATTATATTGTCAATTTTAACAACGTGAATTCAGAGTAATTCGTGTTAAAATGAAGAAATTTTGATTTCACAGCTAATTTACTGAAAAACTGTTGGTCAGAAAGGTATCAAATATGGTATTTTCTGAAAGCTAGTAATGTTATCTTTAACATGAAAATAAAATATACAGGGTGCTCCATTTAAAAAAATTCAATCCAAGGTAAATTTGCAAAACTTGACCACCCTGTATAACAGTGAATAATTTTGAACGACTTACAAGCGATTATTGTAATCCTAAATACAATACATTTTATAGAATATTTGGTTTTTCCATACCTGCTTCAATTGTTTTCAAAAAATGGCCGGAGTATAACCCTTTTTTCCACTTTAACCTCATCCCATTCCCTTGGTATAAATTTTAGACCCAATAAACCTCATATCAAATTGATCGTGATGAATAGGAGAATCAACTAAAATAATAATATACCGGGTGTCCCATTTAAAAAAACACAAGTTTGGTTCACCACGAGCTTTTCAGACCACTCTGTATAGTGGGTATAATTTTAAAACACAGCGTTCTTGACTATCAATCATATCCCAATTTTTCTTTTTCAAATTCCTCTCCGTTTGCCCACAATCGTCCACCCCATCTTGGTTGCACCACCCAGTATATATATATATATATATATATATATATATATATATATATATATAAAATAATTTCCTGCGACAAGCCTTCTATCAAAATTCCACCCAGAAGCACAATGACAGACTAAGGCATGCGGTACGACAAGAACTGGATAAAGTATAAAAATTTGTAATTATTTCGACGTAAATGCGAAGCATCCCTTTAAGCATTGGGGCAAAGCTTTTTAGGGACTAAGAATTTCCCAACTACATTTTGCTCAAACTATTAAGTAAATTAATATTGAAGTAAAAACTTTAATATAAATTCCTTTAAGTTATTGTTATTTATCTAAAAGCTCCAATTATAAACTATATATATATATATATATATATATATATATATATATACTATTAATCCATCTAATATAAAATGTATAATATTTATTTTAACATAATATAATATCTCAGAGATTGCCTACCTTAACCTGTATAACGTTAATCTGTAATACATATCATCAACCTAAGCATTATTTTCTATTCTAAATAATATAAATAGCGACTAATTTCCATTAGCTTCAAACTTGACTTAAGTCTCCGAAGTATATATATATATATATATATATATATATATATATATATATATATATATATATATATATATATATATATATATATATATATATATATATATATATATATATATATATATATATATATATATATATATATATATATATATATATATATATATATATATATATATATATATATATATATATATATATATATATATATACCAAAATTCCACCCAGTAGCTACTTACGGTATGTCCTTTGAGAGAGGCCAACCTAGATAAATGATACCAATCCCTATACATTCTAATCTAAGTTCGTTACCTAAAATTAATATTGAAGTCGCTAAAAACTTTATAATTAATTATTATTCCCAAAGCTCCACATCCTTTAAGTTATTGTTATTTATCTAAAAGCTCCAAAGAAGGAAGAAGATGGTCGTCTAATCCTTATAACTAAGTGTAACGGCAGCCAAGACAATAGACAGCTCTGCCATAGTTTTATAAACTGCGGTTTCATTCTACAAAAACCATTTGAGAAACGTACCTCAAAGATCACAGTCCAAAGAAGACAGTGACAATATACAAAGTGGGCTAAATCAGGAAAAATTTGTTGTAAGCTGAATTAATTGCCGATTTAATTTTAAGAAAAAAAACAAGTTGAATTTCCAGCAGGCGTGGGTTCGTAGAAACTTTTCGTTGTTTGCTTTTCTATAAGCCTACCAATGAAACACGTTTCTTCAGACAAAGATTCCAATAGAAAAATGTAGAACAGAAACTAACCCTAACGTTACGACGTATTAAAGCTGGAGGGCATAGGAGCGCTGCTGGCAACTGGTTTTTGGATCTTACATATATTAACTGCCCAAGAATTTTTACACTTTTTTGGGCGATTCGTAAATTAGATATTTTTTAATGTACCTTCATATTACCACTAAGGTTAAATGAACCGTTGTATTTAGAATTTTTACAGGATCAATTACCTCAAATATTAAAGAACGTACCTCTTCACATTCGTCGTAATCATGTACTTTATGGACCTATTTCTTGGTCCCCTGACTTTAATTACTTTTGGGGCCATTTAACGCAACTAGTATATACTAACCCGATTGCTACCAGGAACGAATTGGTGGCTCGAATTAACCTACCCTTCGAACAATAAATGATCGTTTTTCTCGAAAACGAGTCAATTTTTGTGAATTGATAAGCAGGACATTTTATCTTTAAAAATATGTGAGCGACAAAAAAAATGTGTTTAATGAAATATCTTTACGCAGATGAGTTATTACATCAATCGCCCAAATATTATGAAGTTACGTCAAACGATACCAAAATTATTTGGAGAACGTCTTTTCCAGATCCCTATTTTAAGATCGAATATATCTCTGTTCGTGAGCAGTTTAGAAGATAATTTTTTATGACAAACTCTAGACGACCAAAAGATAGAAGATAAGAGGTATATATATATATATATATATATATATATATATATATATATATATATATATATATATATATACTAAACTTAATCCATCTAATAAGGAAAACACTAGAAATGTACTTCAATACTTTATTTTAAATTCTTCCTTTTTTTAGAAGATATCTAATCAGCCTGTTCTATTTATATCTCAGAGATTGCCTACCTACTCTGGGACAACCTGTATAACGTAGTAATCTGTAATACATATTTTTGATTCTTAGTCCTTCACGGATGGAAAAATACAATGTGTTTTCATTCCGGGTGTACATCCGTTCACTACTGTCGTTCTGAAAAGAACAGCTTTGCTGACGTTTCGCCAAAATCACATTTGGCATTTTCGAAACTTTCTTTCTCGTGTCCGAATAGAGTCTCTATTCGGACCCATTAATACTATTTGAAACATTTTTAAAAATGTATGAACAATATGTATGTGTTTTTCTCCGATTCATTACAGTCAAGTGTACATAGTTTATTAGGACTAACTGGTCCCAGATAATATTTACATGCATGCGAATGTCCTGTTTTTTCCTTGTCTTTGGTAAGTATATAGCATTTTTTTTAAAGGTGTATGTTATTCTTTTTTCTAAAATACTTGTGTGTTGCTTGATATCCCTATTCATGCTCAATGCTAAGGGAACTGTGAAGGTTAATGGTATTGAACTGTGAAGGTTAATGGTATTGAGACCTTATATAAGATAAGGTTTAATCTTTCTTATATCTTCACCGGTTTCCGTTGAAGCTGGCCTGGAACGAATGGAATTTTGATAACATTTCTTTGTTTATTTATTTAAATATATATATATATATATATATATATATATATATATATACATAGTGAAATGTTTAAAGATTACTAAAAAAGTAATTATTTAATTTACGTTAAATTTTACAGGGCAGGAACCAACTGTTAAAATTTTAATGGATTTTCAAGAGAGCGAAATAAAATGGCGGACTAATAAAATATTTCGACAATTTCCTTGAAAAAACTGCTTATTAAATTGATTTCAAATTTTGTGCAAGAAATAAGTACAATATAGAGATTAACTGATAAAATTGTGGTACGGATTCAAGACCACAGAAAAAATGGCGGCTAAATAAAATGTTTGTGCAGATTTTACGTATCTTTACGTTTCAGCGTTCCAAAGATGCCAAAAACCCTGTTTTCTCAAATTCATCGGTCTGTCTGTTTGTCTGCCACTCGCGACATAGTTGAAAAACGACTTACCCGATTGACTTTAAATATCGGTCAACAATTAGGGGTCATATGGGAAAGAAGAAAATCCAATATGGTACAACAAAATGGCGGCATAGTGAAAAGCTAAAAAAAAATAATATTAAAAACTGATTATCCAATTTACCTTAAATTTTGCACAACATTAAGTATTACATAGAAATGAACTGGTAACATTTTAGTACTAATCCAAGATGGCAAAAAAAAATGTCGGCCTAATAGAATATCTTAAAAAATCAGCCTGAAAAACTAATTATTTGATTGGTTTAAAATTTTCTGCAAGCATTATGTTTGACATAGAGATAAACTGGTGCAATTTTGTGGTACTTACGACTTCAAGACGGGAGACCAAAATGGCGGCCAAATAAAGTGTTTGACAGAACAGAAAGAGTGAAAAATGAATTTTTCCGCACGAGATTAAAGTTTGGTCAAGCAGTTGAGTTCAGAAAATGCATTTTCCAGAAGCGTTAGAAACCATTTTTTTTTCATCAAGCGTGCGGAGAGAACCTAAGTCCAACAGTAATATCTTAATTTTTCTTTAAAACGTTACATTTTAAAACATATTTGTATAGTAATTTGTAACAAAAGTACGATTAGTTGCATTGATCAAGTTGATAGCAGGCCTAACTGATTGCTTGTGTTTAAATACAAGAGCTGAAGGATTTTTCTTCTATTATCGTTCAATATTTCTAAGAATTATCGAAAAGTAGACAAAACTAATGAAACTACATAAGCTATATTTTTTTAATGGAACACATTGTGTATGATTATTTAATTAAATCGGTCTTTTTATACCTATTGCAAATATACCAGGTTTAATATCTTTATCTTTAAAGACAACCGAGAAAATGTACTAAAACTCCGCCATAAGGCGCAATGCGTTAGAGACAGAGGGAATATTCTCTTTTAAATATAGATTCAATAGGAATACATTGCCTCGTATAGCACATTTCTTGCTAATTTTCACAGTTGTCCTTAAATATATAGGCATCAAAACTGATATATTTATAATTAGTAAGAAAAGACTCATTTAACGTTATTATCAATATACAGGGTGGCCAATTAAGAAAATAGAGGACATGAAATTTTTTCTACTTTTTAACAACTTTTAGAAATTTTTGACTTTATCAAAAGGTAATAAAGAAAAATCGTTCAACTTTTGTAATTGAAGTTTTTTATCTCTGTTGTATTTAAAACTGTAACTGGGTGTACACAATATATATATATATATATATATATATATATATATATATATATATATATATAAATAAAATAAATAAACAAAGAAATGTTATCAAAATTCCATTCGTTCCAGGCCAGCTTCAACGGAAACCGGTGAAGATATAAGAAAGATTGAACCTCATCTTATATAAGGTCTCAATACCATCAACCTTCACAGTTCCCTTAGCATTGAGCTTGAATAGGGATATCAAGCAACACACAAGTATTTTAGAAAAAAGAATAACATACACCTTTTAAAAAAAATGCTATATACTTACCAAAGACAAGGAAAAAACAGAACATTCGCATGCATGTAAATATCATCTGGGACCAGTTAGTCCTAATAAACTATGTACACTTGACTGTAATGAATCGGAGAAAAATACATACATATTGTTCATACATTTTTAAAAATGTTTCAAATAGTATTAATGGGTCCGAATAGAGACTCTATTCGGACACGAGAGAGAAAGTTTCGAAAATGCCAAATGCGATTTTGGCGAAACGTCAGCAAAACTGTTCTTTTCAGAACGACAGTAGTGAACGGATGTACACCCGGAATGAAAACACATTGTATTTTTCCATCCGTGAAGGAGTAAAAATCAACATATATATATATATATATATATATATATATATATATATATATATATATATATATATATATATATATATATATATATATATATATATATATATATATATATATATATATATATATATATATATATATATATATATATATATATATATATATATATATATATATATATATATATATATATATATATATATATATATATATATATATATATATATATATATATATATATATATATATATATATATATATATATATATATATATATATATATATATATATATATATATATATATATATATATATATATATATATATATATATATATATATATATATATATATATATATATATATATATATATATATATATATATATATATATATATATATATATATATATATATATATATATATATATATATATATATATATATATATATATATATATATATATATATATATATATATATATATATATATATATATATATATATATATATATATATATATATGTATATATAAAAAATATAAAATACACCACAGATTAAAATGATATCAACCTAAAAAAAAAAACAGTTAAGACTTACAAGTGAAGTTACAAAAACATGGCTATATGCATTTCAACACACAGTAGAACGTTAAATTAGGACGAATACAACCACATGAATATTAAAATGTTGATAACGAGTAGAACTTAACAACTAGCAAGACATTTATATATACATTTATTTATTTATTTTTTTGAATAATAAGAACTATTTAATTTTTTTGTGGAAAAAGAAACTTTGATAAACAGTTTTATGTACATATTGAAGTTCGTGGAATATTTATATTATGTTATTTAAGTTATTTGTTTTGTGTTGAACAAGGCAAAGAATTCATTTGTTCAACAGATTGCAATGAATGGTGCTCAGCTGTTGGATGTCAGATCTAGAATTAACTCAATTATTTTCGTTGTTGATATGTACCATTTCCAGAAATGGCCGTTTTCTGTAATTATTTTCATATTCCAGAATTTGTATGTTTTCGTAATCAAAATTGTGATCCTCTTTCTGAAAATGGTTAACCAAAGCACATGAGTTTTTCCCAATACGGCAGTCGCTTTTGTATTGTGTCGAACCATTTTTAATATATTGGGAAGTTTGTCCTATGTAACACTGATTGCATTGTTTACAAGGAATTTTATATACAACATTATTATTTAATGGGATCGTAGTTTTATCTTTAATTTTAGTGAACATTTTGCCAATCGTGACTGTATTATATTTATTCAATTCAATTTCTTTTATTTAAAATGTGCAATAACTTGGTCTTCTGTCGGACCATCCAAAAACCCAGAATGATAAATTAATTTGTTTAGTATTTTTTTTGGAAAACCATTATTTAGAAATAGTGTATATACTTTCTTTAAATTTTCCTTCAAAAACCTTTCGTCCGAAATATGAGCGACACGATTTTTTAGAGCAATAATTGTGTTGAATTTTTGGCCCATTCGAAAAATAATTAATATATCGTCCAGAGGACGTCGGTTTTTGGTACCAACTTAAAATAACTTTGTTAGTATCAGTCCTAATTAGTAAGGTATCTAAAAGGGGTATGCTGTTGTTAACTTATGTTTCCATAGTAGACTGCAAATGTTCATTCGCAGAGTTAAAAGTAATTAAAGTAGCTTTTATCTCACTCGAAGAGACAGAAGTCACTATGTCGTCCACAAATGTATACAAAAACGGAACATTAAAAGGTAATTTTTCTACGATTATGTCCAATATATGATCCATTACTATTTGAGCCAAGATTGGACTAATAGGTGAGCCCATGGAGGTACCAAATGTTTGTTGGTAGAAACGGTTGTTGAAAGAAAAATAACAGTTATTGCACACAAACGATAATAATTTGAAGAAACTATGGTAACTTAACGTTGTGAACGGCTCTATTATGTGCCATTGTGAACGCAGCAATTCAAGAATAAGATCGAAAGAGATATTAGTAAATAATGACACCACATCCATTGACACCAATATATAATCTTCGGGTAATCTCCGATCTTCGATAGAATTTACAAAAACAAATGTGACACGGTATATTGTAGTTAGTCCTATCGGCTAAGGATGCCGTATTGGGAAAAACTCATGTGCTTTGGTTGATCATTTTCAGAAGAGAATCACAATTTTGATTACGAAAACATACAAATTCTGGAATATGAAAATAATTACAGAAAAAGGATATTTCTAGAAATGGTACATATCAACAACGAAAATAATTCAGTTAATTCTAGATCTGACATCCAACAGCTGAGCACCATTTATTGCAATCTGTTGAACAAATGAATTCTTTGCCTCGTTCAACAAAAAACAAATAACTTAAATACCCTAATATAAATATTCCACGAACTTCAATATGTACATAAAACTGTTTATCAATGTTTCTTTTTCCACAAAAAAATAAAATAGTTCTTATTATTCAAAAAAATAAATAAATAAATGTATATATAAATGTCTTGCTAGTTGTTAGGTTCTACAACATTTTAATATTCATGTGGTTGTATTCGTCCTAATTTAACGTTCTACTGTGGGTTGAAATGCATATAGCCAGTTTTTGTAACTTCACTTGTAAGTTTTAACTGTCTTTTTTTTAGTTTGATATCATTTTAATCTGTGGTATATTTTAGCGTTTCCTCCTGATGAAATCATAAATAAATGACGAAATATAGAGGATGTTTGATATTTAATTCCTTATTTATCTTAGTACGGTCGTAAGCATCTGAAATGAATAAATCTCAGATGGGTTTTTATCAACTAATCACAAACACCTTTGGCAATCACACTACACTATTGATGAAAAAATGGTCTTCAATTAACATGAAGCTGGCTTATGGCATAAACAGAAAGAATTTTCTATTGAGATGTAGGAGAACGAACATTCTACCCCAACACATACAGGATACAACGAGAGGAATGATGAAGATGATACAAACCAATAACTGGCAGATAGCTCAAAAAGTTCGTAGGCACATTGTTGCTCTAAGTAAAAAGAATCTCAATCTAGAGATTAAGGTATGTTACAACAATATCAGCAATATGATCAAAAATCTAGACTCAATTAAACATGAATTAAATACTATTCTTCCAAAACATATGTTAAATGAATATTCTCGTAGGTTAAGCGTATCTTATAATAGACGTTTTAACAAGGTAAAGAATTCTAATTTAAAAAAGTTTGATAATCTTGTTCGTTGCTTTCAAAATAGGGAGAGAATGTTTATCGTTATCAAGAAATGGTTAGGTTAGGTCCTAAATTCGCAATTTCTCCTACCAATGATCAACTAAATGTTAAAAAATTTCTTGCTGATGTTGAAGATATTATTTATGATGCGCCTGATAATAACAAAAAAATTTTAAGAGCTCAAGTTACTAACAATATAACTAATTATCGAACACACTTGAGTACAAATAAAATTACGCCGTTACAACAATTATATAAAAAAACTAAACAATTTCTTAATGATAATCCTAATATTTATATCTTACAGGCCGATAAGGGTAATAGTACTGTAGCTATGAACAAAAACGATTATATCACCAAAACGGAGGAACTATTAAGCGATACTAATACATACCAACAGTTAGATAGGGATCCTACCGCTAATTTACAAAAAAAAGTCAATGAATTAATTAAATCACTATTTATAATTCCGTTTTATCAAAATTATACTGTCTACCAAAAATTCATAAGCCCAATATTCCACTCCGGCCAATAGTATCTTGTATAGGTTCTGCTACTTACCACTTATCCAAATTTCTAACGAAAATTTTAACACAATCCTTAGCCGATAGGACTAACTACAATATACCTGACACATTTGTTTTTGTAAATTCTATCGAAGATCGGAGATTACCCGAAGATTATGTATTGGTGTCAATGGATGTGGTGTCATTATTTACTAATATCTCTTTCGATCTTATTCTTGAATTGCTGCGTTCACAATGGCACATAATAGAGCCGGTCACAACATTAAGTTACCATAGTTTCTTCAAATTATTATCGTTTGTGTGCAATAACTGTTATTTTTCTTTCAACAACCATTTCTACCAACAAACATTTGGTACCCCCATAGGCTCACCTATTAGTCCAATCTTGGCTCAAATAGTAATGGATCATATATTGGACATAATCGTAGAAAAATTACCTTTTAATGTTCCGTTTTTGTATAAATTTGTGGACGACATAGTGACTTCTGTCCCTTCGAGTGAGATAAAAACTACTTTAGTTACTTTTAACTCTGTGAATGAACATTTGCAGTTTACTATGGAAACATAAGTTAACAACAGCATCCCCTTTTTAGATACCTTACTAATTAGGACTGATACTAACAAAGTTATTTTAAGTTGGTACCAAAAACCGACGTCCTCTGGACGATATATTAAATATTTTTCGAACCATCCAATGAGCCAAAAATTCAACACAATTATTGCTCTAAAAAATCGTGTCACTCATATTTCGGACGAAAGGTTTTTGAAGGAAAATTTAAAGAAAGTATATACACTATTTCTAAATAATGGTTTTCCAAAAAAAATACTAAACAAATTAATTTATCATTCTGGGTTTTTTGATGGTCCGACAGAAGACCAAGTTATTGTACATTTCAAATATAAGAAATTGCCCTACATTCAAGGTCTTACAGATAATATTACTAACCACCTTAAAAGAGATAATTTAAAAATAGCTAAATATAATACAGTCACGATTGGCAAAATGTTCACTAAAATTAAAGATAAAACTCCGATCCCATTAAATAATAATGTTGTATATAAAATTCCTTGTAAACAATGCAATCAGTGTTACATAGGACAAACTTCCCAAACAAACTTATATTAAAAATCGTTCGACACAACACAAAAGCGACTGCCGTATTGAGAAAAACTCATGTGCTTTGGTTGATCATTTTCAGAAAGAGGATCACAATTTTGATTACGAAAACATACAAATTCTGGAATATGAAAATAATTACAAAAAAAGGCTATTTCTGGAAATGGTACATATCAACAACGAAAATAATTCAGTTAATTCTAGATCAGACATCCAACAGCTGAGCACCATTTATTGCAATCTGTTGAACAAATGAATTCTTTGCCTTGTTCAACAAAAAACAAATAACTTAAATACGATAATATAAATATTCCACGAACTTCAATATGTACATAAAACTGTTTATCAATGTTTCTTTTTCCACAAAAAAATAAAATAGTTCTTATTATTCAAAAAAATAAATAAATAAATGTATATGTAAATGTCTTGCTAGTTGTTAAGTTCTACTTGTTATCAACATTTTAATATTCATGTGGTTGTAGTCGTCCTAAATTAACGTTCTACTGTGTGTTGAAATGCATATAGCCATGTTTTTGTAACTTCACTTGTAAGTCTTAACTGTTTTTTTTAGTTTGATATCATTTTAATCTGTGGTGTATTTTAGCGTTTCTTCCTGATGAAGTCATAAATAAATGACGGAATATAGAGGATGTCAGAAGTACATTAGTTATTTATTTGACCTACAGACCGCATACATGATATTAGATTCCTTATTTATCTTAGTAAGGTCGTGAGCATCTAAAATGAATATATATATATTTGGCTGGCTTGAACTTCGTCGTATTTTCAGGTTCACCTCAAATTCCAAGCTTGTTTCTGACTGTTAATTTGTTTGTTTTAAATATTTAGGTATTTATGTGGTATCCCAATAATACTATTTGAAACATTTTTAAATATGTATGAACAATATGTACGTATTTTTCTCCGATCTAGTACAGTCAAGTGTACATAGTTTATTAGCACTAACTGGTTCCAGAGAATATTTACATACATTCGAATGTTCTGTTTTTTCCTTGTCTTTAATAAGTATATAGCATTTTTTTTAAAAGGTTTATGTTATTCTTTTTTCTAAAATACTTGTGCGTTGCTTGATATCCCTATTCAAGCTCAATGCTGTCGGAACTGTGAAGGTTGATGGTATTGAGACCTTATATAAGATGAGGTTCAATCTTTCTTATATCTTCCCCGGTTTCCGTTGAAGCTGGCCTGAAACGAATGGAATTTTGAACATTTCTTTGTTTATTTATTTAAATATTATTATTTTAAATTTAATCTGGCATTTACCCAACATTTTTAACATTTATTGTTATACATAACTGGCAATAATCCTATTCCTATTTTTATTTTATATTCCGTGTATTTTATTATTATTACGTTCCTTGTTATAAGTAACTGGTAATATGCTTACTTCAAAATTTTCTTCCTATAGCCATTTTCTTGGGCCTAAGATTCTTTTATGATGCTAAATTCCTACTTCTTACTTCTACGTTTCTCTTGTTTCACTGTATTATGCATCTTAAACTCTAACATTCTTCTATCTATACATGGCTTCAAAATTTCCTCTAGAACCTCTTTTCTTAACTTTCTGTCACTTCTTGGCTTCCTATTTTTAGGTTAATTTATACGCTACGGTGCCTTCACATGGGGGCTTTCTGAATGTTTCTTTATCTACGCTCATCATTGTGTCAATAACTGTGTGCTTTTTGCGTCAACGGTTTATTTTGTTGTCTCCTGGGACCTGATAATGGAACCTGACTGGACTTCGGGCTGCTTACACACCTGGCTGCTCTTGGGACCTTTTGGCTAAGGGCTGACTATTTTTGAGGCCTTTCTGCTTGTTATGGGTATTATGCTTATTCTAGGGACTGCGGAAAACTTCACGAACTGTCCGCTCTTTGGGCGTTTCGCACTGTTGGGGACCCTGCTGACTGTTGTGGATCTTGTAAAACAGACTGCTCACTTTTCGTGGACTGGACTGCTCCTTCGGCTTTTGTGACTGTTGTAAACCTTGTGAAATTGCTTGTTGTTGGGCTGGTCCTGTTGGCAGGAGAAACTGAAAGGCTTGTTTTTTTTTTCTATAAATTGATCTGGACCTGGCTACATTTTTGGAAGGCTGGAACGGTGCTTCTCCACTTTCTGTACTTCTGTGGGTGGGCTGAAAATAACTTTTACGTGTTTCATTATTACGTTCAGAACGTAATTTATATTAAATTGTTTTTGTTTAAAAATATTAACGAGTTCATTAACATAAATACTTTTTCTGATTTTCATACATCTCTCTAGGACACTCCGGTATTGAAATAAATGACAGTTTTCGTGGGAACGCTGTCAATGGTACGTACTAGTCAGCACTTCTTGAACCTTCAACGTCACAGTTACATTTAGTCCTAGAGATTATACGAGCATCTTCTTCCTACTTTGGAGCTTTTAGATAAATAACAATAACTTAACGGAGCTTTTAAGAATAATCGTTACTTGTGGAGGTTTACAAACAAGAGTATTTCTTGTGGAGCTTTGAGAATAATAAAATAAATACTTATCGAGTTGAGTATTTACATTAAGTAAGGGCTTAGGTTAAGATATATGGGGATTCGCACTGAGTTGGCCTGCCTCAATGGTACTACCTCAGATAGCTGTGATGATTTTGAGGCGCAAGTTAAGTCTGAAGCTAATTCAAATCTCGTCGCTATTTATAATAGGAAAACATGCTTAGGTTTTCAAGGTCAAATTTAATAATAGTTACTTAATGGTCTGAGCAAAATATAGTAAAGAAATTCTTAGTCTGGGAGGTATTCTACTGTTTCCAAGATCTCCATGCGTTTAGTCGAATTTGGGTCAACCTCTAAGTTGTCAAAAATTAAAATTAGTAAAATTAACCTTAGTGCTCCAAATATTCCTGCATCTGCAGATGTCCTAATTACGTATTCGTCGTCGTAATGGCAAAAACGTACTTTTTACCTTTAAGTCGCTTTGTATCAGGAACCGTTTTAAATAAACTTGCAATTTGGCACGTTTTAGAATACTCTTGGTGTTACCAAATGTTGAAATCGTTTTTGGTTTCCCGTCCATTAATGTGTTCGATACACGATAACTATCGAAAAAAGTAGATAATAATTTGAATTACTCAGGGAACGTTTTCCTTTACGGTTCTTACAGAAATAAAGAAATTGAAGTATACATTTTTTTTATTTTTTAGCTTAAAGACAAAGGCCGATTAAATACCTTCTTGCGTCTAAACAGTTCAAATTTTCGATTTCGAAGATTCAGAAAGAGCATATTTAAGAGAAAATATCTCGTGCGTGTTTGTGTTTTGAATAGTCTAAGAAAATTGCAATTATGCAGACTATTTAAAAAAAAAGTAATATATTTTTTGTGGTTGTCGCTCGTAAACCAAAAATTACATAACTTCGTTCTAAATTTGGAGTTTTAGTCCTTTGTACTTATAAAAAATAAATCATCTAATAGAGATTAAGAAAAAAGAAATGCTTTCCACAATTCTATCACACAAGGCCAATATTTATTTGCTTGGTACCACTGGGTCTAGCGTTTCGAATTATGCGGGTAGAGGCGTGTGTCCGTCTCGTCGGATATTTAAAGGTATTCGGGTAATAAATTGCCATATAACCAGTTTAGTTTATGCTCTGCAGTCATTCGGCTATGACGTCGTACTAGAGTTTGTATATCGGTTATAAACACATGTACTGGTTTGTAGGACTTTGTAAACGACAGCTAATTTCCACCTCATAATTAACGGGAAAATAGGATATACAGAATGCCTAAATAAATTTGGTCTAGGAATGTCGGTTGTTCCTAAACCAAAGAGCAGCCTCTCCTACCAGTAGATCGGGCATGTACTGGATAAGTTCATTCAATTTCTATGTATGTTCAGAGATATGTAGATTTCTCCCAGTCTTTCTAGAAACATTACTTCATGTTCTAGTCCCGAGAACGATATGTTACTTACGAACTAAGGGTAGTTGGCGAGGTTGGTACAAACCCTGGTACACTTCCTTGTATAGTCATTGACATCAATGGCGGGACGGTACTTATGGCTGGCGGCGGTATAATTGGTATGCTAGTGGTAGTATTAAAACTTATAGCCGGCGTGTGACAGGAAATACACAGACTGAAGGACAGGTTGGGAAGTAGATTTTCCTTGTTTTAAAATTATGGACAAATATCTCCTCAAATCTTCCTTTAGTTCAATAATAGCCAGTCCAATTTTTTTTATTTCAGCGTCTAACTCTCTTTCCATCAACGTTTATATCCACCCTACTCTTATATCGTTACTGTCTGCTCCAAGATTCAAAGTGGTCAAATGGCCCTTGGTTGTGCTCATCGGAGTACACAGTTTGGAACGGGGACGTTATCTCCTTCATTACCCATTTTATTAGTTTCAAGCAATATGATTTTTGGCCGGTGAGGGGCACATACCTCAAACAAATGAGGGCACATATTTTAAAAGTATAAAGTTATTTTCTATCTTTCAACTTTTTATTGCTTCGATATTTCTGACTAGTCCGGACACTTAATTTTTTTTTTGACCAAGTATGGGAACGTACCTTAGAGTAGTAAAGGCACGTAATTTAAATGTACTGTTCTATGAAAGTAAGAATCTATGTCACTAGGTGGTTCAATTTTACATTCAGATGTATAAGTAATCAGGGCACCTATAATATTTACATTAAGTGAGAGTACGTAGGTCCTACTACTAAGGGTACGTATTTTATTTTTTTTAACTTGTCATCCTAAGAATATATAATGTACCAGATAATTCAAATTGCCATCCGCTTACTGGTACTAGTTCGGACATGTGTCGGACCACTAAGGGCACGTATTTCAACTGGTCGTGAGGTGTCACTGAGAAAACCTTATTTTAGGGTGCAGCTTTCAACATTTGGTTAAACAAGCAAAAAAAATAAATCGGAAAATATTATGCATCGAGAGAATTAACTAACTTAATTAACATTAAAGAAAACAGGCTTCGATTCCCTATTGATAAAACAATAGCTACAGTCATTGTCTATATCTAAAAATTTCATTCAGGACGGAATCATAAGCCGCTTTCTAAAAAGTCAATTTAAGCAACGGAAATACATGTATGTAACTACAGTTGCGTGAAACTTAATTAACATTTTAGAAAACAGGTCTCAGTTCCCCATTGATAAAATAATAGATACAGTCATTTTCTGCATCTAAATATTTTACCCAGGATGGAACAACAACCGTTGGCTAAAAATATCAATACTATTATGCGGGCATCTCACCTACGTGTTTATTTAACCCATTAGACTTCTGAAAGAGCTGAATTTTTGGCTGAAGCTAACGGAATCTTTCGCCTAAAGCAAAATGAAGTTCGGTCACTAGCCTTCGTCTGCAGCTTCCGGTGATTTATGCACTTTACAATCATCCAAGAATGAACTCTCTAGCATGGGAAATTAGAAAGTTACGATTGAAATATTTAATATGTAATAAAATATTTCTTTCTTCGTACGATTCCATTATTTAGTAAGATATAAAGTATTTCTCTATAAGATAAAGAAGTAAACATGTTTGACTTCGTTACAGGAGTTGAAACGTCTTTCATCTTCACTGCAACTAGATAGATCGGACATTCCACCGTTTTTATGCTTAACTTTCTTATTTACTTTACCACCATTTTAAGTAACTGTAAATAATAAATGTACACTTTTATAATCGATAGAATATTCAGACTCTGATGAACTCTCCATGTCTGCGATATAACCACTATTACTCTCACTTAAATATTCGTTAGATGTCATTAATAATTTTCGTATACCACTTAAACTCTTAAGCGACTAATGACATGTTAAAAACTTCTGTTAAATATATATCTTTTCTCTCCCACTTATTAGAATGTTCAAATATACTCATGCGTATATATCTCTACATTTTCCTGCCAAGACTTATTCGTTAATTGTTCATTTTAACTGACGTCTCGACTCTGACCAATCGAGTTTAAAAACTAATCAGAATGTATTTAAATATGTATACAATTATTCGGATTAGGCAAACTTATGGATTGAAAATATCGTATGTATCATCTTAGTTACTCTTGTGATTATCATCAAGAGATATCTTTTCCTAAGTAATGGCCCAACTTTTGAGTGTAAGCATAGTAAATTTATGAGCGTTTCTACCTACCTGTCTACCCACTTAAGATTTATTTCGAAATATTCGGAAGTTACATGTTCATTTAATATGTCTGCATGTTGTATACATAGAGCGTATACTGAACTATTTTCCAGTGTCCTCCTACCTATATATTATATAGAAAATTTTTTTCGAAATATTCGGAAGTTACATGTTCATTTAATATGTCTGTATGTTGTATACATAGAGCGTATACTGAACTATTTTCCAGTGCCCTCCTACCTGTTTCTATTATATAGAAAAGAGAACGAGTTAATAAGTTAATATTTATATGTCTATATATTGAGAGTCTTTTTTTCTTGAAGCAACAAAAAAAAATTTTATATGGAAGTTGTAGGATTTTTCCTAAATATTTACCTGGCGGTTAATTTAAAAACAAATAACGATCGGAAAATCAAGAAATCACTATCAACTTTGTTATTTTAAATAGAACACCATGGATTTTTTGATTTTCCTTATTCTCCTCTTTTCAAAAATATATAATATGTCTATAGTCGGAACAGTAGTTTGTGACTTATTCGGCTTTAAAGTTGCCAAATACATATGACAAATTCACCGTCATGCAATTCCACGATACTAACATCGCTTTACCCATAAAAAACAAATAACATTTGTAACAATATTTTTAATGAATACAAACTAATAATTAACAAAAAAAATCAAAGCAAAATAATATTTTATAAATGAACCGATAAGTTCATCACATCTCACGTCATCACCTCCATTACCCAACCATTTTTAGAAAACTTTTTCCAGTTTCCTGATAGCATTGGTAATGAAAATGGGACATTCTGTATTTAAAATTGTAATTTCGCGCTCTACTTTTTGCCGCAATTCGTGTATGTTGTCTGTTCTATTAAGGCAAAATTTATCTTTTAAATATACCTACAAAAAATTATCCAATTGTGTAAGATTCTTACCATTGGCTGGCTAATATATATTACCATGTTTACTGATCCACAAACCATATCGAGGGTTTAAAAAATGTGTGACATCTCGGATGTTGTGAGGTGGTACTTCTTGGTGCCATATTATTTGAATATAGGTATTTATTGGAAGCTGCTCCAGATGGTGTTCTATCTCGTTATGTAATAAATTTAAATACCGTTCCCCTGTTAAAATATCCTCAATGAAAATTAGACCAATAATTTGGTCTCTTAAAATGCCGCACTACACATGCAACGACTTCCGTCTTGATTCTTTCGTTCTTTTATTATATAAGGATTTCTTTTTGAACAAAAGTATTTATTCTTTCTATTGAACATGCCAGCTGTGGTAAAACAAGCTTCATCTGACCATAAAATCTTTTCAAACAACAGCCTATCTTGTCGCAATCTCTCCAGCCTATCCTCGCAGAATTGGAGGCGATGATTAAAATTTGTGTCGTGTCTTTATATTTCTGCACCGCATGAACCCTGTTGAGCCGGTTTTTAACCAAAATGTATTTTAAGTTGCCTATAGGTAATTCTTGTTAAGCGATACGCCCTCTGTGAACGGGTTACCTAACCATCGCATGGGCCATTAATTTTATTGATTTACGTTGTTTACATTGACAAAAGTAAATAATTTCCGTTTGTTCTAATTTTGCTTCTCGTATAAAAGTTAATAAATATGAACCATTATTGCTGTATACCTCATATATTACAAATATTTGTTACTATAGTTAACAAAAGCTTATTTATATTAGTATACATTTTCAATGTTTTTTTTTCGATAACTAAATTGCATTAGCGTTCATATTAAATAAAATGTCTTTTTTATTGTTTTAGGATTTATTTCTTTATATAAAATGCGTTTATTTCCCTCAAAGAAGGAAAAAATCCGGGAGTAAACTCCGGTTGTCATAGTAATGATAAGAAATGACAACATTTGATTGACTATAAAATATGGCTTCAATATTTTTGTACGGCTTTTATGACCTACAAGTTTTAGGAGATATAACTCATAAATATATCTGGCTGGTTTACGACCAACTGTGTCCTGGGCTAAGAAAAACCCCGAAATCAGTTTCCATACATTTCCAAAGGAAGGAAAATCAAAAGTGATTGTGGACACCAGACTTAGCAATAAAGAGCTGGTGGAACGAAAGGCAGTTTCGATTAAAACATTAAAAATTGGAAAGAGAGTTTCAGAACATATGCGAGTGTGGTCATTACATTTTTCAGACAAAGATAATTTTCATAAAGGATGGCTGCTAAAATTGGTATTCTTTGATTTTCATATATTGTGAGTTTATGTTTTATTTCAGATAGAAAAAGTCGTAGAATTTTAAAAATAAACGCCGTTCCTACAAAAAAGCTGCCACTGCAACTTGACATAGATGAGCCAGGCCCATCATCAAGAGGTATTGTATCTGCTAGAAGTGAAAGAAAAAACATTGTGGAATGTCAAATTGTAGAAGAAGAAGACCCGGAAGATGTTGAAGATGCACAAAGTGTTTTGGCAGCTATGGAAGTAGAAACTCGTATACCATGTAGTGAACCAAAGTTTACGGATTCAGAAGTGCAAATAAATACTCCGAAGCTATTAACATTATGTGAACTTATAACAACAGACAGTAAACTTAAAAGTTTTACAGGTGTAAATAATTTTAAAATTGTTGACTCTATTGTTACAGCTTTTGAGTCTTATTATAAAGATAAAAGGGTACACCGATTAAATACAAGGCAGAGAATAATGTTATTGTTTACGAAGTTTAAAACTAGTCTTACATATGTAAACTAGGTGCACTTTTTAATATATCTTCAGAGTTATGTACAAATTATATTCGTGAACTTATACCTGTCTTGAGTAAGATTTTAAGACCTTTAATTTATTTCCCTTCTAAGGATGAGATTTTGAGTAACTTGCCAATTTGCTTTGCAGAGTTCTCGAATGTTCGTTTAGTATTGGATTGCACAGAAATTTTTGTGCAATCCCCAAAATGCTTATGTTGTAGAATAAGGTTTTATTCCCAGTACAAATCACATATGACTGTGAAATTTATGACAGGGGTATTTCCGGGTAGCTTAATAACATTTGTTAGTAAACCATATGGTGGAAGGGCTTCCGATAAAGTTATTTTTGAAGAAAGTAATGTAATTTCTTTGTTACATCCCCGCAGAGATGCAGTGATGGTTGATAAAGGCTTTCGTATTGATGATTTATGTCAAATAAACCAAATAGAATTAATTAGACCTCCATTTCTTAAACAAAAACAACAACTTAGTGCAGAGGAAGCCATAATAAATGCGAAAATTGCTTCTGCTAGCGTACATATTGAAAGGTCAAATCAACGATTAAAATGTTTTTAAATTTTTAGCGGAAAACTAAATTGGACTCTTGTTCCACTAATTGAAGATAGATTTGTTATTATTTGTGCCATAACAAATTTGTCTTCTCCCATATTATCTAATTCAAGGTTTATTAAGTAATTTATTATAATAATTATTTTTTTTTTCGAAACGGTAGTTTAGTGTTTACATTTATAATAAACTTTTCTTTTATTACTCATTTTTAACCCTATTTCGGCCAGTGCAAACTACTGTTTTTTTATATTGATACATGTAATTAAACTTATATATTTTATAATTTGTATTGTAGAGCAGTTGAATGAATGAATAAATAAATATACAGACAAGTGATTACTTTTAATTTGTCAATTTACAATTTGTTTTTGTTTCCAAATTAAGATTATTCATAGTGAAATTAATCACGAGCTCAATATTAGACAGGCTTTTTATTGCTGATAGTTTTTAATTTTTGCCAACGTTTCGAGAGTTTGACTTGTTCTCCTCAGTGCTCAGAAAGTAAACTGTCGAGATGTTGGAAATCAGCTAAAAAAAGCCTGTCCAATGTTAAGCTCTTGATTACTTTCCCTACAATTAAAACAAGGTGGACGTGACTTCACAATCAACAAGTTAATAATAATAATATATATATTAAGGGACTTGCACAATCAAAATTTTACAAAATAATGCTTTCCTGAATGCTAAAGGGTGCCATAATAGTCTGTTAAAATAGATAAAACTTATATAAAAATAATATAAATTTAAACAATAAATTACATTTTGAAGAATTCATGAGCTAAAGATTTTAAGCGCACCACTCCGAAAAATAGTTTAGATCTTGCTTCACTAGCTCAAAGTCGCTTTTGTCCTTTATCTTTCAAGGAATCTCTAAATCATCAATGTACAATAGTACTTAACAACAGTTACGAAAACAGTAAACCACATAATTGATAAATATTTAAAAGTAGTAGAGCAAGATTCACACATTGAGGTACTCCTGAAGTGACACTTATTTTACACGATTAAGACTATCTTAATGTGGCCTGCTTTCATTTTCACAAAGAACATGCAACATTTTTTGGAAATATTTATGTTTTATAGTTTTTAACATTTTAAAAGCATATTCAAAATCGAGTTCAACAATCAAAACACTTGAATCATATCAAGCAAAAACTACAAAGGCAGTTTTGGATAGGTTCGAAAGAGCCATCCCCATTTGAATTTGGCCATAATATTTATGGTTTTTCTTCAACTTATCATCATGTAAAATGTAACTGACATTCTCAATGGCTTCTGTAATAGTTTTGGTTTTACCTAAAAAAAAAAAAGAAAAACTGGTTAAAAATGTCTTTGAGCATATTTTTATTGCTGGTGTTATAGATTTCGTTTAAACTAAAAGTTAGAATTAACTGGGGTTGACATTTTTATTAAAAATCTTAATCTAATAATTTATTTCTTTAAAATTGATTTAATTTAATATTTTTATTAGGGAAATAAAGGCATAAAATAAAAGATAAATAAAATTTAACAGAAAAGTTTGAAAGGAAGGAATATTGGTTGTTCGGCATTTTATAAAACGATTGATTTAAAGGTTAAGTTTTAAAACTTATAATATTGGTCGTTATTGATAGAATTACATTACATTATTCACTTTGAGAGAGCAAATCTGTTTGAATTGCGATTGGGAATAACTTTACCTTGAAATACACATTTTATCTATCCTATCCAGAAGATAAATTGGGTTTCCTTAATGAATAACAATACTATCAGGTGAATATCCAAGCCAGAAGAGACCACCATTCCACAATCGACAACTTCCATTCCTGTTATTTTGACAAAAGCATCCCTAGCAGCACTTTCCCATTCTACCCCGTGTCTTACAAACTTATTATTTATTTTTGCAGGAAAGAAATATTTTAATACTTTATTTGTCCAATCTTCTTTTGAATAAGTAAATATTTCATAGCAACGGCTTCCTGTTATTTTATATTTCCGGCTATCCACCCATTGTATAGACTTTTGAGGAACATTAATAGTAAGTTCAATATCATCATTGAGAATTGATGCATATAAATTTAGACAACATTGTTTTAGTGCAGGGATTTCAATCGAGGCCAAGAACATCATACAAGGAGATTGTCAGGCATTAACCAAAATTGCTTAATGGAAATTACAATTTTTAACTTTATCGTCATTGGGTAACTGTATCAAATTAGTGGTGTTCCGTCTACCTTTCCTACAAGTCAAAATGTGTACATAAATTAACAGTCTTTATCACTAATATCTAATTAAAAACAAACCTGTGTTCGCTGATAGCAGAGTTTGGAAGGTTTTCGCAAAAAAAATCAATATTTCAGCATCGTTTGCACTGACATCACTCTGTTTTACTTTATTAGCAAATTTCCTCTATAGGAACAGGTTTATACCTTTCTTTTGTGACCAGCTTCTGCGTTGCCCAAATACATTTGATATCTGTTGAGGATACTTCTTCCAGATTTTCAATGCCCTCCCTAAACCGAATACAAATACTTAAATATCAATCAAAAGTTAAAATGAAAGTGGCTTTACCTGATACATTTCACAAGAAAAGCCGAAACATGCTTGCATTTACCACTATTTCCAGCTTTACATAAGCAGTGCATTTCTTTAATTTTTACAGTCACATCAACACCCAATAAAGTTCCTTTAATTTCATGAGGATCCGAATGAATAGCACTAGATTGTAAACATAGTCCATAAATCTTCACAAACTCACTAGTTGCTTTTGCTCACATTTTCTCCTTCAACGACACATTTAGAGAGTATTGAGCCCTCCAAATACTTCATGTATTCCAATATGCCCAATCTCGTATTTAATAAGGTTTAAAAAATTATTTAAAACGACATCACAACTGAACAGAACGACAAAAGACACAATAAACTATGTAAGCAAATATACGAAATTAATAGCGAATTGGCCCATAGGTTAGTACCCAATTCTGCCGCTACAGCGCTGTGATCTTATTTTAAATTACCTATAGACAGCATAATTTTTCAAGTTCTGACGTAAAGGAAACGTCCCGAATTGAGTTATTATGATACACTGAAAAAACTGCGACCAAAAATATATAAATATATTTAAAAGTAATGTACAAGTAACTAAGTAAAATAAAAAGAAATTTCTGTTAATTAAAAATAAAAATGTGGAAAATATAAAAATGTTTCAAAATTTAAAACAGGTGGAATGCTATGATAAAAAAATATATATTTACATTACGTCTTTTAAATTATGGAAATAAATATAATTCCACTACTTCGGTGATCGACTTGACCTAAAAATAAGCAACAAATCTATTTTTAGAATTATAAGAAAATCAATATCACGAACCGGCTGCAAGGAAGAAGTGCAAATCGGTACTCAGTCGAATTATTAACGTTAGTTCCAGTGTTGCCGTTTTAGTACATTTGTACTATTTCTGATACATTTTCGACCGCAAAGTACAAAAGTACATTTAAACTTAGATAGGCCTAATTCTAATACATTTTTAAATACCATTTAAATTATCAACATATAGATATATTACCAAGCTCTAGTTTTAGAACAAACTTTTTGCAAATTATTTTTTAAGACCAAGGCCATAAAATGGCAGAGCAAACCGTTGCCCCTGATTACCCAAATACGAATTATCAGAATAAATCGGCGACAACGTGACTTCATACTCGTGCGTTGTTCCCTACTCCGCCAATTACATGTCCGCTGACTGCTGGGATAATAGTTTTCTGTTTGGTTTTTTTGGCATATATTATAAAATATATTGTATAATTTGTATATAATATATTTAAAAAATAATAGTTTTTTTGTTTTTTATTTTATTTACTATTTCTGTTTCGAGTATATTTTATGTTAAAAAAATAAAAATGCTTTGCAAAACATATATGGTCAAATTCATCAGTGCAAAAAAATTAGGTAAATTCTATAAGAAACGGCAATATTTCACTTTATCGTAAACTTTAGTACAATCTAGTACATTTTATTGCTTCTGCTCAGTACAATTCAAAAACTCAGCGCGGCAACACTGGTCAGTTCGAAAGACACTTGTTTGAACGTCTCATGTAAAATTTTAAGTTTTATTTGTTTGTGGCGTATATTCTTCATTAAAGTTTTGTTTACGAATCGGGGTGCTTTATTAACGAATTAATGTAAAGATATTTTACAGTAAAATTTAACCCAAATTAAAAATATGTCAGATCTGATTCGATCTGGATATAATTGAATTGCTACCGACTTCAAAAAAGGAAGTATTGTAATAGTGAAATAATCATCCTCCGAGATTTTTTCAGATCTTCACGTTTCAGAGTTCTTAGATGCCATAACATTCCGTCGGTCTGTCTGTTCGCGGCATAGCTAAAACACTACTTACCCGATTCACATAGTGAGAGCCTGGTAATTTTTGGTAAAAATCCAATATGGCCAAACAAAATGACGGTCTAGTGAAATGTTAAAAACAATACTATTAAAAAATTACTCCAATTTACCTCAAATTTTGCAAAAACATCAAATATTATGTTAGAATCAACTGGTAACATTTTGGACGAATCCAAGATGGCGGAACAAAATGGCGGCCAAATAAAATGTTTGTGATCGTGAAAAATTCACCATTTCCGGTTTTACATATCTCCATGTTTTGTCCCTAGATTCTAAAAATATGTTTTATCAATTCCGTCGGTCCATCCGTCGGAGTGTCTGTTTGTCTGTCAGTTCGCAGCATAGCTTAAAGACTACTTATCCGATTGAGTTCAAATTTTGATAAAAAATTAAAGGTCATCTGGGAATAATCTAGTAATATTTTGGTAAAAATTCAATATGGAAAAACAAAATGGCACCCTAGTGAAATGTTAAAAAAATTAATATTAAAAAACTACTTATCCAATTTATATCAAGTTTTGCATCAATATTAAAGTAGTATGTTGGAATCAAATGGTAAAATTTTGGTACGAATCCAAGTTGGCGGAACAAAATGGCGGACTAATAAAATATTTAAAAATTGAAATGGCTTGGTTTCAAATTTGCGCCATAACTAATTTTGGTATAGGCATCATCTAGTGAAATTGTGGTACTAATTCAAGAAGACCGAATAAAATGGCGGCCAAATAGAATGCTCGTAATCGTGAAAAAACACTCTCTCAGGCTTTACATATTTTCACGATTTATCGTCTCTATATGCCAAAAATATGTTTTATTAATTCCGTCGGCCCGTCTCACATAGGTCATTTTCGCTAATTTAGGCGGTAAATTTTTTTTGCAAATTTCGTTCAGTTTTTCATACAAAGATTTATTTCTATAAATTATTGTGTTTTAATTAATTTTATGCATGTACAGGGTGTTTTACCAACATTTCTTATTACTATTTTTTCTCAAAAATTATAATATTTTGATGGACTGTAGTTGTTTTCTTTTTTGACATATTAGACTCAAACAAACAGCATTTTCTTGTTTTTTTTTTTGATTTATTTAAGATTTAGGTATCCTAATTTAAAAATAAACCGGAACACTAACAATTCAATAACGATCACATAGGTCATTATTCAAATGTTTCGTAAATCGAAATACTCTAAAAACATTATTTTACTTAAAAATATCTTTGAAATACCAAATTAAAAAAAAAACAATTTTTTTATCAAACTACACTAGACAAGAAAAAGAAACTAAATCCCTTATAACAAAAAAAATATTGTGAGAAAAGCATCGACCATTTTTGTTTCTATTAACTAGAAAAGTTTATTGTATATGTAAAAGTTTATGTAACAAATAAAGTACTGAAATAACTAAACATCACTGTCAGAGTCATCATCGTCACTACTAAGAGACATATGCTGATGATCTTCATTATTTTGTCCTAGTTCTGATGCCTGTAAATTAGGTTCTCGAAGCAAATTAATAACTTCTTCGATAAGTGGTTCCTTATTTGAACGTGCTCCCACACATTTGGACAAAGAGGAAATATATGGATCAGATGATATTAATAGTCTGCACAATACATCTTTCATAGTTTCTTCCCGTGAAAACTTCCTTGAGAAACACTCCCTATATTTTCTGAAGTCTTTATTGCGAGACTCTAGTGCTTCCTCCGAAAACATTCCAATAGGTGCTGCTTTTATTATTTGCGGACCATGTATAAGCAATCTATGAAGACTCGCTGGCATATAATACCATGAATAAAGTCTAACAAAAAGCATTGCTGTTGTTTTACAATACTCAGCAAATATTTCCAAATTAATTTCATATCCCGAACACATGGTTGTTAAAATAACATATAGACGTTTCAGAAAATCTTTGTCTAGACCTAAAAATAATTTTTTGGAAAAAGAAAACCAATGAAAGAAAAACGGACTTACCTGTAATATTGGATGTGACAGAATAATTTCTAAAAAATCTCCGGGCAGTATTCCCGTCATTGGTGGTGCCATAACCCTGTTTGGGAGTATCAACTAGCAAATTTAGATTTTGTCTTAATTCTTTTATTATGTAGTCTTTTCTCTCTTTCAGAATATTTTTTTCATTTGCATCCCGAACCTGCCATTTTTTTAGTGGAATTCTATAAGAAATGTGCAAACAACATTCTAGACTTCTTATCCACGCATGTAATGTGGAGATACCATATTCGTAGAGGTTTTCATTTACAGGAAGGCTCATGACTTTATCTAGATTGTTCATCTGTCTCGGGGTTGCACCGCATATCCCGCAAGTTTGAGTTGACGAATTACTAATTACGCTAAACATTTTACCATCTATCATTGTCAATTTAAAAGAATGATGGATGTGAATATTTTGTTGGTCGATTATAGTGTCTTCAATATTTTGTATTTGCTGTTCTATGTATGAGATTTCACGTTTTGCTATTTCCGGTGTTTCCTTTTCAAATATTAATTTAATTGGTCGACAATATCGCGTAGAAGAGGTACGGGGATTTTGCCATACTATGTTTCCATTTTCTGCAGTCATCTGGAGTGGAACAATGCAAACAGAGAATAAATAAAAATCTGATTTTGATTGGGTATTATTGTCATCAGTAAACTGCTGTTTATACATGGAATGACCAGTGCTTCCATCGCAACCCCACTTATACATTATTGTAAATTGTAGGAAGATCATGTTTGAATATTGATATAATGTCATTCTGTGTTAGTACTAGTCTTTGCGCGGTTTGGTTAACAAGAGCCTGTAGATTTACCTCAGCAAATACGTCCTTGATTGTAATGTTATTTTCAGTTGGATAACATTCCTTTTTAGCCTTAAGGAGAATGTTGTAGTTAGGATAAATATTACAGTTTCGCGACTTTGCTCCCTTTTGCATTAAAATATAAGAATTTTTTGTCAGTCGTGCATCAATAAACAAAGCAAGAGCTTCTTCAGGGGTGTACTTTATAGGCTTCACATCTGAGGGGCTGCTTATTGCCTTTTTGATTTTTGTAGCTCTTTCGGGAGAATTTTCAGAGACTTCTTGGATAATTTTTGAGGCATTTCTTTGGCCTGAAAATTCTAGACTTTTTCTAGCAGCGAATGTAATTTCTGCGGTGGAATAGTTCTGTAGTAATGGCATTATTCTTTGCTTTTTCCGTTGATTGCCAAGATTTGTGAAAGGCTTGCAAGGTCTACCTTTGCTTAATCCGGGCTCTTTTTCCTGTTGATTTTGGTCAATAAATTTAATTGAGCCATTTAACCACTCTCGGTGCCTTGTTTCAAAAACCGAACGTGTACGTTTACATTGCCGCCACATATTTGCCACAGAAGAAGTAAAATTTTTTATCATTTTCATAATTTTAAAATGTTGACCCTTGTCAACTTGTTGTCCTAAATTTAGTGTTTCTACAACAAATCGCAAAACAGATGTATTTTTCTCCTCCAAAGAACTGCCTTCACACCAAGCAGAAAACATTAAGGTTTTTTCTATTGACATGGTTCCTAAAAAATATTATACCTTTATGCTCTTGGCACTTCTTGGCAGCTAAATTTATGATAAATTAATTGATAAGAAGATTATAATTATGAAAAAAATGTTTTTGAAATAAATCTATATAAATTTTGAATTAGCAAGCCTTTTAAATGCAGGATTACAGAAAAAAAAGTTAATTTTTCACTATTAAAACATTGTATATTCTTTTCAACACGAATTCTTTTTACAGGAATATTATTATATATTAATAGTAAATCTTACCTTAGATTATAAGAAAATACAACACAACTTCTTAAAATCACTTTGTATTCGTAGCAAAAAAATGTTAAAGTTTATAAATCAACAACCGATTCTTAGCAACGCGAAACAATTGAACAACACTTCGCAGTTGTAGATCTCGCCATGGCCGCCTCTGTTTTAATAAAATTTATAACATTCCACAAATAATATCTATGAAATCTTAGCTTCAAAATAAAATACAAAAAAAAATATATACGACATTCATTTTTTCGATTTATTACCGCCTAAATTAGCGAAAATGACCTATGTGCGTCTGTCGGTCTGTCTTATACAACTGTCAGTTCGCGGCATATCTTAAAGACTACTTACGATTGACTTCAAATATTGATCAAAAATTAGGAATCATATGGGGATGAGCTGGTAATATTATAGTAAAAATGTTAATAACATTCTTACTAAAAAAAACAATTATCCAATTTTGCACAAAAAAATTAAATGTTACATAGGAATGAACTGTTAACATTTTGATATGAATTCAAGGTAGCAAAACAAAATAGCGGCATAATAAAATATTTAAAAAATCAGCCTGAAAATACTACTTAATAAACGAACTTTAATTTTTGGGCAAGTTAAGTGTGATATAAAGATAAACTGGTGCATTTGTGTTACGAATTTAAGGAAAATTAAATGTGAAATGGGATAAACTGGTACGAATTCAACATGACGTAACAAAATTGCGGTATTTGACAATATGAAAACTACTTATTCAGTTTATTTTAAGTTATGCCCCAAAGCCAGTTGTAGTATAAGTAAAAAAAAACTGGTAAAATATTGGTAGGAATGCAATATGATGGAACAAAATAACGCCCAACACAAATGTTTTAAAAGACAGTTTATGTAACACATATATACTGTGACTATTTACTGAACCGAATTGTGTCCCATTTCACTCATACTTCACTATTTCCATAAAAAATGAGGGAAGTTCCGGGTAAATGAAATTTACAGATTATTTATGTATGAACCTCGATTACACTTAGTGATACATTGACCGGGGTGGTCATATAGTAAGCACTGAAAAAAAAATGGTGGCATAGCGTCCTTTTGAATCCCTTCCCGCGTTAACTTTAAATTGCTTTATTATATTGCCTTAAAATTTAGTGCATGAAAGGGGGGGAATTCGTGACTTAGTAATGATATTTCTGGTGTCATTAGTTTAAATGTTTTTAACATAGCAAAGAACTTTATTCTTGGCACAAAAAGTTTATGCGGAGGGGGTAATCTAAAAATACCAATTTTCATACAGTTTTCGCGGTTTTCAGGGACATAAAGTGCAATTTTACTATTTTAATTTTTAACCATTGGGATTGCTGATTTTCTATGCATGTCAAGATATCGTTTATCTATAATATTAGTTAATGTAATTGTAAGTACTTCGGTTACTTAGGGGAGATTGTGGCTAACATAGATGATTTTTTAAAGAAGTTTTTAGTGTAGTACCGGGGTTATTCTATAGAAAATATATTGAAAAAAGTAAAAATGGAGTAATGAGGCCACTTTAAATTATTTTCTACCAGAGAGTTTTCGCACAAACTTTTAAATGCTTTAATATATATGAAATAAGAAACTATATAACATAATATCGCTTTTATTTTTTCGATAAGGTAAAGCATAATCGAAAAATAAATGAGGTCTCAAATTGGAATGATTTCAATTTCACCCTGTATCTGAGAATCGAAGAGGGCTATGAAAAGTTTGTATAGCGTCTTTCATTTTACAAAAAAGTAAAACCGTAATTCTCTCTCGTCACTAATAAGGGAATTACGCCGGAAAACGATAGAAAACCGGTAAGCCTGATGTACATTATCTAATATTCTACTATAATATAATACTAATTACGTAGTTTCTTTAGTATATTCATTTTTCGTTTTAAACTTTTTCGTCTACTTCCAGGCGTAACTTTTAGTTAGAATATTTACGTGGCATGGCATGATTATGAAAATTGTTATAAATCTTTCCTTTTATTAGGAATAATGAAGTGTGACCCAATTTAGTTCCACACCATGTATATATATATATATATATATATATATATATATATATATATATATATAAAAATGTCTTTTCAAACATTTCTATTGTTGTTCCACCATATTGGATAGGTACCAAACAGTTTCTACCTGTGCCACTCTTGTTTTTTGTGCTAAATCTCAAATAAATCGAATAACTACTTTTTACACTGATTTTTTTAAGACACAATTTTGTCCCATCTTTTTCAAACAGTTTATCCCTATATTATATTTAATTTTTGTGCAAAATTTGAAGCCAGTTAAATATGAATATGTTTATTAAATATTTTATTTGGTCGCCATTTTGTTCCGCCATCTTGAATTTGTACCACAATTTTACCAGTTTATGTCTAAATCACATTTAATACTTGCATAAAGTTTGAATTCAATCTAATAAGTAATTTTATCATGCTAATTTTGTAAAAATTTTATTAGGCGGCCATTTTGTTTTTCTATCTTGAATTTGGACCAAAATGTTAACAGTTCACATACTTGATTTTGTGAACAATTTGAGGTAAATTATATAAGTAATTTTAAATTTTTTTTAACATTTCACTAAAGCGCCATTTTGTTCGGCCATATTGGAATTTTACCAGAATGTTATCAGGTTATCTCCATATTATCCTTAATTTCTGAGTACGTGAAGTCAACCGGGTAAGTAGCTTTTAGCTAAGCTGCGAACTGACAGATATACCGACCAATAGTCCGACGGAATAAAGCAAAAATAATTTTTGGCATCCAGGGACGCTAAAACATGAAGATATGTAAAACCTGGGAAGGTGATATTTTCACGATTACAAACACATTTGGCCGCCATTTTCTTCCGCCATCTTGAATTCGTACCACAATTTTAACTGTTTGCTCTATATCACACTTAATTCTCGCACAACATTGGAAATCATTCCAATAAGTTGTTTTTCCAAGATGATATTTTTAATATTTGATTAGGCCGCCATTTTGTTTAGTCATCCTGGATTCGAACTAACATTTTACCGGGTGATTTCAACGTAATACTTGATTTTTGTACAAACTTTGAAATGAATTGGATAATTATTTTTGTAGTAACAATTTTTTTAACGCTAGGTGCCATTTTCTTCCGCCATACTATACCAAAATGTTACCAAGTCGAAGTGAACCTTAACTTTTTACCAAAATTTGAAGTTAATGGGGTAAGCAGGTTTTTAGCTGTGCCGCGAACTGACAGACAAACGAACAATATCTAGAAAAAATATTTCTGGCATCTAGGGATCATACATACTTTATTTGGGCGCCATTTTTCATTTTAGCTAAAGTTTTTATTATATTGGTTCCGTCATCTCCAGTTCAAATCACAATTTTACCCGTTCGCCTCTATACCACAATTAATTCTTGCACAAAATCTGAAATCAATATATTAGGTATTTTTTTAAGCTGAATTTTTAAATATTTTATTAAGCCGCCATTTTGTTTCGCCATATTGGATGGAATGGTAGTACTTGATTTTTATACAAAATTTGGGGTAAATTCAATAAATAGTTTTTTACTAATAATTTTTTAAACATATCACTGGGTCGTCATTTTGTTTCGCGATATTGGATTTTTATCAAAATGTTACCAGGTCATCCCCACATGACACTTACTTTTTGACCAACATTTGAAATCAATGGGGTAAGTAGATTTCTAGTAATGCCGCGAACCGACAGACAGACCGACAGAATGGAGAAAGCATGTTTTTCGGCATCTAGGAACCCTGAAAGGTAAAGGATTAAAAAAATCTAGGGGGGGTAATTTTTCAAGATTAAAACACTTTTCTTTTACGAGAGAATTAAAAATTAGAAACAAAGGTTAAAAAAGAAAAAGTGGCAAAATTAATAAGAGTCCTTGTCAAGAAAAAAGGAAGTAACTTAAAAGTGACTCAAAGTAGGGCAAGTATTTATTGACATTCAGCTATAACTCCGATCGGGCTAAATTCGTGGAAGTGTCTAGGACTAAAATAGCCATATGTCTTGCGTTGGGCTGGGCAGTCCAGTAATGATAAACACTGTTCTGCATGACCAAGCGTGCAGCAAAATATCCTGCATTGTAAATGTTTTCTTAGAACAACTAATACAAAAATTAACCAAGAAAAAAAACTGTCTGACAGCTGTGCACGCTAGAACAAATAGACCATAAAGATTGATGTTTGGAACCTCACTTAAATCAATATTATTGACCCGACCATCATTAACATGCATCGATTTTTTGACACCTTTATTAAGCTTTCATTTTTTAAGCATCCAGAAGATTTTAAGTATACGGTCATTGGTTATAAGAGCGCCAACCCCTTGCCTAGGTTAATTTTCGTTTTTGAAAAAAAATTGCATATAAAAGTTAAAGCAGTTAACTACTCTATAGTTTATTTATATCGATTTTATTTCTACGCAGGGTGTGCCACAAACAGGTGGCAACCAAGAAGTAACATTTTTGTCAATTGGAACATCCTATATATTTTCACGGATAACGATAGAGCTCATCAAGACGAATTTATTGATAGAGGGTTTGATGGGTTTATCTTCAACGATTTTCTTTAAAATAATTAGAAACTGTTCCATAAACCTCTAATGTGCTAGACAAGATTTATTATTTTCCAAGCCTGGAGCAGTTTTTAATTATTTGTAGAAAAACCGTTTACGACAAACGCAATATCAATAAATTCTTTTGATAAGCTTTCTCAATATTCGTGAAAATATGCAGGATTCCATTAAAAGAAATGTTTTATACCCTGCATAAAAATAACTGCTTCAAGTTTTATACAAAAATTTTTTTTTCGAAAACGAAAGATAAGGTGGATAAGGCCCAAGTAACACTTTTAGTCACCTCATTGTTATCACAAGTGTTTTCATTGAAGTAACCGGAACTTGGTGTCGCCACGTTCTGTTTAAGCTGAGACTACATAGTTATTACCAAAATGTGAAATAATCTTAGGGTAACTATTTCGTGAATAACATGTAACTGTGACTGACTATTACGTAGATAGTACGGAATTGTGTAGTTCCATTTAAGTAGCCGAAATAAAACCCCGTAAAATAATTCGCTCTATTCGTCACTTCCTTATTTCTGTCTTTATTTAATCCGTTTTAAAAATATGTATGGTTCGTTTTAATATAAACAAAACAGTTATGGCGACTACAAACACTCAAATTGGGAATATGGTGTAGAACGTATAAAATACGTTATTGGTATTTGAGGAAGGATACATGCGTTTCACTTAGTTTTCTGGCTATGCTAAGGACCTAGAATTAAACCGCAGGCAATTTCTCTGGTGAATATGATGATGATAGTCGTAAAAAAATTAGGCGCCTTAAAAAAATCTTATTATAAAGAGTGATTCTTTTTTTAACGTAATGTTTAATTTATATGCATTTTTAAAATTTATACTCACAAAAATAAACATCATAGCTAAATATTTATAGGGCAGATGAAAATAAACAATGGCGTTCTATTGCACTTTTAGGTTGGCTGCATTTCTTTACTGAGAAAATTACTTAACATCAAGTGTCTATGACTGCTCAAATACGCTTTTATAGTTTTGGATTCTTTAAATACGCAACTGTCACTTATACCCAATTACACTGAAGTCTTGAATACTAAGGTGGTACGAATAAAGTTATCTACAAAGTTCTTATTAAACCTATACTCTATATTATTACCAAGCGGTTACGATTTGGGAACATCCGCCGGCTCTTTCAAATTTAATGCCTTGTGTCGTAACATGCGGAGAATCGCGGTACTTGTGTCACTACTATAATTCTGCCATCTATCATAACCATAACCTTTTGTTTCGTTTTTATTTTTTGTTTCATTAAAATACCGCTTTAGGTTGTTTTGTTCAGGTATTACATAACTTCAAGATGGTGTTTAGCGGGTTAGGGACATAAATCAAACCTCAGTTTTTTAAAAATTGGCCGACGTTTCGTCGATTTATTTGTCGTCTTCTTCAAGGCTGAAAGAGATCTTTTTTTTTTAATTACAGTATGGCCGCTCATAGGACACAAACAAAAATGTAATAAAGTATAACAAGGTTAACAAACAACACTAACTGAATATTTTTAAATTAATCTAAAAAAACAATATTTGTTTTAGTCTTAGGAAATATAATTATTCAATACTAACGAGTTATTATTTTTTATTTTTAAATACATTTTTTTCTTAAATATATGCCATATACATATGGAAAACAAAGAAATACGAACAAAAAGGTAACCACAACAACATAAAAAGACAAATTAAATAACAATAACAAAAGGAAACCCAGGGTTCATAAGTATTGTTATTTGTGACATTTCACTTACCTAATTCCTTAAAATTAGAGGCTCACGTAAAAAATACAACTAATATAATTATACTTCTCCATAGAACACAAATGGTGATTACCACTACAATACATTAAAACACAAGGTGGCAAACAAGTAAAAGAACAAAGGACATTTAACAGGTCTCGGAGCTTTAAAACATTCAAAAAGGATTATTCAGAAAAACAAAAAACGCAAATAACCAACTCGGGAACCCACTGCAGCAAAACGACGACTAATGGTTTGGTTTATAAATTAATATTTCTTATCAGTCGGTACAAATAAAAAAGGGACAATTATTAGGGCAATGGTTTGTTTACTAGGGCATGTCAAGAAGTACTTTCTCTATAGCGATTCAAAATATGGTTATATTGCACAATTAAGACTTGAGTATCAGTTCTGTGATTCATCGAATTATTTAATTGTATGTGTATCATTTCACTGATATTTCTTTTGATATAATGTTTTTCTCTGTCTAGTACGGTGGTACCTTGAAAATTAAAATTGTGGCCTGTGGAAAAGTGATGTTCCGATAATGCAGTTTTTTTCTTTTTTATCGATGTTTATTACCCTACAGTCGTACTTGTGCTGGTATAACCTAGTCTTTAAATATTGCCTCGTAATGCCTATGTAACATTTATCACAATTATGACATGGAATTTTATAAACCAAATTTGAGCTCAATTCAAGTGGTATTGGGTCCTTTAGTTTTGAAAACAGCACATTTGTTGTTCTTAAATTATAAAATGCTAATTTACAATTTTGATCCCTTTCCCGAATATTACGTTGAATCCGTTCCGACAATGAATTATTGTATGGAAATTTGAAATATTTCAGTGTCCCTTTGTCGCTCTTTACTTGGCTAGTGATTTTATAGTTGTTGATTACTCTGTTTACTAACGTTGTAGGGTAGTTATTATTTTTTAATATGCTCTTAATTTTCTCAATGTTAGAACTATGATACTGTGGGCTGCTTAAATTTTACTTATTACTAATTATTACATAACTAAATTGTGATATTTTAATTTTCTATAAAATGTGGCTGAGTGACGAAAGCTACTTTTTTTCTTATGGTATGTGAAGCCATTATGAACCATTTTAATATGTTACTCGTAGACGATAACACAACACATACACAACTAATTAATAGCTGTAGACCGAATTACAATGACTTTAGAAGGACAGTGGCGACAAAATAGAACCCACTCGTCAAATTGATGCAAAATTTTTAAAGGTTTAACTGGGGGCACCCATATTATCGTTAGTTTTTCGCAAAGTATGACTAAATTAATGTACTTTTATGATGACAACCTCTGTTAGCGTCAGTTATAAATGTAGGGTTATGTTAATGTTTTACTTTAATAATCTATTCGAACTATCTAGTAAAAATTTACTTTTTCATTTATATTTTTAACATATAACAATGTTTGTGCAAGCGATCAATGAGAGTTGTCTGCCAAGTGAATTTATTAATGTAATATGTACTGAAGAAGACCTACAAAATAAAGTTTCCTTTATGCTAATCTTAGAAAGCTGCTACCTCAAATTGAGGTGCTGAATGAAGTAAAACATACACTAAGATATGAAACAATATTTACAGCAAAATAAAACCAAAATATAATAATGTGCAATATTTAGTAACTTGTTTTGGAGTAAACTTAAACTTTTACGGCCATAGTCATATTCATCACAAACGCTTTATAATTACAAGCAAAAAACAGGTAAACCAGGCTTAAATACATTTCTCCATATAGCCAATGGCTGAGAACTTATTGTTTTAATTGCTATTTATTTTAATAATCACAAAAACTAATAAAATGAGACACTAAAACAACAAATCTCATAAGAAACCCACGTAGGCGAAAAGTAACCAAACGATTTTAGCAGCAATATGGCCGAACCAATCAAAAATTGGTTACTCTACTGTTGCCACTGTCCTTACAAAATAACCGACCGAATCTCGTACCAGCGCCTCCGATCTCCGGAACTTCGAGTACAAGAGGTAATAGTTTACTTGTAGTAAATAATTACTGTAATTCTTACTTCTAAGTTGCAACAGAAGAATAACGACTGGTAAGAGCCAGATTAAAGTAGCAGTAGACGATAACTTTTTCTACTTTGTAACGACTCGTTTTACTTTATACGTTATAGGAGTACACTTGAACGTAATGGAGTAGTCTCTGCAAAGTTCAAGAAGACACTGATATTTAAAAGTTGTAATTTAGTAAACAGATTAGAAACAGTAACTTTGAGTAATTACTATTACGTAACGGAAAGAAATGACGACCTTGGAGTCAATTCCTTAAGTAATTGCTTGGCAGTAGTTATTATATAATTACTTTACATGGAAAATGACTGTAAAATTTTATTCGCAGTAACAAATACATACATAATACTTAAAAACGTGCAAACCAAAGTGTTTGTTGATACATAGTAGGATTATTAGTAATAAATACGTAAAAACTCTTAAAGAGAAGTAGCGAAAATAGTTGTAGCTACTTTAGTGCTAGCTGGGAGGGGGGGAGGGGTGGTACATTTATAAACAATTACCGTGTATCCCATTTTCCGCATTTCCTAGGTAACTATATTATTTCTGCACTCGACTGTAAATGAAAAAGTTCTACTTTTTCCCATACGTGAAAATGTACTACTTTCGGTATTTCTTAGAAAAATAGGTGTTATTTTTTAGCCAAAACAAGACTGAAAAATTTTAAATTTACTAATTTTCCCAAGTTATTTTTAAATACAAATTTTAAATTGTCCTGCATTGGAGCAATTAAAATATGGTCACTTTAACCTAGAAGAAACATTGACATTTTTTCGATATTGTCTTTATCCACTAACAATAAACCTTATGGAAGATACAGAGCCGAAAGTAAAACACTTTATTTAATCCGTTTTAAAAATATGTATGGTTCGTTTTAATATAAACAAAACAGTTATGGCGACTACAAACACTCAAATTGGGAATATGGTGTAGAACGTATAAAATACGTTATTGGTATTTGAGGAAGGATATATGCGTTTCACTTAGTTTTCTGGCTATGCTAAGGACCTAGAATTAAACCCCAGGCAATTTCTCTGGTGAATATGCTGATGATAGTCGTAAAAAAATTACGCGCCTTAAAAAATCTTATTATAAAGAGTGATTCTTTTTTTTAACCTAATGTTTAATTTATATGCATTTTTAAAATTTATACTCACAAAAATAAACATCATAGCTAAATATTTATAGGGGAGATGAAAATAAACAATGGCGTTCTATTGCACTTTTACTTTTAGGTTGGCTGCATTTCTTTACTGAGAAAATTACTTAACATCAAGTGTCTATGACTGCTCAAATACGCTTTTATAGTTTTGGATTCTTTAAATACGCAACTGTCACTTATACCCAATTACACTGAAGTCTTGAATACTAAGGTGGTACGAATAAAGTTATCTACAAAGTTCTTATTTAACCTATACTCTATATTATTACCAAGCGGTTACGATTTGGGAACATCCGCCGGCTCTTTCAAATTTAATGCCTTGTGTCGTAACATGCGGAGAATCGCGGTACTTGTGTCACTACTATAATTCTGCCATCTATCATAACCATAACCTTTTGTTTCGTTTTTATTTTTTGTTTCATTAAAATACCGCTTTAGGTTGTTTTGTTCAGGTATTACATAACTTCAAGATGGTGTTTAGCGGGTTAGGGACATAAATCAAACCTCAGTTTTTTAAAAATTGGCCGACGTTTCGACGATTTATTTGTCGTCTTCTTCAAGGCTGAAAGAGATCATTTTTTTTTAATTACAGTATGGCCGCTCATAGGACACAAACAAAAATTTAATAAAGTATAACAAGGTTAACAAACAACACTAACTGAATATTTTTAAATTAATCTAAAAAAACAATATTTGTTTTAGTCTTGGGAAATATAATTATTCGATACTAAAGAGTTATTATTTTTTATTTTTAAATACATTTGTTTCTTAAATATATACCATATACATATGGAAAACAAAGAAATACGAACAAAAAGGTAACCACAACAACATAAAAAGACAAATTAAATAACAATAACAAAAGGAAACCCATGGTTCATAAGTATTGTTATTTGTGACATTTCACTTACCTAATTCCTTAAAATTAGAGGCTCACGTAAAAAATACAACTAATATAATTATACTTCTCCATAGAACACAAATGGCGATTACCACTACAATACATTAAAACACAAGGTGGCAAAAAGGGTTATTCAGAAAAACAAAAAACGCAAATAACCAACTCCGGAACCCACTGCAGCAAAACGACGACTAATGGTTTGGTTTATAAATTAATATTTCTTATCAGTCGGTACAAATAAAAAAGAGACAATTATTAGGGCAATGGTTTGTTTACTAGGGCATGTCAAGAAGTACTTTCTATATAGCGATTCAAAATATGGTTATATTGCACACTTAAGCCTTGAGTATCAGTTCTGTGATTCATCGAATTATTTAATTGTATGTGTATCATTTCACTGATATTTCTTTTAATATAATGTTTTTCTCTGTCTAGTACGGTGGTACCTTGAAAATTAAAATTGTGGCCTGTGGAAAAGTGATGTTCCGATAATGCAGTTTTTGCTGGTTGTGCTGGTATAACCTAGTCTTTAAATATTGCCTCGTAATGCCTATGTAACATTTATCACAATTATGACATGGAATTTTATAAACCAAATTTAAGCTCAATTCAAGTGGTATTGGGTCCTTTAGTTTTGAAAACAGCACATTTGTTGTTCTTAAATTATAAAATGCTAATTTACAATTTTGATCCCTTTCCCGAATATTACGTTGAATCCGTTCCGACAATGAATTATTGTATGGAAATTTGAAATATTTCAGTGTCCCTTTGTCGCTCTTTACTTGGCTAGTGATTTTATAGTTGTTAATTACTCTGTTTACTAACGTTGTAGGGTAGTTATTATTTTTTAATATGCTCTTAATTTTCTCAATGTTAGAACTATGATACTGTGGGCTGATTAAATTTTACTTATTACTAATTATTACATAACCAAATTGTGATATTTTAATTTTCTATAAAATGTGGCTGAGTGACGAAAGCTACTTTTTTTCTTATGGTATGTGAAGCCATTGTGAACCATTTTAATATGTTACTCGTAGACGATAACACAACAAATACACAACTAATTAATAGCTGTAGACCGAATTACAATGACTTTAGCAGGACAGTGGCGACAAAATAGAACCCACTCGTCAAATTGATGCAAAATTTTTAAAGGTTTAGCTGGGGGCACCCATATTATCGTTAGTTTTTCGCAAAATATGACTAAATTAATGTACTTTTATGATGACAACCTCTGTCAGCGTCAGTTATAAATGTAGGGTTATGTTAATGTTTTACTTTAATAATCTATTCGAACTATCTAGTAAAAATTTACTTTTTCATTTAGATTTTTAACATATAACAATGTTTGTGCAAGCGATTAATGAGAGTTGTCTGCCAAGTGAATTTATTAATGTAATATGTACTGAAGAAGACCTACAAAATAAAGTTTCCTTTATGCTAATCTTAGAGAGCTTCTACCTCAAATTGAGGTGCTGAATGAAGTAAAACATACACTAAGACATGAAACGACTATTCTTGGAGTAAACTTAAACTTTTACGGCCATAGTCATTTACACATTCATCACAAACACTTTATAATTACAAGCAAAAAACAGGTAAACCAGGCTTAAATACATTTCTCCATATAGCCAATGGCTGAGAACTTATTGTTTTAATTGCTATTTATTTTAATAATCACAAAAACTAATAAAATGAGACACTAAAACAACAAATCTCATAAGAAACCCACGTAGGCGAAAAGTAACCAAACGATTTTAGCAGCAATATGGCCGAACCAATCAAAAATTGGTTACTCTACTGTTGCCACTGTCCTTACAAAATAACCGACCGAATCTCGTACCAGCGCCTCCGATCTCCGGAACTTCAAGTACAAGAGGTAATAGTTTACTTGTAGTAAATAATTACTGTAATTCTTACTTCTAAGTTGCAACAGAAGAATAACGACTGGTAAGAGCCAGATTAAAGTAGCAGAAGACGATAACTTTTTCTACTTTGTAACGACTCGTTTTACTTTATACGTTATAGGAGTACACTTGAACGTAATGGAGTAGTCTCTGCAAAGTTCAAGAAGACACTGATATTTAAAAGTTGTAATTTAGTAAACAGATTAGAAACAGTAACTTTGAGTAATTACTATTACGTAACGGAAAAGAAATGACGACCTTGGAGTCAATTCCTTAAGTAATTGCTTGGCAGTAGTTATTATATAATTACTTTACATGGAAAATTACTGTAAAATTTTATTCGCAGTAACAAATACATATATAATACTTAAAAACGTGCAACCCAAAGTGTTTGTTGATACATAGTAGGATTATTAGTAATAAATACGTAAAAACTCTTAAAGAGAAGTAGCAGAAACAGTTGTAGCTACTTTAGTGCTAGCTGGGAGGGGGGGAGGGGTGGTACATTTATAAACAATTACCGTGTATCCCACTTTCCGCATTTCCTAGGTAACTATATTATTTCTGCACTCGACTGTAAATGAAAAAGTTCTACTTTTTCCCATACGTGAAAATGTACTACTTTCGGTATTTCTTAGAAAAATAGGTGTTATTTTTTAGCCAAAACAAGACTGAAAAATTTTAAATTTACTAATTTTCCCAATTTATTTTTAAATACAAATTTTAAATTGTCTTGCATTGGAGCAATTAAAATATGGTCACTTTAACCTAGAAGAAACATTGACATTTTTTCGATATTGTCTTTATCCACTAACAATAAACCTTATGGAAGATACAGAGCCGAAAGTAAAACACTTGGCAAATAAATAACGATCGGCGGCCGCCATACGAATCTAACAACATACTCATACATGAAAATCTATCAAGCCATTAAGGCTACGGGATGACTAAAGGAGCAGATACATAAATATACTCGAAAAATCTTACCTTCCTTGAGGAAAGTCGAGTAAAATTGCTGTTTCTCTTTTATCTAAACTGTTTCCTATTTTATTTTACCACAGCCGATCCTAATAAAAATAGATCATAAAGTGTAGGATAAAACTTGATATTAATTTTTTAGAATATATTTCTCACAAAAATCCCACAACTTGAATATCCCAAGTTTCTTATTGCTCAGTTTCCTAGTATTAAGATGTGATCAGACAGAACGATGGAATTGTAAAAACATGTTTTTATACTTACTTTCCTTTTACGAGAGAAGTAATAAACCCTAAAAAAAATTTTTATTACATATCTTTAAAAATAAAGGTCCTTTACTGGTGACTTTTTTAAACTTGTTGTAATCTGGAAGACCTTTTATAAAAACAATTTTTAGAGTCTTTCAAGCAGAGCAAAAGTTTTTATAAATAGTAAGTTTCTTTGGTAAGACCACAAATAAAAATTTGTTCCTATCGTCAAAAAACTTAAAAACCTAATCCTCTAAGTTTGCTCTAAGGGTATAAACACATGTGTATATTGTCTAAAGGCAATGGAAAGAGTGGTTCTGAGATATATATATATATATATATATATATATATATATATATGTTGGTTTTTACTCCTTCACGGATGGAAAAATACAATGTGTTTTCATTCCGGGTGTACATCCGTTTACTACTGTCGTTCTGAAAAGAACAGTTTTGCTGACGTTTCGCCAAAATCACATTTGGCATTTTCGAAGCTTTCTTTCTCGCGTCCGAATAGAGACTGAAGTGTTGGTGACTGCGACGCTTCCTTTTATACCCCCACTCGGGGCCGAAGGTTATATCTGCGCAGGCGTTGGTCGTTATTTATGTTTTCCGGATGGTGCTGTTGTTGTTGCGCTAATTGCGCTTGAGTTTTTGCGATTTTAGATTTGTCGATTATTGTCTTCCATACTGTTGGTAGTTTTAATGATTCGTCCCTTTTATTCAAATCACCTTGTTTTTCAATTTCTATGGCTTCTCGGATTATTCTGGTCTTATAATGTTTTATATTGGCAATCTCCCTACACCCATCGAAATTTATTTTATGGCCGGTTTCCTGATGATGTAGGAATAAAGCTGAGGTTGTTTGTTTATTTCTGATGCTGAGTTTATGCTCTTCCACTCTTGCTGATATTCGCCTGTTAGTTTGCCCTACGTACAACTTTTCACAGTCCTGGCACGGAATGCTGTACACTCCGTGGTTTTCCAGTTTGATTTTATCTTTTGGGTTTCCGAGTAGTTTACCTATAGTTGTTTGTGGCTTGTGTATTGTTTGTATGTTGTGTTTCCTCAGAATTCTTCCGATTCTGTCTGTTGTGCCTTTTACATATGGTAAGACTACTCGTTGCTTTCCCGGCTCATATTTTTTGTTGTTCGTTGTTCGGGAAACCTGTGCATTAATAGCTTTCTCTATGGTGCGATTTGTGTAGCCATTTTCCTTTAAAGCACTAGATACTACCTTAAGTTCGTTTTGTCTCGTCTGTGTTTCAGTTAGTCGCACGGATCTAGATATTAGAGTATTTGCCACAGCTTGAATTTGTGCTGGGTGATGATGTGATTTTGCATTTAAATATCTGTCTGTATGTGTTGGTTTTCTATACACGGTGTATTCGAAATGTCCGTTATGTAGTTTTGTGACCAAAACATCTAAAAATGGTAGTTTGTTGTTTTCCTCTAGCTCTAGAGTAAATTGTATTCTGGGGTGGACTGAATTTACGTGAGTCAGAAATTTTTCGAGCTCTGCATGACCATGTTGCCATATAATAAATATGTCATCCACATAACGAATCCATAATTTGGGTTTTAAACTTGTTTTCTCAAGAGCTTCTTTCTCGAAGTATATCATAAATAAATTCGCGACTACTGGTGATAGCGAGGACCCCATTGGAGCACCATCCATTTGTTTATACATTTGCCCGTTGAAAGAAAAATAAGTATTTTTGAGGCAATGCTCCGGACGATATCTCGTATAATTCGAGTGAAATGCTCCGAGTTTTTTACAAATGAATCAGCTTTTTCTACAGTTGGTTGCATAATTTCAGAAAGGTATTTCTCCAGTTTTTGTAGCGGCGAATTAACAGCACTAACAATTGGTCTGATAGGCGCCCCTGGTTTGTGTATTTTTGGTAAACCATAGAGTTTAGGACATCTGCTCGACTTTTCCCGTGGTATGATTTTTTGTTGAATTTCGGGGTTTATTGGTGAACTTTTTATTTTATTTTTAGTTGTTTTTTCTAGGTACGTTGTCGGGTCCCTTGGAACAGGCCTATAACAATTGTCTTGTAGGATATCCTGCATTTTTTGTACGTAATCTTGAGTATTCATAACCACAGTTACGTTTCCTTTATCTGCTGGAAGGATTGTGATGTCTTTATTTTTTCGAAGGTTTATTAGGGCCCTTTGTTCAGTGGCATTTAGGTTTTGTTTTAGTGTTTTGCTTGTTCTTAAAATTCTTGCCACTTCTTGTCGAATCTCCTCTGCTTTTGTTTCTTCAGAGGAGTCAAGGACAGCTTCCACTCCAGCTATTATTTCTTCTTTCGGGATTTCCTTAGGAGATATCGCAAAATTAAAACCCTTACTCAGTACGGATTTTTCACCCAAAACCCAAAAGATAAAATCAAACTGGAAAACCACGGAGTGTACAGCATTCCGTGCCAGGACTGTGAAAAGTTGTACGTAGGGCAAACTAACAGGCGAATATCAGCAAGAGTGGAAGAGCATAAACTCAGCATCAGAAATAAACAAACAACCTCAGCTTTATTCCTACATCATCAGGAAACCGGCCATAAAATAAATTTCGATGGGTGTAGGGAGATTGCCAATATAGAACATTATAAGACCAGAATAATCCGAGAAGCCATAGAAATTGAAAAACAAGGTGATTTGAATAAAAGGGACGAATCATTAAAACTACCAACAGTATGGAAGACAATAATCGACAAATCTAAAATCGCAAAAACTCAAGCGCAATTAGCGCAACAACAACAGCACCATCCGGAAAACATAAATAACGACCAACGCCTGCGCAGATATAACCTTCGGCCCCGAGTGGGGGTATAAAAGGAAGCGTCGCAGTCACCAACACTTCAGTCTCTATTCGGACGCGAGAAAGAAAGCTTCGAAAATGCCAAATGTGATTTTGGCGAAACGTCAGCAAAACTGTTCTTTTCAGAACGACAGTAGTAAACGGATGTACACCCGGAATGAAAACACATATATATATATATATATATATATATATATATATATATATATATATATATATATATATATATATATATATATATATATATATATATATATATATATATATATATACATATATATATATATATATATATATATATATATATATATATATATATATATATATATATATATATATATATATATATACATATATTATATATATATATATATATATATATATATATATATATATATATATATATATATATATATATATATATATATATATATATATATATATATATATATATATATATATATATATATATATATATATATATATATATATATATATATATATATATATATATACATATATATATATATATATATACAGGGTGTTTCAGTTTTTTGTAGCATAACTTTAACAGTTGATAGAACTTTTCAAATTAGTGCAAAAAGTTCATATAAACATAGGTCGTGAAGCGCTTAGTTATCAAGATACAGGGTGTTAAAGTTTGCATTAAATTTTTCCTTTTTTTCCATTATATCTAAACGGTTGGACATAATGGCACAAAATTGGGTATTTGGGGGTTTTTGGGTGCGGAGAATTTAAATTCGATGTTAGTTTTCATATTGCTGCTAGAGGGCGCCACCGGCTTATCAGCACACTAACGTTATTGAACAGAACTTTTTTACCACTCGGTATATGGCTTCAGTGATTAAACTTTCTAATTCCTCCATCTCTTCTTAATAAAAAAGGTATACTTTGTTTAAGTCTCTAGGAGTGACCGTTTCCAGAAAATCGCACTTGAAAGTTAAGGTTACCCTGCCATTTTTTAGTCTTAGACTGCCTAGCAGAACCGTGTTAATAATAACAAAAATAGTGGGCCATGAAACCTGTTGCTATGAAACCGAAAACAAAAGTAAACTTTTGAGTAAACTTCATTCATATTTGTGTATTTTATTTGCAGAAATTTCAGTTTGCCTATTTTCTTTCTCGTTTTTTGTCTACTTTAGTACTTTACTTAGTAAAATGCCTTTCGTATTTTCTAATCAAGAGTTGGCGGATATTCATTTTATTTATGGGTTTGCAAATGGTAATTCTGCCGAAGCAGCCCACGAATACAGGCGCAGATTTCCAAATAGAAGACATCCGAATCGTTCGGTTTTCGTAAGAATTCATCGGCAAATAGTTGAACAGGGTCTAGGCAACGTTCGAGAAAATGGTATTAACGTTCGGCCACCTAGAAACTTTGAAAGACAAATTTTGGGTATGTTTGATCGAGATCCAACCACAAGTGTAAGAAGAGTTTCCATTGAATTAGGAATTTCAACCAGCTATGTTTATAGAGTTCTTAAACGTGATCGGAGGCATCCTTATCATTTGCAACCGATTCAAGGATTACTACCCGGAGATGAAGAAAGAAGAATGTTATTTTGTCAGAGAATTCTTAATCTAATTGCAAATAATAGATACTTTTTAAGAAATGTCTTATGGACCGATGAATCCTGTTTTACTCGTCGTGGAATTGTAAATTTTCATAACCAGCACGTTTGGACACATGAAAATCCATATGCCGTTAGGCCAAGAAACTTTCAATACGAGTTTAGTGTAAACGTCTGGATAGGCATTTACAACAATAATCTTTTTGGACCTTACTTTTTGTCTCAGCGGGTAAATGCAGCGGTTTTTTTGGAATTTTTAGAAACGGAACATGGGAATATGTGGAAAGACATTCCATTGAATTTAAGAAGAAGAGCTTGGTTCCAACTTGATGGATGTCCAGCACACTATGGGAGGCTGGTGAGAAACTGGCTAGATAATCATTATCCACAAAGATGGATTGGTCGTGGAGCACCAGTTCAGTGGCCTCCACGATCTCCAGATTTAAACCCTTTGGACTTTTTTCTATGGGGATTTTTAAAGGAAAAAGTATATGAAACTCCCGTTCAAACAAGAGACGAACTTTTGAACAGAATTAGGGATGCCTGTGGTCAGGTGAGACCATTCCTAAATAACATTTCACGCTCAGTTTTTCGGCGATGTGAACTATGTATTGAACAAAATGGTTCACATTTTGAACATCTTCTTTAAATTTTTTAAAATTCATTTTGTTTTCAATGGCTATTACATGTATTAGTTTCCTATGTTTTAATTAAAGTTTCGATTTTTTATATAATTTTTTTTTTATTTTGGGTTTACGTTTTTTTTTTAGTTCAAAGGAAATAGAAAAAGTGTGTCAGCCACATTTTTTAAATTATAAATTTTGGCTATGTGATAAAATAGATTACACCATACCATTATTCCAAAAACCTATATTACATTGAAAAAAAAGCAAATCTCAAAAAAGGCCAACTTTAATGGGTCATGGAAAGAGTACATTTTTTCTACCGCAAAAGATACGTTAAAAATGTTTTAAATATTTAAAAAGCATCTATTTTTAAAATTAAAAACTTTAGAGCTCTGTGTTTTTAAAAGTATTTTAGAAAAAAAAACGTATGTATAAAAATTATAAAAATTTTAATCAAAAACGTTAAATTTTTTAACAATAAAAAGTCCTCCCGGAAGCTGTTTATTTTTCAGTTTTTATCGCAAAAAACTTAATAAATTTACGCAATAAATATTAAAGATAATTTTAAAAAATAAAAATACGGCAAAACTTTATATTCAGAAAAAAAAATGTTTGAAAAGTCCTTTAATTTGTTGATTAACTCATTTAACAAAGATCATAATAATTCATAGTATTTGAACTTTCAAGTGCGATTTTCTGGAAAACGGTCACTCCTAGAGACTTAAACAAGGTATACCTTTTTTATTAAGAAGAGATGGGGGAATTGGAAAGTTTAATCACTGAAGCCATATACCGAGTGGTAAAAAAGTTCTGTTCAATAACGTTAGTGTGCTGATAAGCCGGTGGCGCCCTCTAGCAGCAATATGAAAACTAACATCGAATTTAAATTCTCCGCACCCAAAAACCCCCAAATACCCAATTTTGTGCCATTATGTCCAACCGTTTAGATATAATGGAAAAAAAGGAAAAATTTAATGCAAACTTTAACACCCTGTATCTTGATAATTAAGCGCTTCACGACCTATGTTTATAAGAACTTTTTGCACTAATTTGAAAAGTTTTATCAACTGTTAAAGTTATGCAACAAAAAACTGAAACACCCTGTATATATATATATATATATATATATATATATATATATATATATATATATATATATATATATATATATATATATATATATATATATATATATATATATATATATATATATATATATATATATATATATATATATATATATATTATATATATATATATATATATATATATATATATATATATATATATATATATATATATATGTGTTTTATATATACATACACTACATTTATTTTATATATACACATTTATATAAATATATATGTGTATATATTAATAATTAATCCATGTTACTGACTCAGTTTGTATTCTGGACGTATAGAATTTCTGTTCACATATCTGCATAAATTTCCTAAACAACAGCACATCTTGACGGAATCTCGTTACAAGAACCAAAAAAAAGTTCTGTTTAACATCCGTTTTTAACTCGTAATTTAATTATAAACCACACGAAGCTAATTAGTTAGGAAAATAATTGACAAGGTTGACAGAATTCAGGTCTTCCGTAACATTAATGGTGTTAACGGAATTTTCACTGATTTATTGTGATCTGATTTTTAAGCCTTACTTACAATATTTACGAATTTGTACAAAACTGCACAGTAATAAATAATAAGTATTGATCTGTGATATTTATTTTCATTTCCTCTTTTGCGCTGTTTGAAGTATCTTCTGGTCTTAATAATTAATACATGGCAGACACAGCTTAGTGTTTTTTACTGAAATTAGCAATCAATAATTGGTTAAATCCCTAAAACTTTAGAGTAACTGGCTCTAAGGTGAAACACATAATGTTGCGGGCTGGCTATTTTTTTAGGGTGGCAGTTGTTTTCGAGGTTACAAAAGAATTTTGCATCAAGACGTCATTTATTATAGTTTCCGTTTCTTAGTTTTTTTTGCTGTATATTGTATACTAATATAAAATAGTATCTTCATATAATAGAGAAGAAACAAAATCACATTTCTTTATTTTAATTAAAAACCTACAAGAAAACACAAATAAACAAAAAAAATGTCTGTAAAAAATATCTACATAATACCACTTTAACTATTTTCTTTGAGTTCCAAAATTAAAATGGGCTTTATTCGGATGAATTCCTAAAGCTCCAGTAGCTGGCTGTACAGAATGCTGACCCATAAATTCTAGATTTTCAGCCGGTGATAAATTACCTGAAGCAATAAGCATCCATCGATAGAACTGAGAAAAATTTTACTGCCAAGGCTACCAGTGTTATTTTCTTTTTCATCCGAGCAGTTGAGAATAAAATTTGCCTCGGAAAACCATAATAAACATTTTTGCGCTGGTCTCTGCTTGTCAGAAGAAACAATATCAAATCGAGTTTTTGAAAATGCCTATATATATTGAGATTTATTTGGTTCACGATTTTACTGAAATGTTAATTACAATTGTTTGGTGTTTTATGAGGCAGTCTGCAAGTCTCCTTGCCCTTCCTTGGTGCCCTCTCGGATGACTGGTTTTTGTTCATTGTGGAAATAATCGAACATTGAGATATTTAACTTTTTGATTTGATCTCAATGTCGTAAATACAAAAGGATAACAAAATGAAATTGCTAAAAGACTAAAACTTGGTAAATTTTAGAATATTGATTTTTGTTACATAATATAACTGTTACATGATTAACCTACCACTATTTTAGCTAATTATTATAATCTCGGAATCACCTTTTAAATTTTCCTAAAATAGTTTAAAACATTCTGTGTTCAATTAAAAATATCAGTATGTAATATTATTTTTTTCTATTCTAAAATGCTTAGCACTACTATGGATACCAGATTTGTCTCGACAAAAAAAAAAGGACAAGGATGCCCGAGATAGATTTAAACCAACAGATGTTTAAGAAAAGGTCATTTTGTATGCCATTAATATCTTTATTAATCTTTTATCTCTGATACCAAAAGAAACGATATTTATATAGTATTTTTAGGCAATTGCTCAATAAGAGGGCAATTCGATAAAATTGTAAAATATATACCTGACGCCCGTATGCTTAAAAAGAGGACATGTTTACTGAAAAGAGGACGTGTGGTAATCCTGGTCACTACTAGGGGCCAAACTGAACATTGTGGAACTATTTCCTATACCTTTGTTCTTAATTTTCACATAATAGAGAGGTAATAACTTAATAGTAGACAGATTGTTGCATTGATTTAAATGCATGTAGGTAAGTAATATTAGGTGTTCTTCATGTTTTTTGGGCGCATGTATTTATTGGTGGCCGTTAGGCAGATATTTTTTAATCAAAACCCCAGCGTTTTTATTTGACCCAGGATAGGAGTTATTTTTTGTTTTTATCGGGAAACGCCAGTTTTGTTACAGAAGAGCTGTTAATGTAAGAAAGTGCATTAAGAAGCTGAATTTATGCATAACTACTGCGTTTTTATTGTGTCGTAAAACTAGAGTATACGAGTAAGAAAGTAATCATATCCGCTTTATGATCAAAATGTATACTCTGCTCTTAGCCGAGTGGTTTGATGATGAATATAATAGATATTTATATACTTTAGTAGTTCTTGTTGGGGCACAAAAATGTCATGGGTGATCCATATATGTTTATGAGTAGGTTTTATGCCTCCGTTATTCCTAAATATAGAAAAATAACTTTAAATACAAAATTTGTGGAGATATTTGTCAGGTTTTGAAATGCTTATTAGAGAGAAAATTATAAAAAAATCATTGATTTAAATGCAACACTCTGTATTTTATTACATATTTAAATTCTGTGCAAAATTCCAATTCACACGTACAGGATAATTTCCAATTAGTACCTCTGAGTATATTAATCGTACACCAAAACTATCACCACTGTCCAGTAGCTCCATACTCTTTGAATAATTGATAACTTATAAGCAAAGATTCCATAAGATATATCTTTTATAGGGACATAGCCACTCAAGCACAAGTATGGATGTACATGCTAATATCCAACTTAAATAATTTCATTGGTTTGTCCTACACTGATACTTTCCAACGTCTCGCCTTCGGTTGCATGAGGCATCTTCAGGGACCTTTACTTCACAAGATCAGACATTTGTTGTTAGGTTAGGGCGGTTCGTCTATTAATAGGTTTGGTTTCGTCACGCGCGGTGAAATAACCATTATAAAATTTCTGATCTTGGGAAGTAAAGATCTCTGACGATACCTCATGCAACCGAAGGCGAAAAGTTGAAAAGTAACACTTTAGAACAAACCAGTGAAATTATTTAAGTTTGGATATTAGTTTAGATATACGTAGTATGGAATCTTCGTTTATAAGTTATTAATTATTCAAAAATTATGGAGCTGCCAGGTAGTGATAATAGTTTTGGTGTACGATTAGTAGCCTTAGAGAACTAATTGGAAGTTATTCTGTATATGTGAACAACACTTGGGCTAAGAGAACTGCCATTTAAATGCAAACCTAAAAACTATGAAATAGATCACGTAATTATTTACAAGAAAATCCTAATTCAAGCTAATGCACATCGTAGAAAATTTGATTCAAATGCATGCATTGGATGTAGCCAGTCCTGAAAATATGTTAATATTATTTCAATTTTTTTTTCTGCCAATCGTATTAGAAATAAGAGTAAACAGAAGCATAATAAAGAACTTATTTAAATACCTAAAGAAAACTAAATTAAGAAATGAAAGTGTGTCAAAGATGGCCTGCACAAAAATTTAGTCTGCAAAATGAAGTCGTAAAATGACACGATATACAAAGACCTATTGAAAATAAGAACCATATATTTTATAGCGACCTAAATCACTTGAATTAGAAGCCGAGCCAACAGCCGGAAATGGAAACCATATGAATGAAATCCAAAGAATTCTCGATGAATTGGGGAAGATTGAAGTTATTAAGTTTAATAAATAAAGTTTCAACTTATACTGAATAAAAATAATTATCGTAAACTTTGATTCTCATTATTTTAATAAAAGAATTACCTTCCAATGAACCATCCTGTGTTCATATATGTGTTTGTATGGATATGAGTGGTTACGGGTACGCACGTGTAGGCATGGATATCTATGTCACGGTGTTCATGTATGGGCATAGAAAGCTCTCAGGAGTGTGCATGTGTGGGCATATATGGGCATAAATAGCTATCACGAGTTTACATGTATGGGCGTGGATAGCGATGTGATGAGTGTGTATGAGTGTTCAATAAAATTTCCTGAGAGATTAATTTTCTCAGTAGATGTAATAAAGATCAAACCTTTACCTTTTTTATTAGAAACTAAAAGTATTTGATTAATAATATCTTTTGAGCTTAAGGAGGGGAACATAGATGTTAAGAAAAAGATTATTATTAGGAAACAATACTTGGCTCTAAAGATGAAAGGAAATGTCAGTGAAGTGTGACGTTTTATCTACCGTTTTATGGTTTTTTTTTATTTTTTGTAGACCATCACAGTACCGCTATTATTTGATTATAAATTCTCGATATTATCCGATATTTATATTTCTGACAGCTGTAAAAATATTTTTTAAAAATGAAATACGACACTAAAAGTTACATGGAACCGTGTAACCCGTATTTAAAAATTTTAAGCAATTTCAAGAGTTATACTGTCTTTTAAAATACAAACCAGATAATGACAAAAAGATGTTAAAGATTTAGAAGAGCTTATTGGAGATATAAATAGATAGTTTGGATATTTTTAACAGTTATGTTAAGCGTGGCTCAGTGTCTACCAACAGTACACGGGACATCTTCAAATGCAAAATGAGCACTCAGATAAATTGATAAATGGAAAACCATTATTTCAGATTTTTCAGAACTTATACCGTTATGTCAATGAAATCTTTACAATATACGAAGACAAAAAGTAAGTTTGATATAGATTATATACGCATACATAAGTTTAACCAGGATGATCTTGAAAACTTGTTTTCACAAATTCGATACCGAAAATCAAATGAACATCTTAGACTCTTAGCAACCATCTACCTCATCAGAATGATCATATTGAGGAAAAATTCAGGAGTATTAAAAGTGAAAACCAATACAAAAGAACTGATTAATTAGGAATTTATAACCCCTAAAATTTCAAATGCCTGAAATAAAACACTCTAAATAAAAATTAGGATCAAATTCTAGTAGCTCCTTTTCTTCTTCTTGAACTTCTTCGATAAATACCTCCAGTCAGTCTAGTAGAATTCCAAGTAAAGTTGCCCGAAACACCAGAAGATGCAATAGAATATATTGCAGGATGACTTGCAAAAAAATATAGAGAAAGTCTGCCCGATTTGTGTGATTTTACACATTAAATAAAAATGCACATAGCTATAATATTCCTTCGTGGATGCAAAAATTATCTTTTGGAGGGCTTATTAAACCTACCCTACAGTGGATGAAGAAATGGAACAAATATTTTGAAATCCATCACGGCAATTCTTTTCAGCATGGCACGAAAGAGATGACATGCCATATAAATTAATTTTTGACTTTTGCAAACTAAGAACAATAATAAAAAAAATTCGATGATTGTAATAGATGCAGAGTTAAAAGTTTTAAAAAACCATTAACTAATAATTAAATGTGTAAATACAGGTGTTTGGCTTTCTTGGTGCACTCATCAATACAAAAATAGTGTAATTATATACTGTGACCTTGTCAGGGTCGTGATAGAATTTTGGTTCTTTTTCGTGTATTTTTCGGATATTTAATTTTTTTTTAATTATTTAGGTTTTGAAAATTGCATAATAATCTCTTTTTTAGATTGAATCTCACATTGAGATCGTGGGGTATTTCTCTTGCAGACACTGCAGTGGTGATGAAAAAAATCTGTAAAATGTTTCTAACAAACTATCGATCTGGTTGGTTAAATTACTTAACAGGTTTTTTTAATACATGCAAATCTACTGAAAGTAACATTTTTCGGTGTCTATACCATTCTGCAAACAATAATCATGCGTATTCTTTTTTTTCAATATCTAATTCTTTATTAACTTCATGTCACATTCCACTGACAAATATGAATTATTGTGTATATTACAATAAACATAATTATGTTCGTTTCTTTTACAGACAATGCCTCTTTCATAAAGCATATTGTAATTGGAACCTATTTTTTAATTTGTATGGTTCATCCTATAGTGCCAACTTTTCAACATAAATATCAGGATAATACGACTAAAGAGCTAAAATAGCTTTTCCGTATATCACAGACCAATTTTTGCCACGTTTCTGCCTTAATCTAAAAGTATTTTTTGGGTTTTTCGCCTTATAAAATTTGAAAACAAAAAATATTTACCTTATAAAATCAATAGATAGTCTTAAGTTCTGGGTCCACTATGAAGGTACCCGAGGAATGACACTAAAAAATGTTTGTTTTCTGGACGTTTCGGGGGAAAGTCTACCCCCGTCTTCAGCAAACCTACAAATAAAAACGAAACGTCCCGAAAACAAACATTTTTCAGTGTCGTTCCTCGGGTACCTTCATAGTGGACCCAGAACTTACGACTATCTATTGATTTTATAAGGTAAATATTTTTTTTTCAAATTTTATAAGACGAAAAACTCAAAAAATAGTTTTAAACCATGAATCCACCACTACAATTTCGTAATTATTTAATCTAGAAGATCACAGTGACAATTTGAAAAATATCAGATGTATACCAAAAATTTGGAATGAATAATAGATATTCAAACAGGATTTAAATACAAACAAATAATTCATAGTACTTAAATATGAGAACTGGTGGCAATCATATTTCGCAATATAAAATGAAAATTTGTCAAACTATATGTAATTATACTTTTTTTAAATATCGTGTTAAATTTTATATCCCAAATTCATCACATTTCCTAAACGTTGTACATTTTTTTCATTGGTCCTTGATGTTTTTTTGCCCTTATTTTGTTTTGAAGGTAAGTTAGTTACACTATTGTGAAGGCTTTGGCAATAATGTTATATATTTTTATATAAGTATACTTAATTTTACATAGTTTTTTACCATAACAATGGTATGCTATAGTGCCATAGTAAAACTAGTAATATTATTTTATTTATCTGTTTCAAAATTTATTTAGTTTAATAGCTACTTACAATATTCTTCAATATCACAATATTCGATTGTTAATAATTTTAAATTCTAATCCCAAATTATTAAAAATTTTGCAGACATTTTGAGATCCTAAAATCATATATTTTGTTGTAATTACATTAATTTCAATTTATTAAAATAATAGCTTTTTTACGTGATTTTATTTCAGAACGCTGTGTACATTTTTTTTTACAAAATATTGTTGCTCCTTCCATGTAGCAAACGTAATATCCACTAAATATCCAAGAATATAAAAAAAATCTTTTATAATTTTATTATGCTTTTTAATGTCATTGTATGCACCTAGCACACGTGTGACGTCAGACTGCCGGCAGATGAATTAGTCCATCCTTTTTTGTTTATAATGAACTCTCTTTTTATTTCTTACTCGAAGAAGTACGTATTTTAATTTTAATCTTACTATGGAAACAGTCTGTTTACATTAAATATAAGAAAAATAAAATAATAATAATGAAAATAACATAAGAATTTAGGCCATAGAAACGTCCAAAAGTTTGTATGTGTTATATGGCAAGTAATGTAGCAGTTAAATCAAAATAATTAATAAATACTTTGCGCCAATATAATCAAATTATATATTTTTGAAATCAGTAGAGAATAGCATTTCATAAAGGTAAGCAATATACAGGGTATTCCATTAAAGAAACCTATTTCTTGCCATACACATTTTGTATTTACACTTTTTCTCTATCTTTGTTGTTAAATAACCCTGTAGGTTGTTTCTTTGATTAAGTTATTCAGGTTTTTGTAGGAATAAATTGTTTTCTGTTAAAGCGTATGCTTACTCCTAGAAACTTTATTTCAAGCTAATCTGCAACAAATTTCAACCCCAAAGATTAACAGCCAAATTCAATATTCCTCTTTTAACTAAAATATCTCTTCTAACATTTAATAATCGGAACCGCACAAAATTATACAGTTTCGGCGAGTATTGTTGTCTCCGGACCAATTCAAGCCGTCCTATTTAAATAAGTTATCTATAGCGTAAGCCATAATAGATCTTTAGATTTACATAGGTGCTGACTTCACATGTTCCACCACCTCGTCATAAAAGATAAGGAAATGTTATAAATGTGAAATTCATTAAGAGGACACTTTTGTAGCAATCCTGATTGTAAACGTTTAATCGTAAAATTCTGGTTTCAAATTGGTCTTTCTTTCGACCCGACATATAATTTTCGCACCGTGCACCTTGGATGATTCCTAATATTTCGTTTATAAAAGTTTTCTCACAATATGTGCCGTACTCAACACCACGGTTTTTTGCATAAAGAGGAGATTGTGTTGTCCAGGAATTTGCTTTATATGCGGCCTTCGATATCAGTCCTCTTGCTCTAATAACTATGGGAATTTTAGATTTTCAGGTCCTTGTGTTTAGGACATTTCTCGGCTTCTTTTTGATATATAGTCAGATAGTATGGAGAAATCTATTAGTGAGCACTTTCTTTGTTTTTCGTCTTTTAATATGATCTCCGCTTTGTTCGCTGTTATCGGTCTGTCAGTCTGAACGTGTGTGATAATTGGGATTTTTAGTGTTTCGACGCCACTGGCCTATGTGACAATTAAACACGCATAAAAGCGATAGAATCATTTGACAAAAGACCAGTCTCGAGCAATGACCGGCGCGATAACGTTGTACAGCGGATTTTATTTAAATCACGCCATTTTCGGGATGTATATTCCGTAAAGGAATTGCGCCAAGGATGCTTAAAGAATGTCCATTTTTTTTAGGATTTAGGCAGTTTATGTAAAGTTTGTTAAAAATAGTTATCTATTTAATGGTTACAAAGTTTGTACAAAGGTATCGACAATAGGTAGTTTTTGAAACTAGTTATAAAGGTTGTGTTTTAAATATACGTATTCTACAATAATTGCAATAGTTTTACTGTAACCCAAAGGCCATTACAACTAAGGGATACAGTCCACGCCAAAGAAGAGAATCAACTGGAAAGAAAGGAATGTTAGATATTGTTGGCCACCTCTAGACGGATCTTAGAAGTTTTCAGTTGAAATTTAATGGTATAAAGTTGCAGTAAATAAGAAGAAAGAATTGAAGATTCAAGGGAAACCTCACAAGAAAAAAATAAAATGAACACTAAGGTCAGATAATTATTATTTGTCTGCACGAGACCTGCTTTAATTTTATTTGTAACTTGTTTTAAACAGAAATGACTAAAAAAGGAATAAGTACGGACAATAAGGAAATATCTTATTTAATCATTTTTTATTGAACTTTTGAGTTAATTTAAATGAAAACTGTATTTTTATAATAGCTAGGGGCATATGTTTAAATACATACCATTGTTTCGAGTTATTTAAGGATATAATACAAGCTTTAAGGTAATTTATAAAGGTTGTTTTTTACTTAAAGATTTGAACGTTTAGGGGTCTGAAAGACATAGGGCTTACGCTTTCTTCAAGGATTTTCCAGAGGTTTTTTAAAGGTTAAGGAGTTCAAATTGTATAAGAAGGTTTTAAAGAGACACAAATCGTTTTTTACTTAAATGTATAATTATTAATATTAATATTGTAGTGATACAATTGAAATTTATTTAGGTGTTCCTGGATATTAAAGGATTTTTAAGATAAGGTTAAGTAATTATGCATACTTTTTTTTCGTACTGCCTAAAGAGTTGAACATGTTTTAAAGACTTTGGAAATTTTAGGGTTATATAGGAATGCTATTTTTAAGAGTTATATATTGTTCTACTTGGTGTCTTTAATAGGATTTTTGATTGATAGGTTTTGCAATATTTTAAAGGTATTTGTAACTAGGGCTCCGAATATTTTTTGACCAGACAAGTTTTTATACTCGGGGTTTAAAAACTGGACGCGTTAACGAGAAAACGGTCGCGAATTAAGGGTAATATAACCCGGATCGAGACTTTTTTAAAAGTCCCATGTTACAGGACAATTATGATGAATAGCGATCTTTTTATGATGTGTTTACGGCATCGGTGATGATGGTATTAGGAGGGAGATTCGGAGGGAGAACCTTGGTTTTTAATTTCTGAATTGAGTATTACAGACGAAAATTATGAGAAAGCTAAATAAAATTTTCAAAAATCGTTGACGAAAGATTACCTGTAATAAGTTATCACATAACCGGCACATAAAAATATAAATAAGGGTTTACAAGGTTTAGGGGATTTTATTTGTCAAGTTCGACAGGATATAAATGCATTAGAGGCTTTAGGGGTAAAGGTATTTGACAGTTGGGATTTAATACTCGTTAATATTTTTGCAGGAAAACTTGACACATATTTGCGAAATAAGTTTAAATGGAGTAGGGATGAAGACGAGTTACCAACTTTAAAAGAATTTCTTAATTTTTTAGACAAAAGGGTTTGCGCGTGGGAAATATATAAACAAAGTTTTGACAGATCAAGAGTAACTGATCAAAGGCAACAAGGTCGCGGAAAAAATACTTTTGCTTCTCATGCATTGACAGAAAAAGAATCAGAAGACTTTTTACAGGATAACGATAGTTTGTTTACTCAGCAAGTGCCGAATAATTATCTCACATGTGTTTATTGTAAATTTGCAGGACATGGCATAGTTAAGTGTCATAAATCTGAGTTGTTAAGTGTTAATAATGGACGGAATTTTGTTATAAAAAATAAATTGTGCATTATTTGTTTGAGTCAAGGACATATGGTAAGTAGTTGCTTAAAAGAAAAATGTAGATCATGTTCAGGAAGACATCATAGTTGATGTCGATGTTATGAGTGAAAATAGAAATAAGAATAGAACAAAAGAAACAACGGTGGAAACTAGTGCAAGTATAGGTGGTTCTTCTATTCAAACTAAAATTTTGAGTTCAAAAGAACAGCAGGTAACTAAATGTACTGTTTCTGATGTTGTACATACTCCAATAAACAGCAATATTGAGACAAATATTGAATTAAATTGTTTAGCTTATTTAAATAAATATCTTTGTTATCGACAGCAAAAATTAAGGTTAGGTCTAGTGGAGGTGAGACTTTTGAGTTTTGATAGACTCTGCCTCACAATCAAGTCTTGTAACGAATGAAGTGATATCTAAACCTGTGGCTGATACATAATATAAATTTGCAGATTTCAGGGTTTTCTCAAAACAAAACAAAAGTTTCAAAAGTTGTTAATTTAAAATAACTCAGTCAGATTGCTTTGAAAATGAAATATTTAATGTAAACTGTGGTGTTGTTAATAAAACTACTTGTGATTTGTCTTAGACTTTTATTGATGTATTTAGTCTTCATATACCAAACAATATACCACTCGCATATAAAGACTTTAACATCCCGAGAAAAATCCATATGTTATTTGGAGCAGATTTATATTTTGATTTTTTCAACCGGGAAAAATTGATTTGGATTTAAATTTTCCAAAGTTGATAAACATAAATTTGGGTTGGGTTTTAGGGCGTTCTTTCAAATTAGACACGATAAATCAAACACCAAAATTAACCTTTTTTTTTCAAAAAATGATAATAATGATTTGAATCGAGATTTTGGCAACTTGAAGACTAATTAAAAACGAAAAATTATGTAATCAATATAGGGATTTTATAAAGGATAATATTGACTTTGATCATGCGAAGGTGGTTCCTTTTGAACAAATAGGTCAGGGGTCTTTTAAAACAATTTTATGTCACACCACGGAGTTGTGCGTACAGACAGTGTAACAACTAAATTACGAGTGTTGTTTGACAACTCTATGAAAGCAACATCTGGTTTGTTCTTGGACGATGTTATGTTTAAGGGGCCTATTGTTTAAGCGGATTTATTCGATATTATTTGTCGATTTAGACTTTTTAGATACGTGTTAATGACTGACATCGAGAAGATGTTTAGACAGATTTTGGTAAATCCTTAGCACAGATTTTTACAGAACATTCTGTAGCGGGATAATTCAGATAGTAATTTAAAATGCATTCAATTGCCTATTAGCTATGGGACGAATTGCGCACCGTTCCTTGCAACGGGGTGTTTTTTCCAGTTAGCTGATGAAGGCACCAATGATTTTGTCTTGGCTTCTCTAGCACTACATGAGCAGTGCTACGTGGACGATGTTTTAGCAGGATCTGACATTTTGAAAGGTCTTAAAAATCTCAGAATTCAATTAATTCAATTATTAGATCTAGGTGGTTTTAAATTGCACAAGCGGGTTTTTAATATTCCGGGATTTATCCAGGACTTCAGTTTTATGGATGGTTGTCAACTCAGTGATCAGTTCGTGGACATCAAAATGCATGCTGACTAATGACTAAGCAAGGTCTTGGGTATTAAGTGGCAACCCATTTCAAGTTATTCTTCCGTTTCTTAATTTTCTTTAAATGAATATTATCCATTTACTAAAAGAAACATTTTGTCGCATATTGCCTGGTTGTTCGATACCTGAGGATTTATAGGCCCGGTGATCATGGTAGCTAAGATTCTGATGCAAAGAATTTGGACAAGTAAGGTGGAATGGGATGAGATTGTTCCGTGGGACATATGTAAGGACTGTCTAGTATTTGTTAAAAATGTACCTTATTTGGCAAAACTGAAAATTCCACGTTTATTGCTTGATTCGAAAAAGGTTAAGAGTTTTAAACTTCATTGATTTTCGGACGCATTTCAAGAGGCTTATAGAACATATTTTTATTCGCGCAGTATTTATACAAGTAACGAAATCACTTGTCGACTGATTTGTTCAAAGTCAAGAGTCGCTCCTCTAAAGAGTAAGACTCTACCAAGATTAGAGCTTTGTAGTGCTGTACGGATGGCAAAGCTATGTCACAAACTGTGTACAATTTTTTAAAATAAATTTTCTAAAGTAATCTTACGGAGTGGTTCCAAAATAGCTCTGTGTTGGATCCAGAGTGATCTAAATAGATGTACGACATTTGTCTCCATTCGAGTTTCCGAAATCCAGGAGTTTACTACAAATGCCATTTGGTTACATGTGACAACCGATAAAAATACTACTGATTATATTTCGCGATGTTTAAATCCTTCTGATCTTTTTTCTTATTCTATTTGGTGGAACGGTTTTTTGTATGATCATAATTTGAACTTCAAAGAGTTTAAAAAGGTATCAGATTTATCTAACCAAGGGTTTCCAGAATAGAAAGAGAAGGCTGTAAGCAGTTTAGCAGAGCTTTAACATATTGCTTTAGATTTGTTAATAACTCCTTAAAATCAAGTTTAAAAATAAATGGTTCGTTACCAGTTGATAAACTAAAATATTCTGAAGACGTTATTATTAGATGTTTCCAGGGTTATTATTATTGAGACTGAAATTCTAAAATTTGGATAATAAGATGGAAACTAAATGTAGGCCTTTTGCTAAATCGGCAGCTTTATTAATGAAAAGGGCATTATTCGGATTGACTGTAGATTGGCCTTTTCAGAGCTGGCTTACTGTCAAAAATATCCTATCATTTTGCCGTCAGAGGACCATACGGTTTCTTTGATATTTAAACAAGAACATACAAATTTACTTCATGCAGGAACAATGTTTGCAAATCATCATCTGAAATTTTGGCCTATTGGTGGTTTAAGACAAATTAAAAAGGTTATAAACGATTGTTTGATTTGCCGATTTAAAGTAGCAACAGCAGAACAAGTCATGGCGCCTTTGCCTAAGGAGAGAAAGAATCGTATATAGCACTTTTTATATGTAAAATGACAAGAGCTATTTATATAAAAGTAGTTTCGAGTCTGTCAACAGATGTATTTATCTCGGCGCTTAGACGATTTATTTTAAGACAAGAGCACATTTTTGGCGGCAATGGAACTAACTTCCAGGGGGCTAAAATTTTTTTTCCCAATTTCTTTTTAAATAAGGGGAATTTAATAGAAAACTTTTCTATAAAATCAAAAAAAAGTCAATTAAATGGAAGTTTATTCCTCCTAACAGTCCACACTGGGAAGGTTTTTGGAAGGCGGGCATTAAAGCAAGAAAATATCACTTAAAAAGGTATCAGTTCTGTTCTAACTTTTGAACAATTTATTGCTGTATTATGCCAAATAGAGGCGATATTAAATTCAAGGCCATATCAGCTATTTCTACGGAACCTTTAGATTTTACATGCCTCACTCCAAGCCATTTTTTAATTGGCGAGGTTTTAACATCATTTTCTGAAAAATACATTAGTTACATACCGGATAACAGATTAAAAGTTTTGGGATCAGTGCCAAAAAATCGTCAATCATTTTGGAAAGGTAGTCTATTGAGTTTTTGACGAGACTTCAGAGTCGTCCAAAATGGAATAAATCACTAATTTAAAAACTGACGATTTAGTCCTCTTAAGGGAAGAGAAACTTTCACTATTGGAATGGCGATTAGCACGTGTAATAGACACTTCCCGGAAAGGATTCAAAGGTGCGTGTTGTCAAGATTCGTAGCAAGAGTAGCCCATTACTAAATTATGTCATCTTCCTTTTTCTTTTGTTTCAACCGTGGGGAGGATGTTGACGCTAGGCCAATGGTCTGGTTAGTGACAATTAAAAACGCATAATGGCGCAAGAATCCTTAACTGATGCTATGCGCCGACAAAAGACTATTCTCGAGCAATATTGTTGTATGTACGACGGATTTTATTTAAATCGCGTCATTTTCGAGATGTGTATTCCGTAATGGAATTGCGCCAATGATGGTCAAAGAATGTCTAGTTTTTTCTTCGGATTCAGGCAGTTTGTTTAAAGTTTGTTAATAATAGTTATCTAATTAATGGTTACAAAGTTTGCTCAAGGTATCTACTATAGGTAGATTTTTTAACTAGTTAGGAAAGTTGTGTTTTGAATATACGTATTCTACAATAATTGCGATCGTTTTACTGTAACTTAAAGACCATTAAAACCAAGAGATACGTCCACGCCAAGGAAGGGAATCAGCTGGAAAGAAGGGAATTTTGGTATTATGGCCAACACTTTCACATTAAATTATTTGCAGATATTCCAGTGCAGATAAGCTCGCTAGAGAGTTATATCGATACAGGTAAGCTTTTTTTGCAAGTATGGGGCAGTCTGCGATTAAACGGTAAATATGGCCAAGAAAAAATTGGCTCTAAACTTGTTTATGGTATATAAAACGCGCAGAGTTGTGAAACGCGGCGAGTCAGCACGTCGCATAAGTTGTCACGATAATGTTAGTACAAGAGTTTTGTTATTGCTGAAAATGTATTTTCTACTTAATTATTGTATATAATTAAAAAAAACCTCAGTTTAATAGAACAGACGCAGTCAGAAGTCGCTCGAAGTGCGGATATCGAGCGTACGCCATTGCGTCTCACTACCTGACGTTGCAAGTGGGTGCTGACTCATGTACAACCTTAACATAAGGTGATATTGAGACATGAGCCGTTACAAAACTCTTGTTGTTGTTTTTTTCACGAGTCTCTTTTCAATAGTTTCTGGGTATATATATGTAGTAATATCAGTAGTTACAAAGTAGTTACAACTTTTTCTTTATTTTATTGCGAACTTTCAGAAGATTATTCAAAGGGAGTAGCGTTGTGTGTATTTAAAAAAGTTTGATTTGTTAGAATTTGTGCGTGAGTTGATAAAGTTAGGCTTTTATAGTGAGGTCATAAGTTTTGAAGTAAATATCAGCGGCAGAAGCTGAAAGAGATTTTTATTTGTCAATATCTCAAGAAGGTTTAGTTTGGGAAATTGCGTAATTGTGATGTAAAAACTAGTGACCGAAGTGCTTGAAGAGTTTGTTATGTCAGAATAACGTGAATGCTCAAGATTTAATGAAAAGTCACAAATATTTAGAAAATGCTGAATTATGTAAAAAATAGCGCAAGTGTGTAAAAAGTTTTTAGAAAACAAATACAGAAAACATTTTTTTGCTGATATTGACGGTCTAAAAATACAATATAATTTTAATGTTATGTTATAAATAAGTTTAAATAGAGTACATATAACTAATATTATTTTTATTCATGCATAAAAAAATTTATATTTTTTTTTATTCATTCAAAAAAAAATGAAATACGTATAAAACGTTTGAAATTGCACTTATACATAATGATTTAGAGTGATAAAAACATTTTGGTTTAGATGCCATTAAAACTGGTTGTTCATCTAACTCAATAATTAGCTTTTTTGAATACTTTCTAATATATTCAGCTTGTTCCTTCCCCCTAACGTAAACAAATTCAGTATCTTCCGTCAATTCTTTGATTATATTTGAAAGTTGATGAAGTGGGTTATGTCCAGGATTCCAGTATATACAATGATAATTTTTCATTAACCAAAGAGGTTGCTTATGTTGTTCAGGCGAAAGAAAGTTTAATGGAAAAAGTTATTTAAAAATATAGTCACCATCGCAAGCTGCCAATTCTTTAGGTATAAATTTATTTTTTTCGTCCTTAAAATCTTGAATGTCTAATACTAGCCTCATATTTTTAATTTAGAAAATTTCTTAATAATAAACGTTTTTTTGGAGTAGTCTTCAATATCTTCTTTTCTCTTAATTTTCTGATAAAAGTTTCTATCTCTCCTACTCGAAGTGATATTATCAGTGAGTCACGTGTTCTTGTCAAACGTCTAGTAACAACTGACTCTTTTGTTATTTGCAAGTTATATTTAGGAATTTAATTTAATTTTGAGGTAAAAATCACGCATTCGTAGCTAATTTACAGTTGCTTTACAATTTTAGTAAGTGGATTGTAACTAAAAACTTTATCATGTAATATTAGACAATACGCTGATGTGTCTATTTCTATGTCTTTATTTAATTCTTTCTCATTACAATGGGTCCTGCTTGCAAAGATTCTTTTTATTGAGAAAAATTAATGTATGCAATGGGGGCGTTCTCCTTGAATACGCGAGGATCAAATAATGGTTCTTATGTTTTTTGATAATAAGTATTGCGGAAATTGGAAAACATTTCATACAAGATAGCGAATTTATTTTTACTCATATCAAGTATGAGATTATTATAAAGATACCTATCAGAATTTAAAAGTACTTTGATATTTCTTAAGCCTATGTCAATAAAATCACTCATATTGCTTTTTTTTATTCCATTTTTCTTGTTGAAATGCAACTATAACATGACGGGGGTTTTAACTGGACAATTGTGTCTATTAGTTTTTAATAGTTCTGGATACTCAATTAATTCTCAACTTCTAAACGCTATTATTATATCAGTGTTTTTATCTACAATTTTTGTTAGTGATAGTTCTTGAGGAATTCCTACTGATAGTCTTCGAAAAATCCCATTAAAGTTTTAAAAGGTATGCAAACATTAAAAAATCCTGTTTTTATCGATAGATACAGTTGTTGTCATAGTCGCACCTGTTCGAACAGTTTTAACAAGTTGCCAGCTTGTATTTCTGACTCATTTTTATTAAGAGTATAAAATTTCTAACCGAATATATAGTAACACCATTTAATTGGTATCTTATTTCTTTAAAAAGAAAGGCAATTCTATTATCTATTAAACTTAAAGTTTTAGAAAATATTTCGTCCTCTCTAGTTAACTTTCCTTCTATGTAAAGAAAACTTTCTGAAGAAAGGGTGTATTTCTCATGCACGGGAATTATTATCTCATCATTATTTTCTAATTTGGTTCGTAAATATGGTTCATAAGAATGACTTTCCGAATGAGTAATGGAAATATCAATTAAAGGCTTTTCTGCAACCTTAAGTACATTCATATTAAAAGTTTAAGTCTTAGAGACTCCAGAAACTTTTTATTTGCAGTTGCTAGCTCTTTAACGTTAACACGTCCACTAATGTTTTTCTTGACTAATTTATCCCCTATTATGTGTTTTTTGAACACTTTCATTTGGAATACTGAAATTTCTGTTGTATAATATAATCATTATTAATCTAGTTTTTTAATGTGCAGTCTAAGTGTAACAGTTTCGTCCCGAAAATTCACTATTTCCCCGTTTTTTACAGTAATCTTGTCTATCACTTTTACGGTTATAGGAAAATATATAATATTTTGTAGACTTTTAGTTATTTTGAATCCAAGAGAGACGTTTGTAAAAAAATTTTGAATAATATGAACAGGTCTTCCGTTCAAGTAGAAATCTTCAGCAATACTGCAATTGATACATAGGGAATTAACTTTTATAATTTCTGCAGGAACATCTGAATGCTTACTCTTTCCGTCACCTGTGATAACCTGATCTTTAAATCCTAAATTTGCCTATACTACCCTCTTTAAATCTGATATTTGTAGAAGATTCAATTTCCGATTGTAGAGTATTATTATTTGCAAATAAATGAAATGAAATCCCTATTTTATCAAATTATTCTATTAAATATTTATTAATATCTTGAATTTCATAGCTTCCGGGAGGGATTTTAATAAAATCGTTACCATCCCCATAGAAAAATTTATTATTTTTTTCATCATAGTTTGAAATAGCATTAAAAGTTTCAAAATTAGTTAAACCTATAACATACACTGAGTCAACATTTAAATAAATTGAAGGGATAAAATCCGCATGCAACGTTGCTCCTTGAGCAGAGAGCGCTATTGTGATCGACATTCTAACGTATTGTCTTCTTCAATGATTCTAAGACTAACTTTTGTGTGTTTTTCTAAAGAACTGTTAAACAAAGTTGATCACAATTTGAAGAATTGTAAGTCTGGTAGGAGTTATGACTATATATAAATTTGTTTTTGCTACCATCGCTAAAATAATGGGATATAATCCCTAAAGTCGGCCTTAAATTGCCGAAACTATCAAATTAATTGATAATTTTATCATTTTTAATATAATGTCCAATGTGTACCTGCTACATTACTAGTATCTAAATTTATAATACCAGTTTCATATTTACTGATAACGTTTGGCATATTATTCCTCATAAATACACCACGAAAATTTGGAATTTGTAATATCTTGACATACTTTTTTAAATCAATATTAGTTAGTGGTTTGCGGGGCAGCATCTTTAACAGTTTTATTGTTTTAAATATAATCCACACCCTTCTTTATATGGACGTAAAAATAAACCTCTTCCAATTGATAATTGGTCCATAACTTCAGTTTGTCTTTTTTATTCTTCAAGTTTATTTTTAGCGCTCCTCGCTGAATTAACGTCTGAAGAAAGTCCAGCAGCCCCACCGCTAAGTGCTCCTAACGCCGATAATCCCGCAAAAAGGGTGATTAATGGTAAAACTCCACCAGTTTTTCGAATTGGGATAATTCAATTTGTGGGATTTTTTACTCTTCCTTTATAATTGCTGATTAAAGACAACACATTGAGCTGCAACACGTACATTTTTATATTTTTTCCGATTATTCTTTTCTTCGCTTTTTGAACTGCAGACTGAAAAGAAATTTTTTTGATTGTACCTTTTTTCCTTTTTCTAACTTTATTCCCCTTCCTTTTCGTAACCCCATTCCCAATCTTGATTTAGCTTTTATAATTCCAGATATTCCTAGAGCAACAATCTTCTCACCGGTTGGTGTCTCAGGTGACTTGAATCTTTGAAATTTGTCCTTGATGCCAATACCTGATCCACTTCGTTGCGATGTCTTAAATCAAAACATTTATAGTAAGCGATAGCGTGTTGTTTGCAAGCTTCATCTAAAAGATTTTTGCTCTTATCTCCTCTAACAAGCCGTTTATCTAGTTTGGTTCCTGGACCACAATAATTGTATGATGGAATGTGTAATTCGAATGATAACTTGTTAATTAAAGTGTTTAACGAACCACCTCTCATCGTGAGCTTTGACGTCCTAATATGTCTATATCCCCTTGGTCTTCCCTTTTTATATATACTGAAGCTTAATTGAGGTCATATATTTAAATGAAAAACCAGAAGATATTTCTCAGATACACTTTGATTTTCCTAAAATGTGGTTAGAAAAACAATCCAATGCCAACTTAAATAATTTAGAGCTTTAATTGTAGGACCTTCTGGTTCAGGAAAAACAATGTGGTTGTTGCTCTTTTGTCAAAATCCTTGTACCAAACGAAATATGAGTTTTTAAGAAATGTAATTCAAACTATTAAAGAAATAGGATATTTTGAGTCTACAAACGAAGAAAACGTTGTGTCTCCTACCGAGGTAAAACTCAACTCTGTAATAATTGTTGATGATATTGTTTGATATTGATTGTATAAAGAATTATAAAAGATTACTTTTCCTTTGGACGACGTTAAAACACCGATTGCTTTTATTTGTGTCAAACCTATTCCTCAATTCCAAAAAAAATTAATTAGAGATAATGCAAATTTATTAATTTTATTTAGACAAGATGGTACGAATTTAAAACATGTTTATGATGATCATGTCACCTCAGATATGCTGTTCGAAATTTAAAAAAAACTGTGTTCAATGTGTTGGAAATCTAACTATGATTTTTAAGTTATTGATAAGGATTGCAGTTTAAAATCTGGGAGACTGACTGACGAAAAGGATTTGTCAGTTTTATACATTTTTAAAACATATAATATCCAACCTTTACAATCGACCTTAGTTTATGACTCGTCATATTTTAGTCAACATGAATGTAAAAGTTGGAAAGGAACGGGCAGAAGCTCGAAAAGCTGTCAGACGAAAATATCAAGCACTATAATCAGATTTAGCAGAGAGTAAAGTTCGACAAGTAAAAGAATTAAAACCAATAACTGAACATTTGCAAGAATTAATTAAAACAATAAAAAACGAACCCTTGGTAAACCCAGAACTTACTTCACCATCACATTTTGTAACTCCAGAAATGTAGTTTTTTAACTACAAAAAAAGACCAGGAAGAAGACAAACGTATACTTATAATAATAATAATATATTCCTCATGATATTCCATAATTTCTACAAAATGAAAATATTTCACAAAATTATAATGAAGATCTGTTCTTAGATGAACCAACTGGTACTCAACCCAGTCGTTCCTAGTCATCTTTTATTGAATTCACGACAGCAGATATAAGACAGGAAATGCTTGTTTACTGTACGTATCTCGAAGTGTATCACCCACTCGTAAGATCATTTGTTGATGACTCGATTAAGGGAAGTCGTGAACTAGATCATAGACATGGTTTTGTTCACTAGCCTTTACTATAAAAATGGGAAATCGGAGATTCTACTTTTGAGTATAAGGATGAAAACTAAAAACTTAAAGATTTAATTTATAAGGGATCTACTGGGTTGTGCGAACTACTTTTTTTAAATATCCTAAAGGTAACAAACCTGATAATGTGAAAAAGTATATGGACATATTACAACGAAAAAATGCTTACAAAAGAAATTATGACCTCAAAGAGCAAGTTCAAGGAACCACAGATCTGAAATACATAACAATAATTAAACCATATTTAAAAAAAAACATTATTAAACCTGCAAGATCTTCTGCATCTAGCATTTCAAGTATCTCTAGTTTCAGTACTTTAAGCAAGTTAAGATCTCCTCAGAGACCACGATCCTCTTCGTCAAAAAAAGGTGGAGCAATGTTAAACTTATCTAACAAAAAAATTGACTATATTTATTTCGACAATACTAGTGAAATAGTTGAAAGATTGAAACTACTTGTATCATAGCAAATGGCATGTCATGCAGCTCATCAAAATGATATTGTGTCAATTTTAGAAGAACTTAGTGAGGCAAAAGTAAAAAAATAATGTATTGCAACAAAATATTTATTACTCGTAGTACTTTCATGCAATATGTCGATTGACAAATTTGGATCATATATATCAGATAGAGATAAAAATAAATTAAATATAAATGCTACTTCTGAAATTTTAAACGTTGTCAACATCGCCAAAACAAATTTGTTTTGCAACGTTATTATGTCCTCTATTGGAACCTATGATGCATCTAAAAGAAGTTATCAACTACTCCAAGATGGCAGATCTATATATAAACTTCAATTTATTTCAGGCGACATAATCAAAGTCGAGTACCTTATAGATGCACTTTTATTAAAAATAAACAATATTCCTAATCTATATGGAAAGCGTATATATATATATATATATATATATATATATATATATATATATATATATATATATATATATATATATATATATATCAACCAGAATGCAATTAGTTTTCATCCTCAAAATAGTGTGACTATACCAACTTTTTATGGTGAATTAGTAATAAAATGTCCGATAAATATTGAAACTTAATCATTGTCCAGTTTCGGTCATGATCGGTAGAATTAAAGATGTTGGTAATGAACTTCATAGACCAATATGATTTAGTTGAAATGTTACCATAGTGGAAATCAAATAATAGGTACAGATACATTCTTGTAGTTATCAATGTGTTTTCAAAATTTCTGTGGGTAGAACCAGTTAAACCAAAGTCTGCAAATGACGTGACTTTGGCGATGCAAAAAATATTACAAAGAGACAATTATAAACCGAAAAATTTTCAAACTGATATTAGAAAAGAGTTTTTTAATAAAAATTTTAAACATTTAATGGTTGTATTTAACATAAATCAATACAATACTTACTTAAACATGAAAGTTCGTGTCGTGGAGTGAGTAAATAGAACCATTAAAACTTTAATGTGCAAAAGTTTTGTTTACGTGGAAATTATAAATGGGCAGACATTTTACACGAAATTGTAAAAACCTATAATAATTAAAGTTCATTTCACTACTGAAAAAAAACATCTGAAATCAATAAAAATAGTAAAAAAGAAGTGCTGACATCATCTTATATATACAAGAAAACAATTGGCTTTAGAAAACCAAAATTTAAAATTGATGACTATGTTCGAAGAGTTACACTCCTAATTGGACAAATGAAATATTTTAAATATATGAGGAATTACAAAAGGTCACATATCCTGAAGTGTACATAGTTGAAAAAGTTTTAAGGCGAAAAGAAAATAGTTTTAGTAAAATGGTTAGGATTAGATAAAACTCATAATTCTTGGATTCTTAATAAAGATGTATTGTAATATATTTTTAAATATTTTTGATTTTTATATACAAAACAAAGATTACCGAGCACTTAATTGTTTTATTTCAAATATTTATTCAAATACATTAAATCTTTCCTTATAAATTATAGTTCTATGTTATTTATCTAAAATATTGCTAATAATCTTTTCATACTCCAAAATCCTATTCTTAAATTGCCACCTGTCTAAATAAAACTTTTCGTAATTGCATATTTGAGCATGCCTATATGCAAACTTTCACTTTATTAATAAATGAGCTTTATTGTTAGCTTCATTAATATGAACTGATTTCTTCATAATATTTTCTTTTTACGGTATTTTTCTTCAGCTTATTTTCCAATTATCATGGATACATTATTAACATTCCTTCCACTTTTTAAATTCTTATAATAGGAGTAGCATTAATATTTTCAAAATATAAAGTAATGTCACCAATAATAACCGGAAACGAGTTACATCCAGGCGTATAAAAATAACTTGCTATAACCCCCTGATATATCGCTAACTTCTTCCAATCTTCATTAAAACTAATAAAAAATCAATTTTGACTTCCTATCTGAGTTGTTGGTGAAAAATCATCTAATCGCAATCCAACACGAAGAAACTTTGAGGCACGATTGTTTAGATAATAAATTTTAAAATTAATAAGTTTTTCAGTTAATTTTTTGCAAACATCACTTTCACTGTTCATTTTAGAATTTAACGAATATAAACTTGCTTGGGTAGACGTACTGAACGTTACGGATGCTATATTTAAATACTTATTAAAACATCTCTCGGTTTTATATCAATGCCCTCACCACTCTGCATTAGTGTTCAAGGTTTTTTAAAAATATTTCATATACAAAAATACTTGAAAATAATAGTTTTTTAATTTAGTTTATATCGGTAATAAATAAACCCCAGAGAAGTTAATATTGAAAATACCAATAAAATTATTATAATATATAACATGTATGACATGCCAAAATCGGAGTTTTTGCTATGTAAATGAGTAGAATTATAATTAAACTGACATGAAGTGTTTTCTACAAATTTTTGAATCCAGTTACTGTCAAAAATCGTATTATTATAATAATAACATAAAATTTTAAAAAAATTACTGTCTTTATCAGTTTGTTTTATCTGGAAAGAAAAAACAACTGAACTATTGTTAATTTTTTCAGTTTTCATGAAATGGCAAGATTTGGGCCATACTGTTTTAATGTTATGTTTTACATATATTTCGTTTTTTAGCACATTAGATGGATGATAAACAAATATAGAGTTTGCCACAATTACGTATAATAGGATTTGCGTATGCATAATAAAACAAACTGGATTAAATAAAAGCAATGTGTTTAATATAAATACTAAGAAGAGAATGGTTATAATACAAGTTAATTTAAATGCAAAAATTTTATATATTACAAAACATTTTACATTTCAAATAATGACCAATAACTATTATTGGAAAACAAATTATTATAGAGAAACATTTTAGTATTGATAATTTTTATTCGCGCACTTTAGTAAATAAGCCACAAATTGGTAAAAATATAGAAAAAGAGAGATAATGTAAATAATGAAATTAATTGTTATAAAATCTATTATTTACGTTTTTTCATCAGTACTTTTTAATACGTACACAATAGTAAAAAATCAACATTTTCATGCTTCTGGCAAAACTAAATAATTATTCTTTAGAAATTACACTTTAAATATTGTCAATATACAAAACACCGTTTTATAGGAGCCTATTTTGTCATTAGTACATTTAAATATATATTGTTCTTTGTCTTTCTATTTTTCGAAAAGTACAAACATACTGCCAAGTCGCAAGTTTTAATATATTTTTATTGTTCATCAATAGGACAGTCATCATATGTCCACTCAAATATTTCTGTACCACAGTAAAAATATCTGCAATTATCTTTATAGGAAGTGTAGTAAAATCCCGCTCTTGCTAATACGTCAGGTTTTAAATTTCCGTTCCAGTTTTTAAATGAAGAAAGTAATTTTTCATAATTTCTATTGAAATTGTTGTAAATTTCCGAATCAAAGCTAGCAACACATATTTACTTCAAGTATGAAAGTAGCTAAAGAAACAACGAAAACGACTACGAGTTTTTCTGATATTTAATATAACCTAACCTTGAAAATTATAAGAGAAAAGGAAATTTCATTTTACAAATTTGAAAGGTCTTCATGGTTCATTGACCATTCGTAAAAAGGAATATTCTGATGACCCCACGCAAGTGTGTCAAAGCTGTTAGAAATTTTAAATCTTTTATCATCAGAGGAAACTAAGGCCAATTTACTTACTGATTCGGTGTAAATTGTATGTAAACGAGATTTAAATAAATGAATTGTTCAGGAGGTCGTTGAGTTATTTTCAACAACATTTTTGTAATGAACAAAATCTAATTGTTTTTTAATACTACTGGTTTTATTTCGCTTGCTCTTCTTAAGAGTATCACTTTCGGTTTTTACACAATATGCTTTGCCTTAAAAACATTTTATGGGTTTACCAGCATATTCATCTTTAATCTTTCCTACTACAGATGTGGCCATTGGCATTTCATGAATATTATTTGGTTTATAATTTAATGTGTCAAATTTTTCTATATTACGTTTTAAATCTTCATACACATTTTGCGTTTGTATTTCTAATATAAAAGAGTATGTGTCAATGTACAAAAGTTTAACTTTATCTTTATAAAGAGGCTTCAAAAAGTTATAACAAAATAATACATTACGGTTTTTGATATGTCTAAAATTGAAAATCCTACGTAAATTGGCTTATTGTATTCTACTAAAACGTTTTGCATTTGGATAGCAACTAAATTCTTAGAAAACACTGTTAAATCTTTAAAATACGGTTTGGCAATTAGATTTTCTGTGCCATCTTTTCTGTGACTTTTTGACAACTGCGTAACTAACCTTTTGTAAATTCTTTTATCGACATTTTCCATAGTTTTTAGACTCATTGCGTAGTTTTGTATTGAAGTCAATATACGGTTTTAACCATAGTGAATTAATAAACCCAATGTACCCCAGTGAATTTCAATCCATGTTCAATGCACTCTTTTAAATGTGTATAATGAATTACATATTTTGCTTTATCTTTTAAATTTGGTATTAACTTTGAGCAACTAGAATTGGGAGATTTATAATTTTCAGGACAAAAAGGAAAGTCATTATGAGCATCATTTAAGTCCGTGCGATACTCCAAATCAACTTCAAGCACATAGCCTTTGTCTATTGTAAATTGTACTATTTCTGATTTTGAAAGCCATATGAAATTTTTCTGTGGAAGATATTGAGACATTGCGTATCCATAAAGATTAATAGCATCGAGATATATAGTAAAATTTGTAGGTTTTAAAAGATCAAAAATTAGAAAGAAATAAATTATTGGAATTCAGAGGTAAATTATTTTTAAAAATGTCATTGTTTTGACCACCTCGCACACTACTTTTCAAAAATCTAACATATCAGGGTCCGTCAGAAGTTCTAATTGAACGTCTGTATAGAGTATACAGGAATCAAAATTCAAACTGGGTGCCGTGTCTAATTTATAGGGGTTTATACAAGTTTTTCTAAAATTTTGAAAAATATTTGCTAAAAGTCTGATTTTAGGTAAATATCAGAATAATCACCTAGGGTGTTACAGATAATAATTTCCACACGTTTATTGCCCTTTCATATTCTTCTTTAGTAATATGTTCATTCGTCAAGTCATTATAAAATTCCTCTTGTTCAGTTAATGCGGTTTTATTTAATTTTGTAAGGTCTTTAATGTAACTGTAGGGAAATATCCCGTTTAGTCGAATAAATTTAAATTTTTCAATATCATTAAAATATTTATGAACTTCTTTACACTGATTATCACTTAGCTTTTCAGATAATTTTTCGAGGGAATAAGGTAAAAATTGAAAAGAATCAATAAATCCTAAATATATACTTTCTTTTTTTTTTAATTTCAATTTTCGGTCATAATGATTATCTACTTTTATAGTTTCTGAAAGAAAATATATTACCGACAGTTGGTCTTGACTGTGGCATATATTTTTTATAAATAAATAGAAATCGTAATTTTTTAAATTATGAAATAAAACTGGAATAAAATGTGGTTGCTTATAGTTTAAGTTGCACTAGGAATGTGCAACTCTATATTTTCCAGTTATATGGCAATGGTCTGCCACTTTTTCATTATTATTCTCAAATGATTTGTTGCAAATGTGACACTCGCTTGAATACTGATAGCTCAATTTTTCTAGTTTAGTTAATTTTTCCATTTTTTTTTTGAATTTCCTAAATACCTAATATATAAGTCATGAACGCCCCTTTCTAGAAAATTTATAAATACTTAGGCACAATTGGGCCCTCTGTATAATTCTAGCTTTAAAACATTATCATCAACCGAACATTTGATGAATGAATAAGGGACATGTTCAAATTTTTTTACAGTGTAAGTTTTATCTAAACCTAACTCTACATCATCGGTATGAGTACACATTCAAAATCTGTGTATATGACTAAAGAAACTTTCATTTGATTTTGAATATTTTCAAATTTAAGAATATGTCCTGGTACGTTTTTTCCACATTTGTCTTCTTTGTAATCAAATGCAACAAAAAATTTAATTAGAATATATTAGATTTTTTATTTTTATAAAAAAAATTTATAATTAATTTTTAATTTATATTTAAAGTAATCCGTGATACCCTACTTTTAGTTTTTTTTTAATGCCAAAATGATTTTTTTTGAAACATCGTATGACTGTTTGCGTCGAATTTGTCATATGAAAATAAAATTGCTCAGGTGTTTTTGGTTCTGGAGAAAATCGTTCTGGAGAACATAGTTGCAAACTTGTATTTTCATTAAGCATAAATTCTGTCTGAGAAATATAACTAAACTGGGAGCCTTGGAGGAAAATTGGGACTTCTCTGCCCGCAAGTGATATCGCTGTCAGAATCCTGATAATTTTTTACAATTTAAGATAAAACAGAAAAAGAATTCATAGGTGAGTTATTTTTAAAAACGCCTGCTAAATTTAAATTAGAATTCTTAAAAAATGTATTGCATGAATTTTTTTGAAGATCTTATACCCAAGTAATTTTTAAATTTAGACATGTGTTCTAAAATTTCGTCAATAGGTTCGTCAATAGGATTAAAATTATTGCCCTATAAAATAATAATTAACTCTTCGGTCAGGATATTTTTAGAATTAGTTGTTTGCAAGTTCTCTTCAACAATCTTTTTTTTATTTATAAAATTAAGTTAAAAACGAACATTATTTTCTACCATACCTTGCACCATGTCCATCCACCCTCCTCTCTAACTTTCGTTTCCCCTTTACCCAAAATTTCTTAACTTGGTGTGATATAAATTCGTTTTAATTTCCACATTTTTTAACATAGTGATATATTATAATCAATCATTAACCAGAGAGTAATATTAAAATGAATCGCGAAGAACAAAACTATTTTTAGCACGATTAGACTGATTCGCATTGTTGGAAATAACATAAGAATAGTGCAGTAACCACCCCTGGAACAACCTGTGGAACAGGCTCAGTGTAATCAAGAAGGGCGTCTTCATAAACAAAGACGTTAAGTTAAATAAAGTTAAGTAAAAGTAAAATATTAATCTTAAAAATTTAAATTGTGAATTTTTGAACAATTTTTATATTATTTTTCTGTCTTTCAGAATAATGTGGTGATGAATAACACCGCACTATACCCGCCGAAACTGAGTGTTTCGATGTACTATTTAGTGTATATAGAAAAAGAAAAATTAGGGACAGTGTTAATTAAGTTATTAAAGTGCTTAGAGATAAAAGAAAAAATAATGAAAACGATTTTTTAGAGACAATTAAATTATTACACATATAATTTTACGGAATCTGCATGTATCTAGTCAACCGTAAGTAATAACATTTTCGTTAAGTTTTGATTATTAATTGAATGCTTAAAAAATTTACACATTTTTTTATTTGGACGTGTAATATTTGTGACAAATTTTTCTTTATTTCACATACCTAACATGTATATTGTATATAGGAACAAAAACATTTAGTTGCACTACATATTTAGAAAAAGAGGAACAGTCTGTTAAACTATTAAAATGCTTAGAGACAATTGAAAAGAGTGAAAAAGAACTATTTTTAGAGACAATTAAATTAGAAGTAGTGTACAAAGATTTATATGAATAACAAATGTTTAATAAGTTGTAATATTTTGGTTACATTGTGTTAATAAAAAGCACACATCGTTTTAGTAAATGTATAGTCTCTTAAAGAAATTTGGATGAGCAGATTTTAATTATCTAGGAATAACGCAGTTAAAAATATTAGTGTTTAGTAATAGTATTTTATATTGTGGTTTTCAACAATATTTCAGCAATTACTAAATTATAATTAACATACATAACAAGAAAAACATATTCTGATTTGTTTTTGTATAAAACTTAAAAAACATACTTGTCTTTTTAGTCACCTAATAAGCCCCACACTTATTAACTGCGAGTTGTTTTATTATAGTCAATGTAATAATACCATAACAAGGCGATATAACACTATTTTGGAATTATTTGAAAATTATAACCTTAATGTAGGTGTCTGGATTCTGACATAGGTATAAAAATAAATAAAAAACAAACTAACAAACTTCTATATTTTATTTTGTATTAGCTGCAAGTGAATTCAAAGTTGTAGATGTAATTTTACAAGCATGTCTTAAATTGTAAATCACATTTTTAGGGTCAATATTTTCATCCCCAAATAACTTTATTCTTAGTATATTTACCGTGGAAACGATTGTTGAGAAAATTGTAAGCATGATGAAAATACCAGCCCTTTGTATAATACTCCCATAAACATATGATTAGTCCAGATTATAAACGAATATCCAATTTATCTCAAAATTTGCACAAAAATCAAGTATTACATATATGCATGAACTGGTAACATTTGGATATGAATAATGATTACGATGATAACATATTTAAAAAATCAGCCTGAAAATACTACTTATTAAATTAATTTCAATTTTTGTGGAAAAAAAAAAAATATATATATATATATATATATATATATATATATATATAAATAAAACTTTCAAATTCCATGTACAGGGTGTCCAATTTTGGTTGCAATTGCGGGTTATCTCGCTTACTTTTAAAGATAATACCTTGCGGTTTTCTCGAACCTGAGTTTGTTTTTTGTTAATCGAAAGATGCCACAAACAAAATAGTCCTAGTCCTCTTAGTTACCGAGCTACAGGGCGATATTAAAAATTTTGCATTTCAACTTCTTTTATTTTATTTTAATAAACAACAATAAAAATCCCAGTTTTCATAATTTGCAGTAGGCATGAAAACCAATGCTGCTTTTTATTTGAAGTCATTACCAGTATCTATATCTTAACAATAAATCGAGAAAATTATTTAATAACAGCTATTCCTCAATATATCTATTAATAATTTTGCACAAAAAGGTGCTACCTATCTAGATTTGGAGAAAAAAAGGAAAAAATATTATGAAGTAATTATTATCTAATAAGCCTATTATCAAAAACCAACTTTAAATGTCGTAACATAAGTATTACAGTAATCAAGTAAATTAAAACTATTAAAAATGATTTCAAATTTGTTGTATGCACGCTTTGCACATTTTTACTATTCATTTGAACAAGAACGAGTGAACACTTTTTCTTGAATATTACCATAATGAACTTAAAAATAATAAACATATATAACCTTCATTCCAAAATCTCTAACCATATCACATCTTTGTCGATACGAATTGCTGAAGACTACCCGACGTTGAGCTTCCACAGAGTGTAAGTGCTGGACCAGCCTAAATTTGTAAGGGTAGTCTTTGTGTTTTTTTGAAAATTTTTTGGATTTTAGTTTTTGGAATCCCTAGGCTCCTTTCATTGGCTCTACAGGAGTTTGTACGGTAAGCTTCGGCGTTAGCCAAAACTTGTGATTTCCTCAGCTTATCGATTTTCTTTATTTTGAACGAGGTTTGTTAAATGATCCGCGATCAAGTACATTCCTTTTTATTAGGTAAAAATTGTATATATATTAGATTGCCTCCTTTCCAGATATCTAAATAAAAATTAGGCAATAGTTTTTAAACATACCTAAAATACATCCCAGATGCCACTTCAACATTTGTATTACTTAATATAGAACTAGCTAACATATTTTATTTCTCAAAACGTTCGAAAGTTTGGTTTTCTGCCATAACCACAAATATTCTACACAATAAATTTGCAAAATTTAAAAATAGAACAGAAAATTTATATAAATAATAGAAGTAATGACATATATACAAATATAATTTGGGAACAAGACGGGGCACCACTCTATAATATTGTGGCAGTAAAAGAATATCTTCTGAAGATATGGATCAATCAGGTGGCTCGGGAACAGCCCATATTTGACGCCCATGGATACCTAATATATATATATATATATATATATATATATATATATATATATATATATATATATATATATATATATATATATATATATATATATATATATATATATATATATATATATATATATATATAATATATATATATATATATATATATATATATATATATATATATATATATATATATATATATATATATATATATGTATGTAATGGCGTCTCGGGAGGCATTTTAACCAATATTTTTTACAAAAAAAAATTTGCGTATATTTTTTTCGTATTCAGCAACTAAAAATACAACTTTTTTATCTCTTTAGTTTTTTCGTGTCTTACTTAGTTTTTGTAAAAAAAAAATAAAGCCATTTTCTGGCATGTCAGTGATTTCTTGTATGAAAATAATAAAAAGTGAATTGTTCCAAACAGGATCGTATACTTTCCTTAACAACTTTTTGTCTCCTTTGCCAGTAGCGTACATAGGGGTACCATCGGAAATTAAAAAGAATCAAACAAGAAAAACGCTTTATTAAAATCACACTTAAACAAATATTACACATTTCGTTTAACTAAAGAAAGATTTAACAATAGGTAATACGAAACTTACAATAGTTGCTGAAAATGTCCTCCTTCAACTTCAATGCAAGCATTAGTTCGTCTTAACATCGATGGCCGAACACTTTGAAATATTCCCGGACTATGCCTTATCTGATTACAAGAGTTACTTATTGGTTGAATTAGATCTGCTTTAGTGTTGACCGGAGTTTTATAAACAAGGGATTTTAAATACTCCCAAAGAAAAAATCTAACGGATTTAAATCCGGTGACCTGGGTAGCAATCATTGTGGACCCGCATGACCGATTTAGTTTTCTCGATAAGTTGCACCCAGAAATTGACGTGCTAATATGCTAAAATGAGGTGGTGTCCCATCGTGCATGAACTACATTGCTTCTCTTTCTGCCAGTGGGACATTTTGACCATTTAACCTCGCGGGTAAAAGATAAGTTCCAATGATATAATCACCGACAATACCAACCCAAACATTCACAGAAAACGGTTGTTGATAATTATTTTGTATAACCTGATGGGGATTTTCTTCCGCCCCGATATGATAGTTATGAAAGTCATAATTCAATTTCGGGAAAAACGGACCTTATCTGTAAAAAAAATACGGGATAGGAATGTGGGAGATGCTATCTGTTGTTGTAATAGTACAATAATTCACTCGATGGGGAAAATCTGCAGGTAATAACGTTTGAACACGCTGTATGTGTTAAGGATTCAGTAGAAAATCTCTTAAAATCTGTCATACAGTACAATGAGATTTGTTTAAATGTTGCGCAGTTTTACGTGTACTTGTGTCGGGGCTACGCTCAACTTCATGTAAAATTTCTTCCTCCACCTCCACTGTTCTTACTGTTGCAGGTCTACCAATCACAGCAAGCAATCTTTGAAAGGTGCCTGATTCGCAGAGTATCTCATGTATTCTTACAAATATTTGTATGTTGGGTACAAGGCTATGAGGATATCTCTGTTGACAAATTCGTCTAACCGCTCTGGAATTGCCCCGGGTCATTCCATAAACAAAATGCAGATCGGCCATTTCTCAGTTTGTAAATTGAATCATTTTCTAATATCAGTAAAGAATTTTGTAGCTTAAAACTCTTTAGAACACTTCAGATTATTACCACTTACTTTATAAATTTTCACCCGGACACGCGGGTTATAAAAATAAAACAAAGTTTAAAAGTTTGGTATAATTTATTTATAAACGGTAAAACAAAAGTCACCAACGTCCTATTTGCTCAAGATATACCTATAATTTTTTACATTTTTATAATTGTTTTACCTGCAACGTTTTAATAGATATTGGTAAATAACTAGTTTTTTGCAACTTATTTTCATATTTTGTTGCACGTTGGGAGGGACTAGCAACAAGTGAAAAAAAAGCATTCTTGTTAATAATTTTTTTGTCATTGAATTGGTTTTGACAGGGTTGGATCCCCCTAGAACTGAAATCCTGGCTACGTGCCTGCAAAAGACATATTTATGTAATGGTTCATGTGGCAAAATTTATTATTAGCAATAAGCTTAGTTATTAAAGAACAAGCATTTCCATGACTAAATACAACCAATAACAGGGTGAGTTCTTATTACTGTTGTTACTAAAGATGAAGATAAAACTAAATTTTGTTACATAGACCCACTTTGTGTTTTGATGTCTATACCAAGAGTATAATGCTTATTTAATACCTTTCTTTATCAGCTTATCACCGACTTCATAGGAAATACGTAATCAAATATAATTTATCACTTTTTAATGCAACCTATTTTTTGAAATCGGGTTTGTTTTTCAAAACATTTTGATTTCACCCTTTTTCCAACACATTTTAGTTCTCTTTACGCGAGGTTAGGTAAAAACTTGGATCCACTACTTTTAAAAGTTTGCCAGGCTCGCGGCAAGTAATATTATATAAAAATGCACCACCTTTACATGTATTGGATCTATTCATATTTACAGAAAATCAGCAATAAACATGGCCCAATATTAATACGAATACAAAATTGAACTTCGTGTCCCTAAAAACCACAAAAACCATATTATGAAAAACAATATCTTTACAGTATTTCTCCCTCAATTTATCCCTTTTTTCCCCACCATCCACCTTCGCCGCTATACATTTCACTTATTGACAAGATAGATATAGATATTTTGTGCCAAGATGTTTAATATTTTTAACATTCACTATATTATTATTTAAATTACCGAAATCACCTGATAAAAACAGATTCTCCCTAGTTGGGATAACCTCAGGATGGTATTTATTTACTTTATTGATTACTTATTTTTAAAAACCAAATTTTTAGGTAATAAATTAAAGCATTTCAAATGCATTAAAGAAAATTTATAGTAAATGAAAAACTGAAAAGTAACGCTATTGCGCTATTTTCATTTTTTGTATATGCTTGCTATATGAGAACTCAGACACTACCCTAAATATCCCTTGAAAATTTCATCCAAAATGCAAACCATCCTGGAGTAATTAATGACAACATAAAACAGTGGGTCTTACAGCTTACTCAATTAAAATTTAGTACCTATGCTTTACCAAATAGTATATTTAAGTTGTTTATTAACCCCTCAAAAAAGGTGGTTTGATAAATTTTAGAGGAATATTTGAGACTTTTCACAAATATATAAATTAGCAAAACGCTGTACTCCGTTTATCATCAGTGTCTTCGACTTTATAGATAAGTTGAAGTTATAAAAAATTAATTTAAGCCCAACGGAAATGTGCATTACAAAAACAATACCTCATTTGCAAATATAAGAACGCTATTAGACGGTGATTTTACCCTTCAACTACAGCACTGGTATGACATAACCTTACTTATCTTCGAATCAAACTTCTGGGTTTAAATCGTTTCTTTTTCTTCAAATAAAGCAAGTTCGCACCATTTTCTTATAGTTTTTTAAACAGATTCTTAAAAATAGCCACACAAAACACTTGAATTTCTGAAAAACCCTTATTTCATCAACTAGAACAATTACAACGCCGCGCATCAAATAGGTCGAAAACATGAATGACTACGACCGTCTTCGGCGTTTTCCGAATGATCCCGAAAGAAATCTGTAGTATACTCGAAAAAGGTAGAATTCCGACGTTGCCGATTATTCTGGGCTTTATTTCTTGAAATAGGGAATAATAATTACAGAAGATTTAAATTACATTTAAAACAGATTCGGTTTGAGTTATTTATAATAAGCTATTTAATTATCAGTTTTAAAACATTCT
>JAUTXW010001421.1:0-177500 GCA_030620095.1 Kuschelorhynchus macadamiae | reverse complement strand
ACCGAGCTCTCGACCAGGTAATTCGCACCGAGCCCTCGCCCAGAAGGAAGACCAGAAGCAGAAGTTCAGACCGAGCCTTCCAAGGAGTCACACTCCTAAGTAATATTGACTGAACTGTTAAATCCGACATATCAGAGAAGAGAAGTATAATACGAGCCTTCCGACTAAAAAGACCAGCGAAGAGAGGATCGCCGCCGAATAAAACCAGGCACCTAAGAGGGCCGCTATCGAAGAACATACCAAAATCGGCCTAAACCACACTATCGGATCCGAGAAGTAAACGCAAGTCTTACGCCCAGACACACGCACAGAAGCCGTTGCAGAAAGGCGTCCGGAAGTCAATCTGTATCAAACACCGGACACAGGCACCATGGCCGCTATTCTCCTTAAGTTTTCCGTAGGCCCGTTAGCAAGAAGTTAGTACCGAGAAAGATCTACAACCACTGAGAATTAGGAGTTCGTCCTGTACCGACCAGAAAATTGCAGCTTTCCTTCCACCGTCCAGTAACTATTAGAGGTCCAAAGCAGTACCTAACCGAGATCCAACATGCCTCAGGAAACAGAAGAACAAAGCCCGACTGAAATGACTGAAGCAAATTTAGCAGAACCGTCCAGAGTGGTTTCGTCACAAACTGACCTCAGCGACACCCGTGTGAGCTAGGTCTATCAACTAAGGAAGGAAGACCTAATTACCGAGCTAACCAAATTCCTCCTAGACACCACCGGAATTATAGAATTGTAGATGTACTGAAGAAGCATCTCATAAGTTTCGTTTGAGATGGACAGGCCACACCGAATCCTCAGATGGGATCGTTCAAATATCCCGCCGTCGCCACCACCGCCATGTTGGGTCAGACCTCAATAACCACTTCTGTACAGACATCTTTACCGACTGTGACTGTCTCGCATCCGACGACTACTCCAGGAATGTCACATCTGGTACTGCCACCGCCAACACGTTCCCCACTAAGTTTAATGGGAGGACTGATCCGGTGGATTTCATTGCGCCTTGAAAAACATCGCTATGGATAGCCTGTTGCCATGTTTGCCCGAGCTACTGCAAGGAGAAGCCGCCCTTTGGTTCCGAAACAACCGACAACTATGGCAGTCCTGGAGTGCGTTTTTATCTGACTTTCGCACCTTTTATTTTCCGCTCAACTACGCCGATAATCTGGAATCCGATATCAGTCACCATCTTCAGAGATCAAATGAACCATCCAGCCGATATAATACCGATATGCAGACCCTCAAACGCCGACATGGTAACATCGAACCAGCCGAGGAATTACGGTGGCTTTACAGAAACCTGCTGCCCGAATACCGACAGTATATCCGTAGAACTGACATCACTGATATACCATCTTTCTCCCAGATTGTGAGAGAAACCGAGCTACTCCTGTAACAACTGAAACACTCCCGTTTTAACCACCAGACTGCGACACAAGACAGAATATCAGTAGCCAGCAGTAGTCGCAATTCACCTACTGGAAGGGCAGTACCAATTCACACAACCCGAGGGGGTCATTGTCTTCTAGAAGACTCCCGGACCGTCTCAACTCGAATCGACTACAAGACGAAATATGCTGGAGATGCGGAGAACCCGGACATTTCCGCTGTTCTGCTCCAGATGTAGAAAAGATGGAGTTCCTGGGTGTCGCCTCCTGGTACCGACGTTTCGTCCAAAATTTTTCGCAAATTTCCGCTCCCTTGAATCGCCTCCAGAAGAAGAATGTCCGGTGGACCTGGACAGAAGAACAACAGAATGCGTTTGACCAGCTGAAAACTTGCCTAACCGAAGCTCCTGTATTGACTTGCCCAGACTTTTCCAAGCCATTCGTCTTGCAGACAGATGCATCCGATAATGGGCTAGGTGCAGCACTGATTCAACATGGGTCTGATGGCGACCATCTGATTGCTTATGCAAGTCGCAGTATAAACGCCAACTAGAAGAAATTCTCCGTTACCGAAAAGGAGTGCGTAGCTATTGTTTGGGGAGTAGAGAACATGAGACCGTATCTAGAAGGGTATCATTTCACCGTTGTCACCGACCACCAGTCCCTTCGATGGGTCCTTTCCATTGAAAGGCCTGCAGGAAGACTAGCTCGATGAAGCATCTATCTTCAACAGTTTGACTTTGAAATAAAATACCGGAAAGGTGTTTTAAATCGAGTGGCTGACGCATTGTCACAAGACCTAGTTTACACTGAAGACTTCGAGGAACTATCCGATCCGGCTTTGTCCCTCACACCGTCCAAATGGTACGCAGCCAAGAAGACCGCCATAGAAATCAATTTTCCCTACTATTATATCAACAATGGCCGACTATACCGTCACTTTTGGAACATGTCCGATCTCACTAAAAATGAATTGACCGACCCGTGGAAAGTTTGTGTTCCAAAGTCCGCTCGCAAGGCCCTCCTAGAAGAAAATCATGACCGAGCCAGCGCTGGACACCAAGGTATAGCGAAAACAACCGCCCGTGTTGCTCTTCGACCATCCGGTAAGATGCAACCTTCGAAAAACGACCAACCGTGGGATACTGTAACTACCGATTTAGTTGGACCCTTGCCTAGATAAGCCAAGGGAAACAGCTACATTGTCGTTTTTTCAAGACCGTTTTACCAAATGGGTACAGTGCAGGCCGATTCGAAAAGCCACCGCCAGAGCCGTTAGTCAAGCTTTCTATGGAGAAATCAGCTTCTTCGAGAAATGGGCATAAATCACCGTCTAACACTACCGTACACACCGCAGGCCAATCCCGTAGAACGTACGAACAAAACCATCAAGACAATGGTAGCTCAATTCTGTGAAGCCAATCATAGAAAATGGGATGTGCACTTACCAGATTTGGTCTTCGCTGTTAATACCTCCCAGCATGACTCTGCAGGGTTCTCACCGGCTTTTCTTAACTTTGGACGGGAATTGGATCGCAAAACTCCAGAAATTTAAAGACACCTATGAAACGGTTCATCTCAATTTTGGAAGAGCCTTTACAACCCAAAGTCATCGCTACAATCTTCGTCACCGTGAGTGGAGATGCCACGTGGGGGATCAAGTTTTCAAACGCGAAAATCCGCTTTTATCCGCTGTAAAAGTGTTTGCCGCAAAACCAGCTCTAAATACTCGGGTCCCTATACCATTATTAAAAAACTTTCCCCGGTAGTGTACGAATTAAAACATCGGTCGGGTAAAAAACTCCGCCATGTTCATAATAAAGATTTGAAACCGGCACACAAGTATGAATAACCGATCTTTTTCAGATGTCGAAACAACGACGGGGAGAACCGCTAGGGGCCAAAAGCCCACTAATGTGATTGTCCTCAAAGATGAGGCGAAGGCTGCAAGATAACCAGGAAATCTTCCAATTATATCCACGTTACGGCCGTAACTTCGTACCAGGTCCGGCAGCAGCGACGAAACACCTATTACACCGCAGAGGGCACCTTTTGGTCAGAACCCGACACTAATAACACCGTCACGACGGCCCACACGTCCAGCACCACTGTATCGAACAACAGTCATTCCTCAACCCTCGGAAACAACCAACCTGTCATTACAAGCCGTCAACCGGCAAGATCTGGTATACATCTTTTTACCGCCGCCTCCCCAACCTCCGGCTGCTCCCGTATATCTACCATTACTCCAGCCTCCCCTTCCAAAGATATTAGGGCCCGAAACTCCGCCTCCATTACTACTCGCTGACCTGGTGGAATACCATTACCACCGCTTCCGCCGCCACCGGCAGTCTCAAAGCCTCCGATGTCTGCATCTTCGCCTGCCAATACAACCCCTTTTGCAGATCTCATTTGGAGTAACCCAGATCTTACGACATGGGACACGGCAAACCAACAAGCAGCTGCCAAATTGAGACCATCCGACTTTTCGGCTCACAAACAATATCGGGTCACGCTATGGACGTCAAGCGGCAAATGGTTCCGGGTCCGTCTACCGCCTGATTGTTAGACTCAATTTCAGCTGCACTGATACTGCAACCCAGAAGACTGAATAGTCATTAAGTTTCGATTTACTTCAGTTATTAAGTTTTGTACCTGAGTGAAATATTGTTACATTTTTTTATATTAACACAAGTTTAGTTAACCTGCTCATTTTCTCTCTTTGACCTAAAGGTACTATCCGAAGAATTACTTCCGTTTGCACCAATAAACGAGGTCTCACAAATCTTATTTTTTTCAGCGATCTCACATTTAAGCATCTAAAATGGACAGTCCCGTCCTGGAGATCTCACTGGAAGTTTTGTAAACCGAACCCGAATGTGACCGAGAAACTGACGCCCCTACGCAGAAAAATTCCTCAGCTCCAAACAACACTACCAAAAGCGATCCTGACTCTCGGCCAGGAGGAGAAGCAACCCCGGTTCTTATTTTTTTCCGCTTCAAAAGGTACGCCCACGTACTATGACGATTTGGAGACGGTTAACCCGTACGATGATTCGTTCAGCTCCTCATTGCCGATTCACGCTGCTCGGCCGCCGTCCAGAAGTCCTACCCGTACTGCACAGTTACCATCTAGAATTTCTGCTCGCAGTACAATCCACACTACCCGACCCTCGACCAGGACTCCTTACCCGTTGTATTTGCCAATAGAAAAAAACTTATGTTGGCGGTGTGGTTATCCTGGACAGAGAGGAGAAGAGAAGATTGTTCCCGATGCGGGAAAGTAGGTTTCCTTTTACGGGACTGTACTTGTTGACCCCGACGCGAGCGAATGCCAGAACAGATCGAAGTTCCTCCAGTAGGCATGCCATTCGCACCGTCTCCACTGAGACACAAGTCTGTCGACATCCAATCCATTACCGGCCCTGTCGCACTTGTGGTTGACCATACGAAAGATTAAGTCACTAGATACGCGCAAGTAATTGGTGAGGTACCAGGACAAAGCCTGAGGATCCACCACGCCATATAGATCTTCACAGGATCGTCTAGAGGTTGACCAACCATCCAATACGTCATCCTGCCAGAAGAAGACGACTCCAGAATAGCACTCCTTTCATACTATTTTGAAATGTATTTGTTAAGGGCCTTAAGTATTAAGTCTAATTTTAAAATATTTATAAATAAATATTTTTCCGAAGAAAGGGGGGTGTGTAACGAAGTTACTAATTTTCTTGGGAAATGTATGCATCGTACGCTGTTTTAAAACCATATCTTTCTTATTAACCGTAGTAAAAATACGTGTCTTTCAGCAAAATACTCAAAAAAATACGTTTGGTAATTTTAAATAATAAAACGAGTTGCGCAACGTTCGGAAAACCACATGAATTTTCTCGGGCACAATAAAACATACCGCGCTAATCAACATAGTAAATCATCAGACAATAATCCCGTCGCGTCGCGGCCGACTCAAGCAGCGCGTCCGCTACCTCTGACCGGCGCAAGCATTTGGGGAGGTCAACAAATTATTTAGAAGCACGATACCAGCGTAAACTCGCTCAGTCCACGACCCGGCTCTCACTCCAACACATCTTATAAATACGTTGTCTCATTCACACACATATACTTCCTTTCCTGCGGCCAGATTCGGAGTCCAAAAATTACGGACTGGCCGTTCCCGTCATGTCTCATACAGATACACATATTCTTTTCTGCGGTCAGATTCGGGGTCCAAAAATTACGGACTGTCCGTTCCCGTCATGACTTATATATATATACATACACACACATAAACATACAGACCTCCTTTCTGCGGCCAGTTTCGGGGTCCAAAAATTACGGATTACATGTCTAATACATACACATTTATCCTTCCCTGCGGTCAGATTCGGGATCCAAAAATTACGGACTGACCGTTGCTGTCATGTCTTACATACATACACACACATAAATACATACTTCCTTTCCTGCGGCCAGATTGGGGTTACAAAATTACGGACTGATCAATAAACACATATATATATATATATATATATATATATATATATATATATATATATATATATATATATATATATATATATATATATATATATATATATACTTTAAGCTGTCATGTCTTACATACATACACACACATAAATACATACTTCCTTTCCTGCGGCCAGATTCGGGGTTTAAAAATTACGGACTGATCGTTCCCGTCATGTCTAAAACACGTACACATATACCCTTTTCGGCGGTCAGATTCGGGGTCCAAAAATTATGGAGGGGCTGTTCCCGTCATGTCTTAGAACTAAACATACACACCCACCCACACAACATATATATATATATATATATATATATATATATATATATATATATATATATATATATATATACTTTAAGTACTATAACCGACCGACCGATGTTTACCGAAAGATCACCGAAGTACCGAAGTGCGTCACAGTAGGTATAATAAGAATCTTTAGAAATAATAAATGAACTATTTATTGCTGTGACGGTTTAAATGTTACTTATAAAGGTATTTTTAAAGGGTGAATATACAAATATTTTAGTCGCTAAATATCTATCTATAAATCATTTTAAAAGCGAATAAACTTCAATAAGGTAAGACCCTTTATAAATATTACAGGTTGAGGTTTAAAATAACAAATATTAATAAATACTTACTTTCAAAATTGTTTATACTGTCTGCTGGCATATTCCAGCTTTCTAACAGCTCTGTTACTTAATCCATTTTGTTTTTTTATGCATACGCCAACGATTAACAAACGTTGACACTACATCAGTTTGATCTCGACTTCGAACTTTAACGCTTTAGAACAGGCGAGTAGCAAGCCGGTTGATGTTTAGGCCTCTTTCCACGACGCATAAATAACTGCTCAAATCGCGTGGAGTTTACTGCACTTAGTGTTAAAACCTATGGAAGCCAAGAATTATATCTAGGTTAAAAAATATAAAGTATTTAAATACAACTACAACAACTTTCAACTACATCCATTTTTTTGCGACATGGACTATAAACCTTACAAAAAAAACTCGGACTTAAATTGAATTCTCATACATAGAAAATGTTTGACCTCGTCATTTTTGACAATAAACAAAATAGCATGACTTGGATTCACAGGTAGTAATTATATAGATAAGTTTTATAAGGTAATTAATAAATTAATGGAAAATTTTAATATGTATGCTGACCGCGTTCACGGAGAAAGAATATAAATGCTCAAAAAATAATGTCATCTTTAACTTGAATGTCAATTAATTGATCTTCCGTTCGCAAGCTATAGCTTAACCAAACTGCTGTGGGTCGCGATGTATATTCAACGGGTTGTTAATCACAACAAATTTAACCTGGTTGTTATGTTACCCTGGGTTGTTGATAAAATTTTCCACATTAAAATATTTGTTGGAAATTAGATTTTCCGCACGCCTGTAGAAAATAGTATTTTTCCTAACAAGTGCGGAAAATCAAATTTTTCCTCACGAGACTGCCGTTGACAAGCAGTTGACTGCGGAAAACACATTTTCCACATGCGCTATGAACATTTATTTTCCTACAAGCATGTGGAAATAAACAATGTTCAACAGTCATAAAAAAAATTTTATTTAAAGTTTTACATTTTATTGTTTATTTATATAATAATTTGCAAAAAAAGTGCAATTAGTTGCATTGACCAAATTGATTACCGGTTCCAATTGGTTGCTTCTGCTTGGCATCATATTATCCATATTGACCCTAATTGGCGTTTTTCTAATTTCTTCAGATTCCATTGTTTGAATGTCGGTTTCGACCTGCTGGGTTACGGTTCTGGAAAAATTGTGTTTGATTTAAAGGTAGCAGGAGGTCGTGAGCAAGTTGATGAACAAGACGTGGGAACATCTTTTGGATTCGGAATTATATTCGCCATTTTTGTTTTGTTCTCTACAGATTCATTTAAATATCCCTCTGCTACTTTATTAGACATCCATTCCCCATGGCGTTTCAAGTTAGTTATTCCCACTCCGGCGTCCGCCAATATAGCCACAGATGACCGCCTATAACAGTGCCCTGTATATTGTTCTGGATTAGGCAACTTTATATATGCTGCAACTTCTGCTGGCATTTTACCAAATTTGTTAAAACTTTAAATAAATATTTTAATATAACTGTTGGACATTGATTATTTCCACACGCTTGCAGAAAAATAAATGTTCCTAATACGTGTGGGAAATGTGTTTTCCGCACTTAACTGCTTGTCCAAACTCCGCTTCGCGGTGTTCAGTCATCAGTCAGTGAAAATGTAGAAACAACGGATGCTTAAGGTTTACTCAAAATTAATTAGATGCTGTATTTAGTAGTACTTATAAGGATGTCAAAATATATATTATTTCTGGAAGAGTCGACAGTATTTCAGTGCATTTACAGACAAGAGCTGATTAAAATTTTAGTTCTGAATGAGCAGAGTTTGGTATCAGTTGCCAAAACGTTTTCCATGTTAACCAAACATCTTAAAACCCCAAGGGAAATTAAAAAAAAACTATAAAGTGTGAATTGAAAAATTAAGAAAAACTACATTCCCTTTAAAACTTTATTAGAACAATCATTTTTAAAAGTCATGTTAGTATTGTAATATACCTAATAATCCTTAAATCTAAAAATACACTTTTAATTAGTTTTTCCTGAAAAGTTTTATTTGGCATTAAAAGAGTATAAACAACGTAAGAAAACTCACAATTTACTCGTGGCCAGTAGATTAAAATAAAATATTTCAAATTGGTTCTACTCTAAAAAACAAAATATCTTCTATTTTTCTTTCTATCTATTTTTGAATTAACATTTTGTTCTCTTGTATTGTCACCACAACTAATTAACTAACTTAACTTCAGCTAGAAGCTCCAAAAACGCAGCACCCCTCTCCTCAACAGCCGGTATCTATATAATAGACATGAGAGAAAAAAACTAAACATTAATTTAATTATCAGGGATCAGAAATGCAAGCAATGCTCAAATTATTATAATATATTTTTGAAAGAACCGTTTGTATCGAAAAAGAAAAGCAATAGATATGACACAAATTATACCAAAATAAACCGAAAAATGAAATACTTTTATTAAAATATATTAATATTAATTAGTACCAATAAACATAAAATATAATTAGTACGCCATCGTTAAAAATGTGATACGTTTATGACACCGACTAAATAAAAAGTATACAATAAGATGTATACCCTTAGCGTCAATCAATTTTTATAATTATTTACTTCTAAAGATGTTTTGCAGGTAAGTCATTTTAATGCGTAGGACGAGTACTTGCCTATCATCTCTTTCAAATGGGTACTACCATCTGGACTTAGGCACACTGATTAATTGTAAATAATATCTAAATAATATTTTAGCTTTAATAACGAATTTTCAAAAATCCTTAAGTGAAAAAATGAAAATACATAAATATATACAAAATTGGCTTGGATATTCGTTGTTATCCCCTTTTAAATAGGTATGATAAAAATCTTTATTGCGGTGATGGTTTAAATGTTACTTATAAAGGTATATTTATAGGGTGAATAAACAAATATTTTAGTCGCTAAATATCTATCTATAAATTATTTTAAAAGTAATTAAACCTGGATAAGGTAAGGTCCTCTAAAAATATTACAGGTTAAGGTTTAAAATAACAATTATTAATAAATACTTACTTGCAAAGTTGTTTATAGTGTCTGCTGGTATGTTCTAGCTTTCTAATAGCTGTGTTACTTAATCCGTTTTGTTTTTTTTCCAATGCATACGCCAACCATTAACAAACGTTGACACTACATCAGTTTGATCTCGACTGCGAACTTTAACGCTTTAGAACAGGTGAGTAGCAAGCCGGTTGATGTTTAAGCCTCTTTCTACGACGCATAAATATCTGCTCAAATCGCGTGGAATTTACTGCACTTAGTGTTAAACCCTATAGAAGCCAAGAATTATAGCTAGGTTAAAGCATATAAGGTATTTACATATCTTCAGTAAAGAATAATAATCTAAATCGTCTTGAGTGAAGTTCTAGTAATTGTATAGTTTCGGTTTAAGATAAATATCATTGTTATTGCAGTACTTTTTAAAATAATGAAAAATTCTCTTTAAGATATTAGTTGTATTTTAAATAAAAAGAGGAACTAATCTTATTTTCTTCTTAAAATTAAATATTATTTTTCAGCTTCCGTATAAGATAAAAGGTTTCTTGTATAATAGGACTGGCACAGTTTTTGCGTCAAAAGAAACTGTGTGTTTCTTTTAAAATATATTCTTGCTGAAAGAATATATTTTAAGAATAAACTTTTCTGAGTGTATGTCCAGATAGTTTTTTTAATGAAGAATATCTTTTTCACTCAAATTTACTTATTTCCTTTTCTCTTTTAATTATATATATATATATATATATATATATATATATATATATATATTATATATATATTTATATATATATATATATATATATATATATATATATATATATATATATATATATATATATATATATATATATATATATATATATATATATATATATATATATATATATATATATATATATATATATATATATATATATATATATATATATATATATATATATATGTATTGTTATAGTAAATTACCTTTTTAATCAATCAACAAACGAATTTTTCATAATCATTATCATTTATAAAAATAAAATATTTAAAAAATATTAATGAAAAAATATAATTTTTTTCTTTGAAAACCAACATAGTTTTCTATTTGGCCGGACTTTTTGACGGACACTGTAGATTGATCACACATAGATTACTTTTGTCGCAATACGATTTCATAATTACAGCAGGTCAAAGTTAATATCAACTCTAATTGCTAGGACCGAGTTAACACACGAAAAACTAGGTGGACTGAAATAAAAAGTAAAATTAATATTACCGTTTCCAATACTCGTACCTCGAATTTGTAACAAACTGTATGCATGCGCAACTTTCCGTTAGTTTAACAGATTTTGTGTCCCTAATATCTCCCACTAACAATAAACTTGAACTCAAATATCGGCATATTGGGTATAAGCATGCGCTTACAGAATCTGTGAAGTCTCTTGATGAAAAACTCATAATGCTTCGACGTATTGCGCATCACACAATTTGACTATTAAAAACCGGCATTTCGTGATGTAACTCGGTAATTTCCTTTCTGCTATTTCTAAATATTATGGAAGAAAACAATGAATATAAGTGGTTTAATGAATATTACGGTAATTATCATAACTTATAGAATAAAAAACAATTAAATGAGATGTGTACCAAGTAAATACTAAACAGATATTGTGTAAGGGAAGCGGTTCCTTAGAATCATTGTTCTTTAAAACAAACCAGCAGTGTACCTAATTACCGATGTCACAAATATCGACCATGTATTAGAATTGTATTTAAAATGATTAGGAAGATACAATATATTGTTATTATTACTTCCCACTAAAAAGGGAAGTATAGTAATCGTGAAAAAATCATCCTCCCAGATTTTTTCAGATCTTTACGGGTCCGGGCCCCTAGACGTCGAAAAACATATTTTCTCGATTCCGTCGGTCTGTCTGTCAAAAATTAAGGGTCATATGGAGATGACTTGGTAACATTTTGGTAAAAATCCAATATAGCAAAACAAAATAGCGGCCTAGTGAAATGTTAAAAAAATTATTACTTAAAAAATCCTTTTCCAATTTATCTCAAATTGTGCACAAAAATCAAGTACTATGTAGGAATCAACTGGTAAAATTTTAGTACGAATCCAAGATGGCGGAACAAAATGGCGGCTTAATAAAATATTTAGGATTCAGCCTGAAAAACTACTTAACGCACTGATTTCAAATTGTGTGCCATAACTAATTGCAGTATGGAGATAAACTAGTAAAAGTGTGGTACTAATGCAAGATGGCGGAACAAAATGGCGGTCAAATAAAATTTTTGTAATCTGACAAAAACACCGTCTTATGTTTTACATATCTTTGCGTTTTGGCGTCCGTAGGTACCAAAAATATGTTTTATTAAGTTCCTCGGACCGTCTGTCGGTTTGTCTGTCTGCCTGTCTGTCGTTTAGCAGCATAGCTTTGAAAGTATTCATCAGATTGACTTCAAATTTTAATCAAAAATTAAGGCTCATATGGGGATGACCTGGTAATATTTTGGTTAAAATCCAATATGCCGGAACAAGATGGCGGCTTAGTGAAACGTTAAAGAAGTTATTACTAAAAAACTAATCATCCAATTTTTCTCAAATTTTGTATAAAAATCAAGTATTATGTAGGAATTAACTGGTAAAATTTTGGTATGAATCCAAAATGGCGGAACAAAATGGTAGTTTAATAAAATATTTAAACATTCAGCCTGAAAAAAACTAGTTAATAAACTCATTTAAAGTTATGTCCCATAACTGATTGTAGAATAGAGATGCACTAATAAAACTGTAGTATTAATTAAAGATTAATAAATTACGCTAGCAGGTTTAACATATCTATGTTTTATCAATTCGGTGGGTCCACTTGTCGGTTTGGCTGTGTGTTCGCGGCATAGCTTAAAAACTACTCATCAGATGGACTTCAAATTATGGATAAAAATTAAGGCTCATATGGGGATGACCTGGAAATATTTTGGTTAAAATCCAATATGTCGGAACAAGATAGCGGCCTAGTGAAACTTAAAAAAAATATTACTAAAAAAACCAATTACCTCAAATGTTGTAAAAAAAAATCAAGTGTTACATAAATTGGTAATATTTTGGTATGAATATCAGATGGCAAAACAAAATGGCGACCTAATAAAATATTTAAAAAATCGGTCTGAAAAACTACTTATTAGATTAATTTCAAATTTTGTGCAAGCATTAAATGTAATATAGAGATAAACTGGTAAGTTGTGTAACGAATTCAAGGTAGCGGAATAAAAAAAAACTTAAAAAAATCTTCTTATTCAATTGACTGTAAATTTTGGAGAAAAATTAAATATTATATAAGGATAAACTGGTGCGAATTCAACATGATGTAACAAAATCGCGGTGTGGGTCAATGTAAAAACTACTTATTGAATTAATTTTAAATTATGCCCAAAATCAAATGTGGCATAGGTAGAAACTGGTAAAATATTGATAGGGATCCAATATAATGGCGTCCAATAAAAATGTTTGAAAATACGGTATATACAGTGTGTATCAGCCAAATGGAATAAATTCGATAATAAATAAATGGGGGCGTGTTCGGAAAAACGCTTGGACCCGTCGATTGGTATTTTTAGTTGCTCATTTTCTCCAATAAAAACTTTTTATACAGGGTGTGTCCTGTAACAGTGGTCAATGCCAACTTTCTTGTTACAAATGCAACACCCCGGATATTATTTAATTTTTGGATTCTTTAGGATATTCTAAACATATTTTATGTTCAATGTCCTATACCTATCTTCAACTATTTCGGCAATATTAAGTGTTTTCTAATTTATTGCAAAAATTAAGATTAAAAAAATAAAATTATTTATTTCTTCATAATGTATAAACAAAAGTAAAAAGTTAATTTAGGAACTGTTGAATATGCTCGCCGCGAACGTCTTGGCAAATTCCTAATCTTAAATAGAAATTTCTTCTAACGTTATTTAGCATCTCAGGCGTGACCGATCTAATCGCAAGCGTTATTCGTCTTCTTAAGTCAGCTAAGTCGAGGGGTTTAGTTTTGTATACAACATTTTTAATATGTCCCCATAAGAAAAAGTCTAATGGCGTCAGATCAGGGGATCGCGCTGGCCATTCTATCGATCCTCGCCTCCCTATCCACCGATTTGGAAATATTCCGTTGAGGTACTGCCGGACATTAATTTGGTAATGGGGCGGTGCTCCATCTTGCTGAAACCATATCATATTCGCTGGAACTGGGGGTTTGCTGGATCCGGATACAAATTTGTCAAAGTTGGCACGACATTATTTTGGAGCAGTGCTAAATAATTATCGCCATTCAAATTGCCGTCAATGAAAAAGGGGCCTATGATATGATCCCTAACAATTCCTGCCCAAACATTAACCTTTTCAGGATATTGAGTATGTTCTTCGCTGATCCAGTGAGGATTTTCCCTAGACCAATAGCGGCAATTTTGACGATTTACATGACCGTGAAGTGTAAAGGTGCACTCATCCGAAAACAAAACATGTTCTAATTGAATAACATTGTTATCTAACATAGCCATCATTTGTTCACAAAAATAAGTTCTCCTATCATAATCGTCTTCCATGAGCTCCTGAGTTGGAATCACTTTATAGGGATGCATTTTATTTTCCTTTAATGTTCGAATAATCGACGAATGGCTAATATCGAACATTGCGGCGGCTTGTCGACTAGAAATATGTGGGTTTTCCTCAAACTCAAGCATAATATCCAATTTAGTATCATCATTTATTGAATTGGCAGCTGCTTTTTTTATCTGCCTCACATGTCCAAGCTCGCGAAACTGCTTTTCTATTTTACTAATTGTCCCTTGGGATATATGCGGCAAATTTGGAAATTTTTCATGAAATAAGCAAGCAACTTCCACTTGTGTTCGTGTGTTATCTCCATAACCAATCATTTGTAGAATTGTTATTTTATGCATTTCTGTTAAATGAACCATTTTTCTGATATTAGGTATTATGCAGTTAACGAAATTCAAAAGACTATGACACTGACACTGACAACTACTGTCTTGCAAAGAGAAAGGCCAGGCATTTTACACAAAAGTAAACAAAACTTAAAAGTAAACAAAACTGGCTCTTTTTGTTCCATATCAATAAAAAGGAACGCTAAAATGGTTTTTGCTTACATTCTTAATATGAAGACCTAAATGGTAAATAAGTATTGAGTGTGTTGTAGCGAATTTTTGTAATCAAATAAATAGTTCAGTAACCAGAGCCACTTTCATGAATAATAATAAATTCGAAATAAATAAAATAAAAATAAATTTGAAAACACTTAATATTGCCGAAATAGTTGAAGATAGGTATAGGACATTGAACATAAAATATGTTTAGAATCTCCTAAAGAATCCAAAAATTAAATAATATCCGGGGTGTTGCATTTGAAATAAGAAAGTTGGCATTGACCACTGTTACAGGACACACCCTGTATAAAAAGTTTTTATTGGAGAAAATGAGCAACTAGAAATACCAATCGACGGATCCAAGCGTTTTTCCGAACACGCCCCGATTTATTTATTATCGAATTTATTCCATTTGGCTGATACACACTGTATGTGTTCCTAAATAACTATTGAACTAAACTGATTTACACTTCATTATCCCTAATAAAAGGAAATATTCATAATGAGGGAAATTCTATTTAAAGGAAATTTAACGAGTTTTTTAATTTTGTGATTTGCAGTATTTTTGTTACCATACAGATCGATTCGGCGTTATAGTAGGATAACTCTGAACAATTCTGCGCCTCACATACAGTGTGGTCTAACAGTGCGTTCAAGTCCAATTGCTCGACTATTGGGGGGATTAGAAAATGAAATTATACGAAACTGGTAGAGACCGCTGAGAGCTACAATCTAAAATTATTTTCGATTATAGAATTATACAAAAGTATTGTAATTGTATTATATCAGGGTCCCTAGATGCCGAAAAACGTCTTTTCTTAATTTCGTCGGTCTGTCTGTTAGGCTGTCTGTCAGTCTACAGCTAAAAACTACTTATCCGATTGACTTCAAATGTTGGTCAAATATTAAAAGTCACATGAGAATAACATGGTAACATTTTGGTAAAAATTTAGTATGGCAGAATAAAATGGCGGCCTATTGAAATGAAAAAAGAAAATGACTAAAAAACTGCTTATCCAATTTCCCCAAATTTTGCAGAATGTGGGGTACATATCCAAGAAGGCGAATTGAAATATCGACCTAATAAAATTTTAAGAAATTATTACTAAAAACTGCTGCTCCAATTTACCTTAACCATTGCACAAGAATCAAGTTTAATATGGGGATAAAATGAAAAATTTTTGGGGTGGAGCCTTGATAGTGAACAAAAATGACGGCCTAATTAAATGTATCAGTAACATAAAAAGTACGTATACAATGGAGTTGAAATTTTAGACAAAAATAAAGTGTAAAACAGGGATGATCTGGTCAAATTTGGTCTATCCCATGTCGCGAAACAAAACAGCTGCTTAATGAAATGTTTAAAAAAAGTCGGTAATATTCTATTTCCTTTTCTTAGAATAGAAGAAAAAATCTTCTATTTATGGAGAAAAATATTAAAAGTTATCGTTAATTTTTTTGTCGGCCATATACATTACCTTAAAAGAAATACAAAATAATTAAAATTAAAAAATGTTGACAACAAATAAAAGCATAATTAAAAAAACCGTATGTGTATATGAAGAAACAGTAGAAAATATATTGGAAATAAATATGAAGAAAAATAAATTTTAAAAAATCGTGTAATTCTGTTTTATCCCTCGTAACAAATTCCACCACACATAGATAACAGTTTATATCGGCAATAATTTTATAGATATTGTATAAATTGTGCTTATAATCTCTTATAAGTTAAGTCCTGGTTATTTGGGTACAAATATAGGTAAAACCCTTTTAACAGAACTGTCCTCGTAATAAAGAAAATAGGCACATATTGATATTTATACAGTGTGTTATCTTACTACCAAATAACTATATTGATATATCTTAGTATTATCGAGAAATTCGTCATTTCGCGAAGAGCTTAGTCAGTGCATTAAGCATCGGCATATTGAGTAAAAACGTAAAGTTGCATCGTCTGGCTGGGCTCTACTTAAAAAGTCCAAACCGTTTTCGCGTATTACGTATACACAATTTGCCTAAATTAAAGACTTGCTGGTTCGTGGAGTGCCCAAGAAAAAGGGCATTTTGTGTTTAAATGATATACAGTGTGGTCCAACAGTGCGATCAAATCCAATAGCTCGGTTATTGTGAGAATTAGAAAAAAATTGTACGAAAGTTGTAAGGACTGCTGAGAGAAATAACCTAAAATTATTTTCGATTATGCAGGGTTGAGGATACGTTTGCGACAAACCAAATTTACATTTTTTTAAATGAAACACGCTGTATATAGTTTTATTTTCAGATTCCTCCCTTTTTGGCCATTCACCCAATATAGGGTTTGTGGGGACTAATACATAGTCATTCAAGATTTATGGCCACTTTTCGATATTTTGACGGATTGTATTTTTTTAATGCGTTAGCATAAATCATTTTAGCATGGTAAAAACTTCCAAATGTGGTCTCGTTTTAACTGCGGTTCTTTAGCATTCTTTGATAATGGTATACAGGGTAAATACAAATCCTAGATGCAAATTTTATCAATTAATTTAAATAGCACGACCTCTAAATTATTATATTTTCAGATTCCTCCCTTCTTAGCTATTGATTTAGTATAGGGTTTGTGTGATCCATACAGAGTTGTTCAAGATTTATGGCAACTTTTCGAAAATATCAGAGGTGGACATCTCAATTTATTACAGGAAAATATTGCAAAGTGTTCTTCTTTCAAGATAAAATTTTTTAAAATTTATTCGTACCAGCATGGATGGGTCGAAAAAGTTGAAAATTTCAAAACATTAAAATGATTACTAATGAAAAAAGATTTTAACTAAAAATTTTACAAATACAAGTGATAGTATTACAATGATCTAGTTATAAAAACTAGTGGATATTACGAAATGATCGAGATAAATTATGTGTTAGGAGCAAGTTAATGCAATTGCCAAACAAAAATCTTTTTTGGCATTTTCGCAACTGAAAAAAAATATCCAACTTTAAATTAGGTAAATGATCCCAACATGTAGATAGATTGCTTGTCAATCTAAACACAATGAACGCAATTGTTTGTTAGTCTTGAATATATCACGAAAAGGCTACGAGAAGCGCTTTTGAAAGATCATGCAAAGGTTTGATGAGACGGAAAATGTAGAATACACAAAAACTGATCGAGTCAAAGTCAAAAGTTGTAAACTAGTTAAAACTTCGAATGGACAACTTAACAATTAGTTTAAACTAATTGTTAAGTTGTCCACCCTAGAGCAATTAGAATGTAAAAATAAAAAAAATAAAACAATAAAAAACAATACTAAGTAATAAAGCGTATAAAACTGTTTTGTACGACACAAATATTTAAACGATTTTCAAAAGATAACCTAACATTTCTTAATGTATTAAAATTAATATCATTAAATACACTTCGGATTCTTACCTTCATAATTTTTTTGTAGTTGGAGGTATTTGATAGACTAAATTTTCAACAGACCCCCAAAGGAAAAAGTCCATTTCTGTCAAGTAAGGGGATCTAGGTGGCAACACAATCGGTCCTCCTCTTCATATTCAGCGTTCTTGAAATTTTTCAGTAAGAATTGCATGAATGTCAGCCGTATGATGAACTGGGGAAACGTCATGCATAAACCATATTTGATTATGGACGCTAATAGGGATTTGGAATAATAGTGTTCTAAAGTTTTCCCTCAAAAATTAGATATATAGATGTGCAATAAGCCTTTCTTCAAAAAAATGCGGACCGATGACAAAATTTCCAACGATTCAACTCCAGACGTTAAAAGACCACCTATTTTGACTAGTCATTTTATTCTGCAATACTGGATTTTTACCAATATGAAAGCGCACTAAGAGTAAAATACTCCTCCTTTTTAAGTTAGAAGATATAACCCACATGTACCTATTCTTTGTCTTATCATAAGCAGAAGTTTTTTACATAAAGAAACTGAAGCTCAGTTCCACAATAACAATTTAAGTAGGTGACTAACTTTTACTCAATAATCCTGTACACATGCTTACACAGGAACATCTACTATGGCTATTAATGTTGACTATAAAAAATTACCAATAATTAACCAACAAAAGCTAAATTTTTTTGTTAATCTGCATTTTTATATACGACATACCTCAAAACTCGCGGTTTTAATGATATACTGTTAAATTTTAATGCTCATATTCCTTAGATCAGGTTTAAGTTAACATGACGGGACTTTATTTGACATTTACGGCTATAGTCCAGTTTACTGAACTATGGCCGGCTTACTAGAAGTACTAAGTTTAATACCGGTCTAAATCTTAAACTTCTTAAATTGATGCGGATGTAAGTAAACAATCCAAAAAACTATAAAAACATGCTTGTTGTGTCAGAAAAAACTATAAATTACCCATTTTTGAAAGTTCAAATTTTGAAATTTTTCATTTCATTTCGCCGATCAGTTTACAGTTATGTCGACCATGAGTATTTCTCAAGAAACAAATTTATTTTTATTATCATTTATTATGTTCTCATCAGTCGTAAAGAACGTAATGATACAATTTACTTTTACCAATGCATTATCTTGGAAAGAAAATCATAAAATTAATAAAGCAGGATTATTAAATCTCTGCACAACATAATACAAACGACGAAGAGCACCACAGATATATTTTAATATTGGGATTACCTATAAATACAAATTGAGACAAACATTTCTACAGAATAGAGTCTCTATTCGGACGCGAGAAAGAAAGCTTCGAAAATGCCAAATGTGATTATGGCGAAACGTCAGCAAAACTGTTCTTTTCAGAACGACAGTAGTGAACGGATGTACACCCGGAATGAAAACACATTGTATTTTTCCATCCGTGAAGGAGTAAAAATCACACACACACATATATATATGTATATATATAAATATATATATATATATATATATATATATATATATATATATATATATATATATATATATATATATATATATATATATATATATATATATATATATATATATATATATATATATATATATATATATATATATATATATATATATATATATATATATATATATATATATATATATATATATATATATATATATATATATATATATATATATATATATATATATATATATATATATATATATATATATATATATATATATATATATATATAAGAAATCAAAAAAGGAAATAAGTAAATTTGAGTGAAAAAAATATTCTTCATTAAAAAAACGATCTGGTCATATTCTCAGAAAAGTTTATTCTTAAAATATATTCTTTCAGCAAGAATATATTCTAAAAAAACACACAGTTTCTCCTTCTGAAGCAAAAACTGTGCCAGTCTTATTATACAAGAAACCTTTTATCTTATATGGAAGCTGAAAAATAATATTTACTTTTAAGAAGAAAATAAAATTAGTTCCTCTTTTTATTTAAAATAAGACTAATCTCTAAAAGAGAATTTTTCATTATCTTAAAAAGTACTGCAATAAAAATGATATTTATCTTAAACCGAAACTATACAAATACTAGAACTGCACTCAAGACAATTTAGATTATTATTTTTACTGAGGATATGTAAATACTTTATATCTTTTAACCTAGATATAATTCTTGGCTTCTATAGGGTTTAATATTAAGTGCAGTAAATTCCACGCGATTTAAGCAGTTATTTATGCGTAGTAGAAAGAGGCTTAAACATCAACCGGCTTGCTACTCACCTGTTCTAAAGCGTTAAAGTTCGGAGTCGAGATCAAACTGATGTAGTGTCACCGTTTGTTAATCGTTGGCGTATGCATTGGAAAAACAAACAAAACGGATTAAGTAACACTGCTATTACAAAGCTAAAATATACCAGCAGACAGTATAAACAACTTTGCAAGTAAGTATTTATTAACAGTTGTTATTTTAAACCTTAACCCGTAATATTTTTAGTTTTTAGAGTTCCTTACCTTACCCAGGTTTAATCGCTTTTAAAACAATTTATAGACAGATATTTAGCGACTAAAATATTTGTTTATTAACCCTATAAATATACCTTTATAAGTAACATTTAAACCATCACCGCAATATACAGTTCATTTATTATGTATAAAGATTTTTATCATACCTACACAAAAGGGATGACAACGAATGTCCAAGCAAATTTTGTATATATTTATGTATTTTCATTTTTTCACTTAAGGATTTTTTAAAATTCGTTATTAAAGCTAAAATATTATTTAGATATTATTTACAATTAATCAGTATGCCTAAGTCCAGATGGTAGTACCCAGTTGAAAGAGATGATAGAAAAGTACTCGTCCTACGCATTAAAATGACTTACCTGCAAAACATCTTTGGAAGTAAATAATTATAAAAATGGATTCACGCTAAGGGTATACATCTTATTGTATACTTTTTATTTAGTCGGTGTCATAAACGTATCACATTAATATATTTTAATAAAAGTATTTCATTTTTCGTTTTATTTTGGTATAATTTTTGTCATATAACGATTGCTTTTCTTTTTCGATACAAACGGTTCTTTCAAAAATATATTATTATAATTTGAGCATTGGTTAAATTTTTGATCCCGGATAATTAAATTAATGTTTAGTTTTTTTCTCTCATGTCTATTATATAGATATCGGCTGTTGAGGAGAGGGGTGCTGCGTTTTTGGAGCTTCTAGCTGAAGTTAAAAATAGTTGTGGTGACAATACAGGAGAACAAAACGTTAATTCAAAAATATAGCTATTCCAGATGTCACCCCTATGGCTTCTCAACCAGGAGTTCGAATCTCTCTCTACATATAAGATAATTTGTTTTTTAGAGTAAAACCTATTAGAAATATTCTATTTTAATCTACTGGCCACAAGTAAATTGTGGGTTTTCTTACTTTGTTTATACTCTTTTAATGCCAAATAAAACTTTTCAGGAAAAACTAATTAAAAGTGTATTTTTAGATTTAAGGATTATTAGGTATATTACAATACTAACATGACTTGTAAAAATGATTGTTCTAATAAAGTTTTAAATGGAATGTAGTTTTTCTTAATTTTTCAATTCACACTATAGTTTTTTTAATCTTCCTTGGGGTTTTAGGATGTTTGGTTAAAATGGAAAACATTCTGGCAACTAATACCAAACTCTGCTCATTCAGAACTAAAATTTTAATCAGTTCTTTTCTGTAAATGCACTGAAATAATGTCGACTCTTCCAGAAATAATATATATTGTGACATCCTTATAAGTACTACTAAATACAGCGTTCATTTAATTTTGAGTAAACCTTAAGCATCCGTGGTTTCTACATTTTCACTGACTGATGACTAAACAAGCAGTTCAGAACAGCAAGTTCAGAAAAGCAGTTAAGTGGGGAAAACACATTTCCCACACGTGTTAGGAACATTTATTTTTCTACAAGCGTGTGGAAATAACCAATGTCCAACAATTCATATTAAAATTTTTATTTAAAGTTTTAACAAATTTGGGAAAATGCCAGCAGAAGTTGCAGCATATATAAAGTTGCCTAATCCAGAACAATATACAGGGCACTGTTATAGGAGGTCATCTGTGACTATATTGGCAGACGCCGGAGTAGGCATAACTAACTTGAAACGCCATGTGGGATGGATGTCTACTAAAGTAGCAGAGGGATATTTAGATGAATCTGTAGGGAACAAAACAAAAAAATGGCGAATATAATTCTGAATACAAAAGATGCTAAAGCTACCTTTAAATTAAACACAATTTTTCCAGAACCGTGTCCCAGCAGGTCGACAGGAACCGACATTCAAACAATGGAATCTGAAGAAATTAGAAAAACGCCAATTAGGTTCAATAGGGATAATATGATGCCAAGCAGAAGCAACCAGTTGGAACCGGTCATCAAAGTGGTCAATGCAACTAATTGCACTTTTTTTACAAATTATTATATAAATAAACAATAAAATGTAAAACTTTAAATAAAAATTTTAGTATAACTGTTGGACATTGGTTATTTCCACACGCTTGTAGAAAAATAAAGGTTCCTAACGCGTGTAGAAAATGTGTTTTCAGCACTCAACAGCTTGTCAACGGCAGTCTCGTGAGGAAAAATTGATTTTCCGCACTTGTTAGGAAAAATACTATTTTCTACAAGCGTGCGGAAAATCTAATTTTCAACACATATTTTAGTGTGGAAAATTTGTTTTTCAGTACTAGTGCGGAAAATTTTATCAACAACCCAGGATAACATAACAACCAGGTTAAATTTGTTGTGATTAACAACCCGTTGAATATACATCGCGACCCACAGCAATTTGGTTAAGTTATAGCTTGCGAACGGAATATGCATTAATTGACATTCAAATTAAAGACGACATTATTTTTTGAGCATTTATATTCTTTCTCCGTGGACGCGGTCAGCATACATATTAAAATTTTCCATTAATTTATTAATTAACTTATAAAACTTATCTATATAATTACTACCTGTGTATCCAAGTCATGCTATTTTGTTTATTGTCAAAAATGACGAGGTCAAACGTTTTCTATGTATGAAAATTCAATTTAAGCCCGAGTTTTTTTTGTAAGGTTTATAGTCCATATCGCAAAAAAAATGGATATAGTTGAAACCTCCATAGGAGTCCCAGATGAGATTATTGAGGCCACAAAAAATATTTTTGATGTATTGTCACTCAAAAAGTGTTAGTACTATATTGGTAGATAACGACCCTGTAGAAACTGTTCAAAAACAATCAAACGGTCAAATGGGAAGATAAGTGACAAAGCATTTCCGAAGATAGACAATAACGGGAACTAATTAACAAGGAACACTTTGTCATCCCGTTTTGATTCTAAGGGTTCCCAAATTTGTATATTGTCATTGTTGCACTTTGTATGAAAAATATAAAAATCTCAGAATGTATTTGGAAATTGTGCCTAAAATTTTACGTAGATTTAAAAAATCGAGTACGATAATATACACGATTTTTTTTTTGGATAAATTGTAAAAAGGCAATAATTATATTGTTCGTTAAACGATTTTAAATTAAACCTCACGAATCAAAATAACAATAATGATAATTAAATTTCTAAAAAAAAGGAATATTTAGTAATATTTTAAAGGCAAACGTTATTCTATAATGGAAAAAAAACTTGAAAAAAAAAAGAGAAATAACAGCAGCTTAAATCAAAACATGATTTTAAAAATAAGCGTTAAATCAAGATAATATATATTTATTGCATTCTTAAATGAAAAATTAAAGAAAAGTGTAGAATTAACAAAAATTGCAGTTTAGATCAAAACATATTTTTAGTACTGAGTTTTAAATCGAAATAATACACGTTTATTAATTTATTATATTTTTGAATGAAGAAATGTAAACTTGGCCTCTCTCAGTTGAAGGATTTCTGGGTCTTAATATAAATTCCTCTTTATTAAAGAGTCATGAGCAGAAACATTTTCTAGGTAGAAGACACACAAGAAATCAACATTATTCATTTAATAAATATTGTTTTCTTAGACAGACAAGTTATTACTCTTAATCCAAAATTATATTTTAAAAAATATCATATGCTATAAAAATATATTTACTTCGTTATATACAAATCACAACATGCCTTTTTCTAAAGCAATTTGCTTTGTTTAAAGACATTTTTATGTGTGTGTAACAACAATTTTATGAACAAAAATCTTTTTTGACTTTTTCGCAACTGAAATTTGTATATTGTCATTGTTGCACTTTGTATGAAAAATATAAAAATCTCAGAATGTATTTGGAATATATGCCTAAAATTTTACGTAGATTTAAAAAATCGAGTACGATAATATAGAGGACTTTTTTTTGAATAAATTGTAAAAGGCAATAATTATATCGTTCGTTAAACGATTTTAAATTAAAACTCACGAATCAAAATAATATATATGATAATGATAATTAAATTTCTAAAAAAAAGGAATATTTAGGAATATTTTAAAGGCAAACGTTATTCTATAATGGGGAAAAAACTTGAAAAAAAAGAGAAATAACAACAGCTTAAATCAAAACATGATTTTAAAAATAAGCGTTAAATCAACAAAGATTTTTGTTTGTCAATCTAAACGCAACAAATAATCTGAACACATTTAAAAATAACAATTTTATGTTTGTTACAACTTGTTTGCAAATTTAATCATTTTATCTAAAAAAGAAATCAAATAATTATTAAAAATCTTTAATTTTCTCAAAGCTTAACGGCGACAATGTTTAATTCATATTTATTGAAATTCAGCTTATTAAGTATTTGGCTTGGGACGTTAGAAAGTGCATTTGGTAGAGTGGGAGACTTGATTTTTTTGTTGCATTAGGAAGTTATTTATTTCCGCCAGCCAGGTCGATGGATCTCTTTGTCCTTAAATTTCTGCTTGAACAAGCCGACTGCCATGCTTAATTAAGCATTTTTTGTGATTTTGTGCCGTTGGTAGCACGTAATTTATAATGTCGGATTAGTTTCACAAATTGTAATGGTCTACTTTTAATGTTCTGAATAAAAGGAAATGGCAGTGAAGTTAATCTAGCTGAGAAGAAGCCAAAACATCAGGCTTTTATTTTAGTTACCTTCAAGGTTTTTATTTTAAATACCTTCAAGATTTTTATTTTAGATTCCTAGTCGCAAGATTTTATCTTTAGATACTCTCAAGTTACTTAGTTATATTTATGTATTACATAAACGCTTTAAATTGACCGACATTCAGAATTATGTAAATTTTATTTTAAATTATCTTGGATTGGAATAAATGATGACTGACGAGTCTGCAGTACATGTACGTCATCTCACTAGTTGATAGATCGGTACTCCGGAAAAGATGTTTGGTTTTTGGATGTCTAGGAGAAGCTGAGATTGTTTTCCTTCTACCGAGTCGTGATTTGCTGTTCTTATAGACGTTTTGTGTTCGGACTTTTCAACTGGCTAGACTCCGCTGCTGTTTGAGACGCATTTGGAAGGCTCCGACGCTTTAATTTATTTTTGAAGTTTTACTTGGGTATTGGGCTCAGATTGTATCTATAAATACTCAAATTTCAATCTAATATTGTTAAGTCAAGAACTGAGCAACTTTTAGCACAGCTAGACAGTTTTTCATTTTCAGGTTATATTATTAGGGATTATACTTAAAACATAATCAATCTTTGATCATAAAGCTTAATCAGAAGGCAATACATTTCTCCAGTGTCATTAATTTCTTTCTTTCTGTCCAACTACTAAAGTGGATGGCGCTCATAAAAGTCTGAAAATCAAATCGAACCTACGAATCACCTCCCACTAGCCTAACTGTAATATATCAATGAATTACTTTCTAATTCTAATAAAATCGGGTCTAACCACGATAACTTTAAAAATAAATAAATATTGTTTTATTTTATTTTTTTTTACTATAGCAAACGCGTAATAACTTCAAAACATACTCAAGGGCTTTTCAAAATGAAATGTCAAGGGTATCTCAAAGTTATTGAGAGCGTTTTAAAGTCAAACTAAAGGTCGAACAACTTGAGCTTTAAAACATTCTCAAAGTCATGGTCAATGACATCTCAAGGTCAAACAAAAGTTAATGATCAATGGCATCTCAAGGTCAACTTGACCTTCAAAATATCAAGAACAAATCAAGGTCAATAGGCGCACTTCAAGGTCCAGTCACATCTCAGGGCGAGGAGGCATGGTGGTAAGAGGGGAGAGTGAGCCATCGGAGATGCAAAATCTAAATATGATGAAAGAATGGTCATAATCCAATGACCTAAAAAATTTAAGATCCGTTTAGGGGTCACGTTGCCCCCAACTTAAATTTGGCTTTAGTTTCTAATAGGCGTTGGAGCAAAATTTACATTTTGTAGCTCAAAATGGTGCAAAATCCTGTCATAAAAATATTTTTGGTGGGGAGCTAACTTGAGCAGTCCAAGTTTTTTTTTTGGATGTTGTATTCCCTATGTCCTTTTTATAACGCAATAAAAACAAATATTGCATAACAGTTGCGGGAAATATAAATGAAAATTGAGGATATTATGTTTGAACAATGCCTTTACATAAAAGCTAAGTTGCCCTCTTTTAAATAAAGCTTATTTACGAAAGCAAAAACTTGGTGAGCTGACATCTGCTTAAATCATGTTACGGCACCGCCTTAAAAATCTAAAATTTAACCGGTATTATAGGCGGAGAAGTTTTATGACACATCCTTTGTCATTTCACGAGAAAAAGCAGCACACTTTTATAAATTAAAAACTCTTTAAAGCCTAGGTGACTTTGATTCAAAAATTGAATATACTTTAAAACAAACAAACACCGCAGCTGTCAAGTGAATCTATTTATTGTGTTAAAATTATTGGTCCATGGTGTGCTGTGGTGAAACAAATAAGGCGGCAGAAAAGGAATTAATTTACGCTCTTGTGAACACGTCTTTATGATCTTATCGCATGAATAAGCACGGATTTTTGTTAATTCCCACGTATTGTTTTTCTATTAAACGATTTCAAAGTTGGCAAAAGAAAAACAGTAGGAAATTTTGATACTGCGGTGGGGCATTTCTCGCCCCTGAACGTGAATTAAAGGAGTCGTGCTGGGAGCCATTAATGACTAAGGCGAGTTTCTTTGAATAATAATTTGTAAAAAATGGACGTGTTACTCCTATTAGCTTTGCTTACTTGTATTAGTGATAATTTAGGACACTGGGATACATAACATGTAAGATAACAGTTAATTTATTTGGAAACCGAATGTGGTTCCTTAATATTGTCTAAGTCACATATTTATAATGAAAAAATTAAGATGGTTATTTACCTATATATATCAGCATAACTTTAAATAAATACTAAACAAAAACATGCCACTTATGAGCGTGTTCTATTAATGAACAACTGCCCCAAAATATCCTAGATGAAATGTGTACTATATAAAATTTTACTTATTTCGACCTTTTATAATAAAAAATTAACACTTTCCGTTTTTCTGTTTGTTCATCATGCCTTGCAACAAAAAATCTTGTATAATATACCTTTTTGATTTCATCTAGAAAATTTATGAGGCTCACTAAGACTAACCATTATAATTTCTTATAAAACAGAAGACGCCAAAACGTTTTAAAAAATAGGTAAATTGGTTTTGCCAAGAATTTCGCTGGTGTAGAATGCCACTATATATAACATAGCTAAAAATCTATATAAACTGCTACACGGATGAAACGGATCATCAAAGACTTTAGTAGATATTTCAAAGTAAATATTTTCGTATTAAGAAGAGATATTAAGATGTGTTTTCGTAGATCTATTGAAAGTGTCTATTTTATCGTATGGTCAGAGCGTTTAAATTTTTCAAAATTTCAGTTGCTCTAGAAATATACTTTAATAGGCTTTATTTTTTGTTTGCTACATTTAAGTAACCCTTATTTAAACTGCGAAGCTTCATGGATCGATCAACATTTATATTTTTTTTATTTATTTTTTTATTTATGAACCCGTAACTTTTTATCGCATTTCCTATAGTTACATTTTTTTCAGTAAAACTTGGCTTTTATTTTTGTATAGTTTGTACTACCCGCGTAGAATATACAGAGTGTTCAGAAAATAATTTAAGATTAGTTGAACATACATGACCATTCATTTGTTTTACAGCATTTTAACGACCTGCAGAATGTTATTGTACTTAATAATAATTAACAATAATTTACACTTAATTAATTTCTTACACTTAACTTAGCCATGATACTTAAATATAACAGTTTATTATAAGTTATACTTCGACAAAATAAATTTTAATTTTCTTCTCTACAATGAAAAAAAATCATTAATATAATAAAAATTTAACTTTTACGAATACCATATTGTAGATGAGAGTATCTCATCCTTGTAAAGATTACTATCTAAGGTTGTACCGCTTACACATCCCTAAACCTGATCTAATTTACCTATTTATTCTTTTAGTTAGTACTCTACTACCAAAAAGGGTGGATTTCGCGTCGCTTTGATTTTTCCCGTTTCGTAGTTAGTGAAAGCAGTTTTGATTATTGATTAAAATTTGTCTGTGCATGTTGGAAGTGTTAGGTATTGTCCTTGGGTCCTCATGGAAAGTGTGAGGGAAATTTAGGAGAGTTTTGGGCTTTCCACATTAGTGGAAGCATTTGAATCTAAGTACCAAAGATTTATCCTCTTCTACCAAACATAGTAAAGCAACTGAGTTATGGCAAATTATAATAATTATTATTATACCATTATTATTTTAATTTAATATATAGATAATAATTGAACTGTTGCAAATAAAATTGTTATTCTTTCAGCGCACGATATTGACTTGAATTCTTTTAATAAATTGAGCCATTTTCCCGAACTTATCAAGGAAATCATACCAGTGTGGGGAAAAGATTCAAATTTATAGAAATATATACTTCCTATATTAAAGAGGTGAGTAAAAATAAACTGGGTACTGTACAAGTGAAGTGCATTTTTTTAAAATTTATCCTAAATTTAAATGGCATTAAATTTTTTGTTACAAACGGGTTTTTACTTTTTGTAAGTTTGTGTTTTGTTATTATTTTTATTGTGTCTAAGTGTTTTTTTCGTATATACAAGGGGAAAACAAAAGTAGGATTTTTTACGCGAACTTGGCCAAGAGCGAGGATTTGCAAATCTGAAATTATTTTAATTTAATGTAACAACACATAAGCGTACAAAACGTAAAAAATCGTTTGGAAACAAAGCCTTTTGTTTGCAATTTATTGGCCTTTAAATTTAGGTTAAATTAAAAAAATGCACTTCATTTGCACAGTAATGTAGACGTCGATTGCGTTTTCGTTAAGTTAAAAACGATATTGTGGAAATTTCCAGCTAGGTGAACTAGAAGTTAATGTGTTATCGTCGAAGAGTGCCAGCACTGCAACCAATTCATCATTGGATCAGGAGTTACTCACTTCTGATGTTGACATAATAGCTCAAAAAAAGATAACTTCTTTGATTTTTATGTGTACAGGGACAGGGTAAACAGGGGCATTCATTAACTCACTCCACCTGCACCTGGAGCCCTAATTACAGGTGATAAGTAAAAAGCATAGGTAGGTACAAAATGTTTAAATCTCTGAAAGCTGTAGTTTTTGTAAGAGTAAATAACACCAAAGATCAAACTTATAGAAATAATAAAAAGAAATACTAATGTAAACATATAAAGGACTTTGAACTCTGCAAAAGGTCCTCCCATTCTTGTATAGGCGCCTGTTTATATAATAATTCATAATCAGGAAGAATATAAAATTTTCCTTAATTTTAATTCTAACTAAAACAGGCAAACAAAAACATAAATTTATTTTAAATATTTTAAAATAAAAAATAAAAGCTTTCAAACTTTAAATAAAGATATTGATGGTTTTTCTTTTCAAAAAATAGTAATTTGTAAGAGCTTCGAAATGTTCAATTGATAGTGACTGAAGTAAAATACCACAAATTTCTGTTTACACCTTTTACATGTTACCTGTATAATAACTGCTCATAGGAGATAAAACATATTCATATTTTGAAACAATTTGGTATTAAGTAATTCGAAAACGAAAAAAGCTATCAAAATGCGGTTTGCGCTGAATAATTTCATTGCACCTAAAAGTTTTTTTTGAAGTTTATGTCATTTATTTTGAGAGTCGGAAACAAAATGGTCGACTTTCAGGTATAGGAAAAATTTGTTATTTTAAATGGGACACTCTGTATATTTTCCAAAGTAAAGTTAATTAAAGAACGGTGGATTTATTGGAACTCCAAAAAAGATACTGCAAAAATTCGCGCAATACTTTTGAAAAATTCTTCAGGAGTATTTGAGAGACAAAATGCAAAATAATATCCTCCAATAATGTTGACATTTTATAGAATAATGTAAATTTGCTTCCATGAGTGGATTTTCGCAAACCGCACCTCGATGCGAGATATTCAAAACAAAAAAATATAGGTGCCCTGTATAATGAACGACCATGTACATACAATATTTTATTATTACCACTAGTCAACAAACAATATACATTTTTTTCTCTTAAAATTAGGTAGTTTTGGGCTAATATGTAAGTATTTCCGATTGGATATTCAGTTGTTCTTAACCACTCTGGTTATTACAGGCAATGCAAACTACGTTAGCTGCTCTCCATACCATAGCAACTAGCGCCGTTTTGTTTTTGTTCTGCTTCCCTCTATTTAACTGGTGACTATGTATAAATAATAACTTTGTAATACATTTCATATTTAAAAATAAATAAAGAAGGTTTTATTTATTACTAGCGATCCGCCCCAGCTTCTCATGGATTCATTGGTATACTGTAACAAGGATAAAGAAAAATGGTATGGTCTTCAGTTCAAACAAAAATCTGACAGAAAAAATAAAGTTCAGTTTTTCCCGAATTTAAAAGTTTTGGTGGAGATCTCTAATTCTTTTGAAAATAAATATAGGTGAAAGAATTTTTAAAGTCGGTTAAGTAGTATTTAGGTTTATCCATTACCAACAAACATACAAACATACAGAAAATCAAATGATTTTTCATTACAATATTAGTTTAGAAAAGTCAGGAAATTATAATGAAATATAGTAAATTTTATTATAAAACCATAATAACGTAAAACTCTTTATAGGGTAATTTTTTCATGACCTACAAAATTTTAATGAAATAATTAATATAAAAAGCCCTGCATATAGTGAATTTGTAAAATAGTAACACTCTATATAATACCATTTTTACCAGAATTTTATGTATAAATTCTTATGCATTTATTCTCGGAATTCCATTTTTATAATGCATTCTTTTGAAAAAGTTCTTAACGCGTTTATAACTCCTAATGGTAGGCAATAAATCAGGTAGATTTCTGTGAGAAAACCGAGGAATAAGCCATTTTATAGAAACTCGGGGAAAACCCATTCTATAGTCGAAGCCTAGTAATTCGCAAATACAGGTTCAGTTTGTTTTTGTTTAAGAATCAAGTAAGATGTCCAAGCGAGTGTTTTTAAGTTTAAGTAAGAAAATTAAAGTTTTGGAGGAAGCTGATAAAGGCTGCAAAAAAATTGATGTTGCTGCAAAATTTGGTTTTCTCCAAGTTGCGTCTCTCTGATAATAAAAATTCGCGACAGTATGATCAAGAAAACTAATGTTCCAAGCAGTTGAAAAAGAGTACAGGTGTGTTCTTACGAGGATGTAAATGAAGCACATACCAATATCGGGAAATTTAATAAAGCAAAAGGCTCTAAAAATTTGCTAAAGAATTTAACTGCGTTAATTTTCAAGCTACTAAAGGGTGGTTGAGTGCCTGGAAGACTCGCAATTCAATTGTTTTCAAGACTGTGTCTAACGAGAGTGCAAGCGTTAGTCAAGAAGACTGTGACATTTCTACTGAACGACTTGACGAATGAGAAGAAAAAGACGAAATGGATCTCGGTACTTTAAAAAGACAATGGGGTATTCTACAACAGATTGCCATCGTCGACGCAGATTTTGTACTTGAAGATTTCTTAGAAATCGACAATGATGTTGGTATGACAGATCTCCCAACTGACTATAATCGACGATATAAAAAGTACAGAAGATCATGAAGAAGAAACTGAAATCGGGAAATGTCCTGCTAAATTTGGTGAAAATGAAATAAGAAACGCATTTGACATTGTGCGAACTACTCTCAGGGGCCAGGAAAGTGTACCTGATCAAATTTTTATGCATTTGAATAAATGCGGAATTTTGATGAGCAACAATTATTTTTCAAAAGTAGTGTTTAGAAGAAAATAACTGATTATTTTTCCTAGTATAAAATATGTAAGTTATTTAGCAATTTTTGAAGATTACACAAATTTTAAATGTAGTATGTACATACGTACTAACCGATTTTGTATTATTCTTTTTATTTCGTATGTAGTACATACATAGATATGTATGTATGTATTTAGCCCTGTACATGCTATGTACTACATAAATATTTTGAACTTTCAAATGTTTAATACAATTTTTTCTAATAATTCTACTTTGTATTTTTTTTGTTGCTTGTACCTTATAAAATACAAGTAAATGATTACCAATACAAAAACATACATAGCAATATATACAGATTTTTTTCTTTATATAATGAAAAACTTTCTATAGTGGAATTTCGGTCAACATTTTGGTCTTTCACTATATAGAGTGTCGACTGTATATTTTACAAAATTAAGGAAAGTATTTTTTTGACAGCTGAAAGCTAAATAAAACTGTGAAATTAAAAATTTTAAGTAGTTAAAAAATTACGGGAAGAACACGGGTTTTTGACATCTATCAAATGATTTTTTTAATAAAATACCCTACTAAAATTTACATTGTACTATAAAAACTTTATTTAAAAATTTTAAGTAGTTTAAAATTTAAGGGAAAAATAGTTTTTTTGACAGCTCCCAATTTATTTTTAATAAATTACGCCAATAAAAGTGTACTGTGTGTGCGTATTACATGTAACCGTATTTAATAATTTCTGGTTCGTTTAGAAATTACGGGAAAGACGATTTTTTTTTGGCAGATGTCAAAACATTTTTGTTATTAATTAGGCTTCTAAAATCTACATTGAATTGTGAAAACCGATTTTAAAAATTTTCAAAAGTTACAGGGAGAAACAATTTTTTTATATATTACGTGTAATATCATATCTATTAACCAAAAACCCAAATTAATATTTTAAATCCTTCAAAAGTTTTTCATTGCTCCAACTTATCCAAACAAAGTAATCGAGAAGCACTTCTATCAAACGAATATCGACATTACTTATAAATTGGTAATGCCGGCAAATGTTCTTAAAGATATTTTACAAAATTGGAAAAAGTATTGCACTTCAAATTGTGGCTGCCTTTCTAAAAATATCTAAATTGTACCATGCCATTACCAAAAATGCCCCAAAAAAACCGTTTTTTAGGCTCAAAATTTCACCTAAATAGATACATTAGTTTTGACAGCAGCTATAAGTACACCGTACTTGACTGAAATTTAAGGCAACTTGTTGATATGCAGTTGTGGTTGCCCCCAGGCGTTTTTCAAATTACAAAAAAAATGTGTGCAAATATATGCAGGCTTTTATTTAAGCCCGATTTTCAAGAATTTATGCGCGTCGTAGAAACAAATAGTAAATTTAGAGGTTATACAAAGTAGATTAAAGTTTCTAAATCTGCTTTGCTATTTTATGAAAAAATCTAACTGGGGTATTCGCCTTTAAATTAACCTTTCGATTATGTTCAATTAAAAAAGAACATAAATTTTTAAATTTTTTATAGGATAGGATTAGTTTTTTTGCAAGACCTTGAGGCATAAATATACTTTTAAAAAAAAATACCCCAAAACTTCAAGAGGTAGAGCTGATTTATAATACATCTTTTGGTTAGTCAGTGCAGTGAATAAAAGCACCTAACGGCAAAAAAACATGTAATGGATTGCACGCAAGTAGTTTTTCTTCTAAAGCATTTAGCTGAAAACTTGAAACGCAGTTTTGTACTTTTTCCCTCCTCAGTAATTCTGTTTTATGGCAATTTTCAATAAAATTAATTTTTAACGATCTACCGCAAAAAAAATCAGAAAAAAATTTAAGAAAATGAATTTTTGAGGCGATAAATCTAATTTGCTTACAATTTTTTGAAGATGCTGATCTACAAGATTTTTTCGTCATCTTTGCTCTTTCGGAATATTTTTTGTTTTTGTTGAAAACTAGAACCGTTTGGCTACCACAGAACGTTCAAAGCACCCTTGTTTTGAGCAAAATATGTGGTTTAGAAATTAAAAAAAAACTTCTCAAACTTCACTCATGCTCAGTTTCAATAGGTTTCATGATGATCTGATGATGGACGGCTTGTTATATAATTGAAACTTGGGAACTTTTTATTTGTTACATTTTGAAAATAGGATTTTATGATTTGTTGGTTAAAATTTTGGCTCGTAGTTTTTGTAAGACTTTTAGGAAATGAAGAATGTGGACTACTTTTTCCTTCCATGGCCTCTGGGTTACTTGGCAACTGAGAGAAAGGAGTATTAATATTTTCCATTTAGTTACGGTATTTGGGTTAGTTTTTCTACATATACATTCTCTTGCAATTGCACCGTATGATGGTGAGAATATCCCAACTGAAACGTCGGTTTTTTCGGAAGTTTGAGAGTTTTTAATAGTTCGCTCTGTAGCGCAGGCATTCGGCAGACACTAGAGATTGCTGACTAAATGATTTCTACTTTGAAGAGCTTTGTAAGTTTTTATTAAGTTCCAAAGAACTGCCATTAAGTAAATTAGGCAAATTCATAGGGTTAATTTCATCATGTAAAGGCTCCAATTCAACCCTTCATAAAGTGTCAACATGATTTTTAAAATTTTCATTTTGGGAGTAGCCATTGGCTATTTTTATTAAGCTATTACTTTCTGTTTTTATGTTCTCACCTTCATAAGGTAGGTTTCTAATTCTACTTAGTTCATTCTTATTGCTAAAGATACTAAGATTAACTACATCATGCTCGTTTTTCAAGTTAGTCATACTCAAAGGAATACTTTTTAAAACGGTATTATTTATTAGGGCTAACCCCGAAGGATTAGCCGAGGTCCCGCCACCATTTACCCGGCTGTCTTCTGGAAAGTGGGCATCCGCCTCAAAGAAAGTTGGGAGTCCCATGGACTCTAAGAGGGAAGAAAAGTCGCTGGGCGTGAAATTGGCCATATTTATTGGAAAACAGAGCCTGAAGGTGGTCTCTGCCCAAATATAATTAATTTTATTCTTACCAAATTTCGCAATTGTGAAACAAATTCTGAGAGTAGCGACGAGTTTGTTTAAATGGTAGTTTGCTAAAATACAATTTCAATTTATATTTTTTAAAATTAACTACGTTCAGTTCACCTTGCTAACGTGGACGCGCCGGATGGATAAATTTCTATCACTAATTTACAAATTTTTGTTAAATTTCAAACACTCACAAAAGTGGCTTACTTTCTGAAAGCTTGGCGTAAAGTCTTTCAAGAAAGCTGCAGTTTAGTTTTGTTTAAAATCGTTCAAAAGTTTATGTGCACTTCACACTGATTTTTTGATTAAATCATTTATTCATTTCACAGTTTTTTGGCCAAAGTTTGTTTAACTGAGTAAGATTTTATATTTAGTGTCTTTGAAAGTCAAAAGAAAACTTAGCAACAAACACCTTACGCTAAGTACAGTGTGTACAACTAAATGTCCTGGGGATAACAATACCACTTTTATTGACAAGTTTCACAAAACCATTAAAAAATAAAACTTTTCTTTAAAACCTTACCATTTGTCCTATGGATCTTTTTGTATTTTTACTTTTATTGTTGTTTTTTGGTGGGAAATATTCCTATTTTCATCAACGTTATAAAATTATAACCTTCTCTCAGGAATGTATCAAATAATTCTTTTAATTAGTTACAATTAACACTTACGGACTAATCACTGACGGGTAGCCATCAGCTGTTTATATTTTTGACAAAAATATTCATACAGTGCAACCGTTGCTCTAGTTTATAAACGTAGGGTGCAAGACTGCTACGCTCTTATTTTTTTTTAAATAATAAAATAGGAAATATTTTTATTAATTTACTGGAATAAAAAAAAACTCGCAAAGGTAATTAAAAAAAAAGGCAAAAGTATCAAGAGACAAGCTCGTGGTCAATAGAGCGTGCAATATCAATGCCCTAAGCTCGTTTATCCCAGAGAGTGGGCGTGGGAAAAAAAATTAAAAGTAAAAAAGGTGAGCGCCACTAATTTATTACGGTCTAAATTGGAAAGCCCCTGGATGGGTCCGGCACTCACTTGTTCCTGATACTTTTATAAAAAAAAATGTAATTTAAAATTAAGAAGTTATTTAGAAAAAATCTGAAAAAGAAGAGAAAATGTGAGCTAAATAAAGCACACCAAACAAAAGCAATAAAATCTATTTACTTAAAGGATTTTTTTTGGAAAAAAACCTGTACAAAAAATACAAAAAATACACTAATATGAAATAAAAAAGTTCACCAAATGTCCCGTGATACGTCACTGCAACCGGTGGAAGGTGTATCAGTAGACAGGACCTTAGTAGAGATATAGGGCGGAACGTTACTCGTTCACGTCAAAGTGAGTCTTAAAGCCCCGTACTAAGACCCTATTCAATAGGGTTTAGTTCGCCCCGGCCAGGAAGACTTCTTCAGAACGTGGCAGGAAAATGGCGGCCTGGTCCAACTTCAGCTCCAAAAGTCCTATCTCAGAGAGATTACTTGGAGCTTACAAAATATTTTAAAATTCACAAATACAAAACCCCAAGAAAATTATTACGAAGCTGAGGAGAAATCCCACTAACGGATTTCCAAGAAAAACTTGGATTTTATTTTCCCCAGTTCGCGCTAAAGACCTTTCGATGTTACAGGAGACCAGAAAAATGAAGTGAAAAAGTAGTTCCTTCCTGGAACCAGCTCCGTTGTACCTTCTAGAATTTACTCAAGTCGGATGCCGAACTATCATTGGTTAGATTGCCCCAGGTGACATCAGTGTTGTCAAGAGGAACTCGGAATGATTTAAAATAGGGATTGCAGGGCAAGAAAAACGATCACTGATTGGTTTATAATTCAAACGGCAACCACCTAAAAATAAACTTGGCAACAGTTGGGATCTTAGCACGCGTCTACTGAATGAGGGCATATCGGATGCAGCGAGTGACAGCGCATAGGAAGTGATACGTCCCATAACCCTAAATTATACTGTGAACTAGGCACAACGAATAGTAAACAAACATCTATCTTCCAACTTCCAAAACTTAGATAATTAGAATAATAGTTTAAAAGGCTATCCCGAAAAATCAACTTGCAACTAAAATAGAGAACAAAGCTATGGGGAATTGATTTCAAATGGGGAAGTGGAAAAACCCTGACAACAAAAAGGTACCTAGGCTTGATTTAAATTAGATTTGTACAACAATACAATATGAATATACATATGAATAAATTTTTCAAATAATTCACAGAAGACAAAAAAAATGGTCGAGTAATAATTCAGGACATAAAAGGGTCTAAATGCTCATGCAATCAGTAGAAAATAATTGAAAAAGGAATTATTTAAGGAAGTAATTTGGTTTTCCAAACACTACACACAACCGATTTAGTTATACCAATATGCAACTGCTACTTAATCCAAGAAAAAAAAAGGTATGAATATTGATTTTAAATCCAGAAATTTTGTGTGTTTATAGGCCAAAGTTAAGTGAAAGAATTTGTACTACTATTGCCATTATGTGTTAGATATCCAGGGTTAAAAAGGAATACAATTAACATAGGGTAAATTTAAAATAAAGTAACAAGCACGTATTGGCCTGTAAACATATATATATATATATATATATATATATATATATATATATATATATATATATATATATATATATATATATATATATATATATATATCTAAAATAGAAATATTTATCAAAGTAACCGTTCTTCATAAACATAAATTCGTACATATGAGTATTAACCGAAAATATCGACTTTACATGCAAAAAAAAAATTCGGTGCATTAATGCCAGTATTTATTATTTACAGCAACAGAAATTATATGTTTGGACCCAAATATAGAGGTTTGAAGTCGAAAATGCAGCATCCTGACAAGATTATTGAAATATCAAAACTTGCATAAAGGAGGCAAAACAGGTTTATTTACCCTGATATTAAGAAATCAATGTCTTTAGATGATATTTGGATTTCGTTTTTTAAATAATTATAGTTTTTAGGGGGCAGTTGCAGTCAATTAGCATTGAGAAAATATCGCGTAAAATGACCAAAAATAGGTTGTTTTCTGTGATAGTCCGCGAAGTTATAAAAAGGAATTTGACGATCAGAGTTTAACACATATTTTCTAAAACACTTCTAAATTAAATTGAGTATGTTAAATTTTCATTTTAGCTTTTAAAAGTAAAAAAAAATCTGTTTATATGTCTAGTAATTTTTCGAAAACAATAGCGATACTAACCTTGAGCTTTTGTATGCTCAGAAGTAATTTCGTCAAATTCCAAAATACTCAAATTGGAGAGCATACATATAGGTACATTTCTGAAAAAAAATTGATCCGAAAAATATAGTAGTTTTTTTCCAAACTATCACCAAAGATAATTACTAAAACCTTGGAATATTTTTCGGAGAATACGTTAGATTGGCAATTACGGTTGGTAACAGGTAAAGTTTGAACCCCTACCGCAAGAGATCGGCCCAAATTTTACAATATTTTCTAATGGAAGGGAGAGCGCAATGACGTCAAAGAAAATGGAATTCCAATCGCGTGTTCTCAATGACGTCAGATAAATAAACGTTTATCTCTCGCATGGTCTTTCGTTTATTTTTTATCAGATTCTATGGTTTTTCTTTTAAATAATGTTTAGAATAGTTTAATACATATCATGTTGGAAAAACTAAGTAATCAGTAGATTTGGGTAAATGGAAAAACATAATTTTTTAAACAATATTTGTATTTTAAGGGAGAAACTCGATTTTTTATAAATAAATAAATAAATAAATAAATGCTTTATTGTCAAAAAAAATTTTACAATTTTGTGGACAAAGCTGTTGTAAAAAAATAGTTTACAAACATCAAAATTAGCAAACAAAACAAAAACACATCATAAATATTATAGAAAAATAATATTTAAATCAAGAATTTAGAATATTAATATTATAGAATCCTAAAAGAAGTACATTAGAAATGTACTTTGTCAGTCGTACTATGTTATAAACATTTTCATAAATATAATGTAAAAAAAAAAATAAAAAAGCAAAGTAAAAAATAAAAAAGTACGAAACAATTAAAAAAATACATATACAAAATTCGGTAAAAATGGTTGGTAATGGCAACTATCACACTAGGGGTTCATAAGGATAAAATTATGTGTTGTAAAACTCGTTCACGGTGTAGAAGGCACTTTCCAGTAAGAATGATTTCAAAGCCTTGCGAAATGAAGTCAGAGATATTATGGATTTGATGTTAAATGGCAGGTGATTATGCATTTTTTTTGCATTGTAGATTACTGATCTTTTAATTAACTCTGAGTGTGGGGTTGGAAGATAGAGATCGTGCTCAGTATTTCTGAGAGGGTAGTTGTGAGAAGGTCTCTCTAATAGAGCAGGTGCGTGCTTACGAATTAAGCAAACCGATTCCAAAATGAATAAGCAAGGAAGGGTTAGTATTTTATATCTTTTAAAGAAATCTCGGCAGTGAGTTCTACTGTTAAGTCTCAGTAGGTAACGAACAGCTCTTTTTTGTAGTAAAAAAATTCGATCAAATTGAGTCGCACAACATGTACCCCAGAATGGAATAGCATATCTGAGGTGCGACTCAACAAGAGCAAAATAAACAGTTCTAGAGGTAGAAAAGCTAAGCTCCTCGAAAACAGATCTTAACGCAAAGCAAGCAGAACCTAACTTCCTTGATAAAGCGTCGATATGTGGATCCCATTTTAAAGAATCATCTACAAGAAGCCCTAGAAATTTTACAGAGTTTACGACATTAATAGTGGTGCCATTAAGGTCAAAAGGTTGCAGCGTGTTTTTATAAGACAAGACTTTCGTTTTAGAGATGTTCAAACATAGGAGATTAGAATCGCACCAGGATTTAATGGTGATTAGGTCATTAGATACAATCCTATGTAGGTCCGTGACATCTGGGTGGCTCCACGTAAAGCTGGTATCGTCCGCAAAGAGACATATTTTTCCACTAATGTTTAAATTAGCCATGTCGTTTATGAACAGAAGAAACAAGATAGGGCCTAGTACCGAGCCTTGAGGCACTCCATATTCCATTGGCCTACAAGAAGACATCCTGTTGTCAACTTTCACAACTTGATTTCTGTTGCTAAGATATGACTTAAACCAATTGAGAGGAGCCCCTCTAAATCCATAGTACTGCAGCTTGTTAGTTAATATATTATGATTCACACAATCGAAAGCTTTGGAAAAATCACAGAAAATTGTTGCCGTAGCGTGATGGTTGTTTAGGCTGGAGTAAACTCTATTAAGAAGGGAAAACATGGCATCGCTTGTGCATTTGTTACTTAAAAATCCAAATTGATGTTTTGTAAGTATTTCATATCTAGACAGAAATGATAAAAGCCTTTTTTTAACCAGTCTTTCGATGATCTTAGATAGCGTAGGAAGAAGTGCAATTGGGCGATAGTTCGAAGCTTCTTCTGAAACACCTCCTTTGTGAAGAGGTATGATTATTGCAGTTTTAAGGCAGCTTGGAAAAGTACCATTTTGGAAAGACATATTTATCAAAGTAGTCAGATGCTCTAGTGTGCATTCCGGCAGACTTGAATACATTTTTAAAGTAAGCCCATCAGTTCCCGAGGAAGATTTATTTTTGATATCATTAATTGTACTACGAAGTTCTGATAAAACTACTGGTGAAAAGAAGAAACTGTGCAGGTTTACCCTATGATTAGAGAGATATGAAATTGGGTCATTAGATTGAGATACGGATTTAGTCAAATCTTTGGCTACATTTACAAAATAATTGTTTAGGTCCTCAGGAGAGGTAAGGATAGTGCTGGATAAAGGAGTTTTGTTTCTTAAATCAGTTACGATAGACCAGGTTTCTTTAGCTACATTTTTGGCGTTAGAAAGTCTATTATTGTAATAAATATCTTTGGCGGCTTTAATAGTCTTATGATAAATTTTTCTGTATGATTTTACATAATTATGAAAAAAGACACTGTCCGAAAATTTCTTTAAATGAGATAGTGACCGCATGTTCTTAGAAGATATACGTAAACCTTTAGTGGACCAGGGTTTACTTCTTTTATTTTTGATAGGCCTAAGAGGAAAAGATTCAGAAGCTATATTAGTTAGAGTTTTTATAAAACGAGAAAATTCAGTGTCGGCATCATAAGTGTGAGAATCCCAGTCAGTTATTTGACATAGGTATTTGAAATTAATGAAATTTCTAACCGAAAAAATACGGCCTACTTGTCTAGAGGAATTTTTGGCTTTGGATGTAATTGAAAATTTTGTGAAAATTGCTTCATGATCGGAGAAACCTGGACTTAAGACATTACATTCGACGGAGCTAGGATCGAAAGAAGACACAACGTAATCTATAGTACTGGCACTTGTCTTAGTAATTCTGGTTGGTGAGTTGACGTGCATGGCAATTCCTAATGACTCAAAGATGGACTGAAGACGTTCCTGAGCAGCACACACACTGGAAAAGTCAATATTGAAATCGCCACATAAGATTAATTTGCTTTTTACAGGAAGGGACTCGAGCAAACTTAGAAGGTTATCGCAGAATAATTGCACATCAGCATCAGGTGTTCTATAAATACAAATAATATAAAGGTCATAAGTATTGTGATAAACGATAGAAAATTCAGATACTTTTTCAGATAATAAATGCTTTGATATTTCGGAAAAATCGTTGACACACTAGATGGCTGGTCGTGTAGATAAGCAAGAAATAGCCTTAAGGTCTTTAGTAAGGAAGGATCCCTTAATCTGGCTAATATATAGCGACCATTTGCTTTATCCGAATCTTGGGACAGCCGCACTCTTGGTGGAGTCATTGGATCAAACTGCAAAAAATCATCTTTCCTTGCAGTTTTCTCCATGCTTAATTTAGAGCCCTCCAGTGTCAATGACCTACAAGCTGCTATGGCCTCCCTGTCAGAGCCAATTATGACTGACTTATCCTCTTCAGGCACAAATGTCACTGGTGATTCCAATAATTGAGGCTTTGGTGGAGACAGCCCCCGGCTCTTTGGGATATCTATATTGACATCTTGATGACTAGAAGATGAGACATTATGGGCTGTGGAAGTGGGCGGCGTTTGGATAAGGGTTGGTGAAACTGAATCATTGGTAGGATCAATTATGGTACCAGGTGGCCACAGACTAGCGTTCTTAAGCTGAATTAAGTGATCTTTATTTTGCACCCCAATTTTAAAATCGGAGTGCAAAGTGTCTGCATTCTTAAGCATAGGAAAACACCGCACAAAATTCGTGGTTCCTAATTTTTCTTTGATGTAGTGTACAAGCTGATTTGATTTATACGTGGACGGAATTTTGGATACCACTACATAATGCCATTTCTCTATAATGGGTGTTTTGTTGGGCTGGAAGGAAACAGCTTTTTTTGGAGACTTATTGACAGGCATTTGGACATCTGTTGTATCGGTTTGGGTTGATATTGCGGTGGTGTATATCTTCTTTATTGATTGTTGTTTAGGCTTATCAGCAAGCTTCTCCAGGTTATTGAACTATGTGAGATATTGAGTAAGAGGAATGTATGTTTAGGTTATATCTTAGTTTGTTGCGGTGGGTTCGTGTAACAAATTTTAGTTTTATCTTTTTTTTTAGTTAATAAGAATTCACACCGTTATTGGTTGTTTTTTGTCATGTAACATAGAAAAAAATCAATCAAATCTCAAAATTGTTCTATTCTAAAAAATGGAAAGATAGATTTATTTGACCCTACGCAAAGAAAACGAATTGATGTTTCATATAGGTATTTAGTAAAGTATACCTAACTAGACATTTAATTTCAAAATAAACAAGTTTATAAAATTTCCTGCATGCCTTTAAACGTCCTCAAATGTAGTTTATCATTTTTATATGGGGTTTATTAGTCATGAAATGTTTTTAGGTATATCTGAATAGAAGAGTTTCTTTATTTTGATTCCAACTTCTACAATTTGTTATAAAGGTCAGAAAATAATAAACTTCAAATACAGAATTTTCAAAAATATCCCCAAGATTCTAAACAAATTTAGTCTCGTTTGATTAGATTTAAAAAAAAAACAATAATACAAATTATGTGCTTGGTTAAAATATAAAATAATTATGTTTTTATTTTTGAACTACATATATAAGCAAATGTAAAAATAAACAAATTTTTTATTGGTATCCTAAAATTACTAAGTAAATACTCCTAACTTACAAATCAGTAATTTTTTTTGCTTATAGCATTTAAATAAATAATATATAAGGTAACATTTTAGTAGCAATTGAAAGATATTTTTTGTAGTTTGGCTGGGTATTCATGAGTATGCTATCAAATTGTGGAACATATACACTACAAATGTATAGTAGGTATATTAAATTATAAAATTCTGAGAATAGTATATATATATATATATATATATATATATATATATATATATATATATATATATATATATATATATATATATATATATATATATATATATATATATATATATATATATATATATATATATATATATATATATATATATATATATATATATATATATAAGTTTTAGACAATTTCGTTACAAGCCTAATAGCACCTGCAGGCGAATTCTAGCCATTATGTCCTTGAGATATTTAGAAACGAATAATATATTGCATTTTTAAAATTATGCAGTAACTTTTTAAATCCTAAAATTTTTGTTCAAGTGGTAAACATATTGCCAAAGCATTATTTTGTCTAACATTTTATGGTGCTGTCATATTTTGAATCTGATGTTTCGTAAACGAGGGGAAATTGTGGAACATATACACTACAAATGTATAGTAGGTATTATAAATTATAAAATTCTGAGAATAGTTTGACCTTCTTGTTTGTACTGTAGTGTAGAGGTAAGATTCAGCCTATTCTGAATGGATTTAAGTTAAAACCTCTATACTCCAACACAAAAACAGTCAAACTCTTAGAAAAAGCCAGTTAATAGTTAATATTTATATATATATATATATATATATATATATATATATATATATATATATATATATATATATATATATATATATATATATATAAACTTTTGCATTCCAAAATCCAATGATGTAATGCACTCATACATTAAAAGTATTTAAAATTTGAGGAAATCAAGGTTATCCCTCTCTCTCTCTAAAACATTGTCTCTTATGGGAAAATCTTAAATATGTGCTGTCCAAATATTAAGTCTGTTATATTATTAGTGTGGGAGGTCAAATGCTTGGCATGTATTTCTTGCCTCGTTGATATATCTATCTTTGTTGCGAAAGGAAATAAAACGAGAGAGTGCTGTTAAAAAATACCTCTTTTACAGACTATAATATTTATGATCTCCCCTATTGACCGTTTTTTATCAGCTAGCCGAAATAATAATTGCAGGGTCTTTCGACTTTCGGCACCTTTCGGTGTTTGCCGATAAAAACAAGTTTTTTAATATCTAAATACCCGGAATATTGGTCTCCTTATATTTTTATGAACATGATTTTATGATAGCTTGAGTCTTGGGTTGAGAATTTCCTGTTTGTTTATTATAGGTGTGTTTTAAATGACTAGTACTTGCATTTTTAAAACGTCGACTTTTAGTTTAGAACTTCTCACTCTTGTGACTGTGTCTAAGCTTTCTAGATATTTGTTTATGAATTCCTGTGTTAACTGTGTAATTAGGATATGTGTAATGAGTGCTAAACGGCGTAAAAATACGAGAGCAGCAAGACCTCGGCGGCGAACTGCAAAACATTTTGCAATGAGAATCCTGGAAAAATGCAGAATGAGGTAAGTTCAAATAATATAACTATAGGTGCTCGATTTTGAGACCCTTCATGAATTTGAAGAATTAGAAATGGACAATTGTAAAATATTGATCACGTTGATTTTCAAAGAAATTACCTGCGCCATCTACATAAATATTACTGATTAGAGTACATACATATTAAAAATATCAACATATTTTTTACGTTTGGGAGTACTTATATAAACTTTTATCTGTATGTCCATGCTATTGTAATTTTATAGAAGGTACATGGTGGATGTATTTCTGAAGTACACATCTTTTGTTTGAAACTTAAAATAGCCCAACTTTGAAGGAGGCAGACTATTTTGTTTTCAAACAATGATGAAAATAAATAAAACTAATAAATGTATTTTTTATAGGTACCTAGGCAACACGATTCTTTTAGAATTTTCTGGTTAATTTTTATTTCATATTGATATTTTTATACATGAGGTGAATTCTCTCTGAAATTCACATAAATACCTATGGTTTTTATATTTGGAAAATATAAATATGTTTTGTAGGATTAATTTTAAATTGTAACTTTTAACAAAGATATTGTACCTTCAGGGGTATAGTAATTCGGTAGGTGTAAAAACTTATTTCCTGTTGGTCATATTATACTGGTAGAAATTAAAAGCTCATAAAATTAGACACTTTATGCAACACTAATACTTTCATAGGGGTAGTCTCATAATGCTGGCTGATGCAATTTAACACACCGGATCCATGACAATCTGTCATGGATAAAAGCTAATAAAATAAAGCTTTTATTTATCAGTTTTATATTGATCCTTTTTATGTGACTTCCACTTAGAAAGTTTTGCTGTTGCAGACAGTAGAAGCCTTTTACAGCGTATACCCCCACAGTTATCATATCACAAAGAGAAAATTATTAGGAAGCAACTGTTTAACGGTACCTAATTTACTAAGGCATTGCTTTCTAGTGAGAAAATAATTCTTGCGCATGGCTATGCATATGTAACATTAAATATCTTAGTCTTGTATCTACAAACAAATAAAAATTGTACATACAGATTTCTTGAAAAGTAAGAAAAAATTGGAGATATTAGTTTTCAGTTCTCAAGTAATTTAGTGTACTAATGTATATTACAGTATTTATGTATGTACAGTATGATCAGTGTATCTTGATAGCATTTTAAATGTTAATAACTTTTTTACTTTTTAACTTATCGGAGTGAACAAAAAACCAATTGTAGGGTTACTTAAAACTTTTTTTCTGGTTATTAGAAAAACAAAAGACTATTAATTTTACAAGAGATCACCATAAGTTGTATTGTTTAGTCATTAGTTATTATTGTCAGACACACCTCGGCACACACTCTGTACTATATTTCCCTCAAATGGAACTATTCTTGCAGATTATAAATATAATATCTGGTTTGATAACTTTCTTCAAAGACACCCGACCAATTTAAGAAAAACCATATGAGGCAGTGTGTTAGAGAGAGACGGACAACACTATTACATAGTAGAGTGGATAGGTATCAAACCAGATATAATTATAATCTGCATGAAGAGACCCATTTGAGGGACATATAATAGTCAGGATGTCTCATTTGAAAAATATAATTTATATAATATCTTGTAAAATTGACAGTCTTTTTTTCGTTTTTTACAAGCTTGGTAATTTATGTAATTTTTTTTAACAAGCATTTGACCTCCCACACTAATAATATAACAGACTTAATATTTGAAAAGCACATATTTAAGATTTTCCCATAAGAGACAATGTTTTAGAGAGAGAGAGAGGATAACCTTGATTTCCTCAAATTTTAAATACTTTTAATGTATGAGTGCATTACATCATTGGATTTTGGAATGCAAAAGTTTATTATATATATATATATATATATATATATATATATATATATATATAAATATTAACTATTAACTGGCTTTTTCTAAGAGTTTGACTGTTTTTGTGTTGGAGTATAGAGGTTTTAACTTAAATCCATTCAGAATAGGCTGAATCTTACCTCTACACTACAGTACAAACAAGAAGGTCAAACTATTCTCAGAATTTTATAATTTATAATACCTACTATACATTTGTAGTGTATATGTTCCACAATTTCCCCTCGTTTACGAAACATCAGATTCAAAATATGACAGCACCATAAAATGTTAGACAAAATAATGCTTTGGCAATATGTTTACCACTTGAACAAAAATTTTAGGATTTAAAAAGTTACTGCATAATTTTAAAAATGCAATATATTATTCGTTTCTAAATATCTCAAGGACATAATGGCTAGAATTCGCCTGCAGGTGCTATTAGGCTTGTAACGAAATTGTCTAAAACTTATATATATATATATATATATATATATATATATATATATATATATATATATATATATATATATATATATATATATATATATATATATATATATATATATATATATATATATATATATATATATATATATATATATATATATATATATATATATATATATATATATATATATATATATATATATATATATATATATATATATATATATATATATATATATATATATATATATATATATATATATATATATATATATATATATATATATATATATATATATATATATATATATATATATATATATATATATATATATATATATATATATAAGTTTTAGACAATTTCGTTACAAGCCTAATAGCACCTGCAGGCGAATTCTAGCCATTATGTCCTTGAGATATTTAGAAACGAATAATATATTGCATTTTTAAAATTATGCAGTAACTTTTTAAATCCTAAAATTTTTGTTCAAGTGGTAAACATATTGCCAAAGCATTATTTTGTCTAACATTTTATGGTGCTGTCATATTTTGAATCTGATGTTTCGTAAACGAGGGGAAATTGTGGAACATATACACTACAAATGTATAGTAGGTATTATAAATTATAAAATTCTGAGAATAGTTTGACCTTCTTGTTTGTACTGTAGTGTAGAGGTAAGATTCAGCCTATTCTGAATGGATTTAAGTTAAAACCTCTATACTCCAACACAAAAACAGTCAAACTCTTAGAAAAAGCCAGTTAATAGTTAATATTTATATATATATATATATATATATATATATATATATATAAAAAACTTTTGCATTCCAAAATCCAATGATGTAATGCACTCATACATTAAAAGTATTTAAAATTTGAGGAAATCAAGGTTATCCCTCTCTCTCTCTCTAAAACATTGTCTCTTATGGGAAAATCTTAAATATGTGCTGTTCAAATATTAAGTCTGTTATATTATTAGTGTGGGAGGTCAAATGCTTGTTAAAAAAAATTACATAAATTACCAAGCTTGTAAAAAACGAAAAAAAGACTGTCAATTTTACAAGATATTATATAAATTATATTTTTCAAATGAGACATCCTGACTATTATATGTCCCTCAAATGGGTCTCTTCATGCAGATTATAATTATATCTGGTTTGATACCTATCCACTCTACTATGTAATAGTGTTGTCCGTCTCTCTCTAACACACTGCCTCATATGGTTTTTCTTAAATTGGTCGGGTGTCTTTGAAGAAAGTTATCAAACCAGATATTATATTTATAATCTGCAAGAATAGTTCCATTTGAGGGAAATATAGTACAGAGTGTGTGCCGAGGTGTGTCTGACAATAATAACTAATGACTAAACAATACAACTTATGGTGATCTCTTGTAAAATTAATAGTCTTTTGTTTTTCTAATAACCAGAAAAAAAGTTTTAAGTAACCCTACAATTGGTTTTTTGTTCACTCCGATAAGTTAAAAAGTAAAAAAGTTATTAACATTTAAAATGCTATCAAGATACACTGATCATACTGTACATACATAAATACTGTAATATACATTAGTACACTAAATTACTTGAGAACTGAAAACTAATATCTCCAATTTTTTCTTACTTTTCAAGAAATCTGTATGTACAATTTTTATTTGTTTGTAGATACAAGACTAAGATATTTAATGTTACATATGCATAGCCATGCGCAAGAATTATTTTCTCACTAGAAAGCAATGCCTTAGTAAATTAGGTACCGTTAAACAGTGGCTTCCTAATAATTTTCTCTTTGTGATATGATAACTGTGGGGGTATACGCTGTAAAAGGCTTCTACTGTCTGCAACAGCAAAACTTTCTAAGTGGAAGTCACATAAAAAGGATCAATATAAAACTGATAAATAAAAGCTTTATTTTATTAGCTTTTATCCATGACAGATTGTCATGGATCCGGTGTGTTAAATTGCATCAGCCAGCATTATGAGACTACCCCTATGAAAGTATTAGTGTTGCATAAAGTGTCTAATTTTATGAGCTTTTAATTTCTACCAGTATAATATGACCAACAGGAAATAAGTTTTTACACCTACCGAATTACTATACCCCTGAAGGTACAATATCTTTGTTAAAAGTTACAATTTAAAATTAATCCTACAAAACATATTTATATTTTCCAAATATAAAAACCATAGGTATTTATGTGAATTTCAGAGAGAATTCACCTCATGTATAAAAATATCAATATGAAATAAAAATTAACCAGAAAATTCTAAAAGAATCGTGTTGCCTAGGTACCTATAAAAAATACATTTATTAGTTTTATTTATTTTCATCATTGTTTGAAAACAAAATAGTCTTCCTCCTTCAAAGTTGGGCTATTTTAAGTTTCAAACAAAAGATGTGTACTTCAGAAATACATCCACCATGTACCTTCTATAAAATTACAATAGCATGGACATACAGATAAAAGTTTATATAAGTACTCCCAAACGTAAAAAATATGTTGATATTTTTAATATGTATGTACTCTAATCAGTAATATGTATGTAGATGGCGCAGGTAATTTCTTTGAAAATCAACGTGATCAATATTTTACAATTGTCCATTTCTAATTCTTCAAATTCATGAAGGGTCTCAAAATCGAGCACCTATAGTTATATTATTTGAACTTACCTCATTCTGCATTTTTCCAGGATTCTCATTGCAAAATGTTTTGCAGTTCGCCGCCGAGGTCTTGCTGCTCTCGTATTTTTACGCCGTTTAGCACTCATTACACATATCCTAATTACACAGTTAACACAGGAATTCATAAACAAATATCTAGAAAGCTTAGACACAGTCACAAGAGTGAGAAGTTCTAAACTAAAAGTCGACGTTTTAAAAATGCAAGTACTAGTCATTTAAAACACACCTATAATAAACAAACAGGAAATTCTCAACCCAAGACTCAAGCTATCATAAAATCATGTTCATAAAAATATAAGGAGACCAATATTCCGGGTATTTAGATATTAAAAAACTTGTTTTTATCGGCAAACACCGAAAGGTGCCGAAAGTCGAAAGACCCTGCAATTATTATTTCGGCTAGCTGATAAAAAACAGTCAATAAAGGAGATCATAAATATTATAGTCTGTAAAAGAGGTATTTTTTAACAGCACTCTCTCGTTTTATTTCCTTTCGCAACAAAGATAGATATATCAACGAGGCAAGAAATACATGCCATGTGCAATATTTTGAATTTTCTATCAAAGGAATGTAAAACTCATAAAGTTATTTGCTTGGGATGGAGGGGATACCACAATGTTGCGTCACTGTTAAGCGTTTTCTGAAATATTTCAATTTTTTCGTTAAAAGTGAAACTACTTATTTGCATAGTATTTGATAGAGTTTATGTAATGTTTGTACATAAATTTGTTATAACATTAGATATTGAATGTGTTAATTTATTTATATGCCCTATTTTGGAAAAAATAAAAAAATAATCGGATTCCGACATTGATGCGTCATCTACAGAGTGGCGCTTGAGGTTTGAGTTCGAAAAATGAACACGAGAAATTTTATAGCGTGGATTTGCACTCTTAATTAACGAATGCTATTGTATGAATCTAGGCATCGCCATCCAAGTAACAACGTTTGAACTTGCAGTAAACCATTTCTTTAGAACGGGGTGGTGAACTACTCTAGTTTAAGAATACTAATAGTTGTTGATAATAGGCGTTATACATACCGATTAATTATTATAATATAATCCGGTATAACAAATGAAATCTTCGCTTGAGATATGGGTGATCTAACTAAACTATAAAACCAATATATAATTTAAATAAAGCGCACATATCAATTATTAAAAATTAACACTAAAAGAGTACATTATAAATGTTAAACTTAAGATTAAACTATATAACAAAATTAGAGTGTTACAACAGTACAAAAATCACTTTTTTATCAAAGCTTATTCGAGAAGATTTATCAAAAGAATTTCACAATTAATAAAATTCAACAGTTGTTAACAAACGTGGTTAACAGAAAAAAAAATTGAAGTTAGCAACAATTAAAATTTTGTTATAAACAATTTAGCAATGATAATTAACACTACTTATTCCATCACAGCGTTTCACGCGTCTCGAAAATGTTAGTCGCGAAATTTCTACTGTACCGTAATTTTTAAAATACCAATACAACATGCACATTAAATATCGTGCCATAAAAGAATAATAAACAAATTCAAATTTTCAATTGTTTATAATAAGGCACAGTTATTCTAATACACCTCTACTGTTAAAAGAGCCTGTAAGTTAAAAGAGCCTGTAAGTTTCAGTAGCTGTCGAACCAACAGTTTTTTAAAAATCGTAATTTTCCAAGGTACACCTTAAATACTATCCTAACCTATACATGTCCTAATTCGGGAAAACACTCAGTACATGCACTTTACTACTACAAGTTTTACCTGACAAATTTAGGAACCATCCAATCAAGAAAAGAACCTTAATTAGCCACGGTTTCGATATGTCACGATTAGAGAAAAGCTGGACTCAATTAAGGTAGACTTAAGCTTGTTAGAATTGTTAATAACAAATATATATATATATATATATATATATATATATATATATATATATATATATATATATATATATATATATATATATATATATATATATTATAGCTCGCAGTATTAGACAAATGTTTAGACAAAATTGAAAAACAAAATTCGTTTAGTTTTAATGACACTTTAAAAATTATCAAAAGTCATTTATTTAAAACCAACAATATTATTAAGCAATTTAATAAATAAAAGAGTGGCGAACTTGCCGAGACTTTATCAGATAACACTAATATTGCCTACTTAGGGTTGTGATCAGTAATTAGACAATTTATCAAAAATTAATTCACATTAAAATATAACACAAGTCAGTTACAAAAATGTTTCAATAGTTCAATGAGAAAAAATTATTAACTTTAATTATGAGTAAGTTCACTTTTTGAAAGAAAAACAACTAAACAAATTAAAAAAATTAAAGTCAACACTGCTGAAGGCTAAGAAATGGAAGCTCAGAAGTTTTCAAACACTTCAAAGGAATTAAATGCACTACCGGATTACTTCAAATAAAATAATTTGTAACTTGTAAGATTTCGCCAAAATAATTATTAAGCACAAAGGGTTAACTAATAGTTTCGAATGGGTTTGCAAAGTCAAGACTCGGAAGGTCGCTTCCTGTTGTAGTATCTTCTACATGATAATTTAGAGCACCAGTTTATCTTCTGTTCTTCCGTTACCCCAGCAAGCTGTACGCATACATGGTTAGTATGACGTACGACCCTCTGGCGAATCACACGAGCAAAAATCCTACTTTAGAGCTAAGTGCTATGCAAAATTTCAAATAGAAGCTCCGGCGGGCATCCCACGTTGAAGGACTTTACGAATGACTTGAACTTACTAAATTCTGACCAAAAAGCGCCCTGGTTTTGTTAGCGATCCACGGTCTCCGCCCGAAATGCACGTTTGGACCAATCAGAACGAAGTTGCACAATTGGCATTCTGGGAATTTTGGTCATTTCTAAATTCGTTGCCGTGGCCTTAAAAGAGTTATTGTGCCGCGTACGGATATTTTTAGGTGTAAAATGAAAATCGATCAAAATCATCCTTTATGTTCGGAATTCGAAAAAATGTTATTCTTGGTAAACGAAATGATTTATTTTTTCCTAACTTTTCTTTTGATACCAGTACGAGCGCGCTAGGTTAAAATTTGTAAAAGTTCCGACGGTTCCGACTCGCGGTGAAAATAAAGACAAAAAAATTCTTAAAAATCGGGGACCTGTCTAGTTCGAAAGTAAAAATGTACCAAAATTACGCCGAGGAACAGACATTTTGAAGGATGGCACGGGCAATATAACACTCTTCATGTGTTATATAATTACCTTTTTATGTTTTTTTTATATTTTTTGTAGACCATATCCGTATAGCCATGATTTGATTATAAACTTTGGATATTATCCGATATTTATATTTTTGACAGCTGTCAAAATGTCTTTTTAAAATAAATTACGACATCAAAACTTACTAACGTTTTTAAAAAAATTTAGCAATATGGAAAATTTGAAACGCGTGTTTATGTTTCTTAATAGTTATTGTTATGTCTAAAAAATTAATTTATTTATTATTTTCTAATTCAATTGTAAAAATTTATATTTGTGTGTAGGTTAATTATATAATCTAAATATGATTTTAATTGTCTGATGGTACCTGTAAAATCATCAACATACCTATACCAATATATGAAATTTTTAGTAAGGGAATATTCATGAATTTTAGTTTCTAAATGGTTTAAAAATACCTCGTGTGTTTTCGTTCAATTTGTCTAAAATGGATTTCCATCAATTAAAGGCTAGTTTTGTTCAATGCCTTTCAGATATATTTTTATATATAAAGTACGCCACTAAAAGTTACACGGAACTTTGAAAACCGTATTAAACATTTTTAGGTAGTATAGAAGTTACGGAAAAAAACAATTTTTTTATAGCTGTCAAAATATTTTTTTATTATATTGTTAATTTAAAAACCGTATTTATAAATATCAAGCTGTTCAAGTTGCCGGGAAAAAAATTTTTTTTGACACCTGTCAAACATTTTTGTTTAATAAACTACGGCATTAAAAGTTATATGGAACTGTAAAACTGTATTTAAAAATTTTAAGAAATTCAAAAGTCACAACGGAAGAACAATTTTTTGACAGCTGTCAAAATATTAAAAACAAAAAATACACCACTAGAGGTCACATAATCTGTGAAAACAGTATTTTAAAATTTTAAGCAGTTTAAAAATCACGGAAAAACAACATTTTATGAAGCTGTAAAAAATCTTTTTTTATAAATTACGCCCCTCATTTTACATAAAATAAAAAACCAAATTTCGGCTATTTGTTACCCAAACTTCCTAAATCGATGTCTTAAACCAAAATATTTAACTTGGATCAAAATTCCAGCCTCAAACCAGAATTTCTTAAGAACAAAAATTACCTACTTCCCCTGTATCACATAATATATGCTCTAACTGTATACTGAAAACCTTTCAAAGTCTCAAAAAAATCTCATTAAATAGTAAAACCCATTTTTTAGTTTATTCTTCTTTTTCAGGGGAATGCTTCATCTATTTTGGAATGGACAAATATTATTCGTATAAAAAATAAATTTGAAGTGTTTCGCCGTTTTTCGAAATTATACATCAGTTTTATTTTAAATATGTATAATCGAAAAAAATTAAGTGTCTACGCCAATGACTTTCACTATTTTTTCAATCATAGAACATTTACACCAATTATTTTTGTTTTTAATTTTAATATTATCGGTTTTGTGTTCTTAAAATATGATTTTTTACGCTTTTATTCCCCTTAAAAAATTAAAGATCTACACCCAAAATCTAATTCCCTGAGACACTAATCTAGTCTATTTTTGGTGCAAATTTGAAACGAATCAGTTTGGTGGTTCGCAAGTTATTGTTGGCCTAAACTGTGTTTACATACACACATCCGTACACATATATTTTTTTCAAAATTATATTTTTTCATAATTTAAAAACACTCAAATATCGAGAAAACCCAACTTATAATTTTCGAAAATGTTGCGATTACAATCCTGTTCTTACTACTACCCTTATAGAACATAATATATGCTTTATTACTACTTACCCGCCCAGTATAAATAAAATCCGTATTAAGTACTATTAAACCCCGTATGTATGAGCCTTAATGAATCGTGAAAATTATCTACCTGTCTGCTATATATAGTATAAAAACCCCCACGAGATTTCTAGAGTCGGTAATAAATTAACAAAAATGTCCTATAGGTACATACCTACTGCCCCTGTATAACATAATATATGCTTTACTACTTATCCGAACAGTATAATAACAAAATTTTTATTTATATATTACACTCCCTATGTTAAACATATTAAACATAAAAGCACACAAAATTTAGAAAATTTGACCTCGTGTACTGAAAAACCTCTCAAATGGTCAAAAAATCCCGACCTATACACTGAAAAATGTATATGTCCTCTATCCAACTACAAGCAAGCATTTCGCTGCTTCAATTCATGCAGAAAAAGTAATCGAGTAGCACTTATATCAAATAATTAACGTCATGTATTCGGAATGACAACTAAGTTTCTTAAAAATAGTTTACAAAATTGAGGAAAATATTGTGCCTCAAATTAAGTCTACGTCCCTAAAGGCATATAAATTGCATTCTGCTAATTTCAAAATTACGTAAAAAATTGTTTTTGAGGTCCTGACATTAAAGTTAATTTATCTAAATACATACATATTTCAATTTTTTCGACAGTAATTATGTTTTCTAGGAAGTTTTAGAAAACTTGAAAAAAACTTTTGTTTCCATTCCTTCAATAAATCTATTTTACAGAGTTATATGTAACCTTGTAATTCCCTTTGAGTTTTCTTGAAAAACGACTGTTCAAAATAAGATATTTTTGTGTTATTTTCTAGCCAAAATAATGTACACCTAAATATAAAAAAATGTTTCCTTTTGAACATGTTTTTTTTTCACTTTATGTATGTATTAAGCATTTGTTTCTTACGTCTATTATGATCAAGAATAATGCCTCTAAATATTTACACAAGACTACTATACATAGAGGCTTGTCAAAAATTGCCGCCACCATTATATTTAGAAAAAAACCTGTTTTGCTTATTTTTATTTCCCTGGAAAAAGTCTTTGCATTAAACTAACATTCATGTTATGTCAAACGCCAACTCATTCAGATCGGTTAAATTTTATTTAGGTTTAAGTGATGATAGACATTTTTGCCGAAACTTTCTTAGCATTTAAAATTTATTTTTAAACTCTCAAATGATCTTTTGTTTTCATTGTCTTTAGTGCATTTCTTCACAACTCGCTAGACTAAATATTGGTTTAATTTTGGAGGTAGAAAAAAATGTCAATGTACGTATCTTTTTAGAAAAATAGTGTGTATGTCTGAGTATATGATGACTTAAAATATGTATCAGCCCTAATATGATTTTTCATGGAACACCCTGTATATTATATATTCATAACATGAGTCTATTCTTGCTGAATATATATATACTAGGTTTGATACATTTGTCTTTAAAAATATGTATATAGAATAACTCAAAAATATATAGAACACTCAACATGATTTTTCCATTGAAACACCCTGTATGTTATACTTTTATCAAATAATTTTTTTCTTGCTAACTGTAAATATACTAAGCTTGACCCCTTTATCCTGAAAGAATCTCAGGAAGTTTGAAATAATCCTGCTATAAAGAGCAATCAGTAGTTTAACTACGAATTTTGGGCCCGTGCGTAGGTTTCGACAATGGGCCCCTAATATACACCTACAGAAAATAATTGTGGCAAAAAGGGCCATTCATAGATTTGCATAATATTTTATAAACAAATGCAACCCCAAAAGCAGTGTCGGAAAATAACTGATGACCCCGCCATCAGTGTGAACCCCTTCCGCCACTGAGGGCAATGTATTTCCATTGTTTCACTATGTAGTAGAATGTTCTTCGCCTCCTAATAATTTAAATCAGTTTCCCATTATAATATTAATTATATATTTTTTCCATTAACTGTTTAAAAGTTGCGCATAACTGTAAAAATCCTATTTAAAACGCCACAAATAAAAAAAATATTAAAGAAAATTTGAAATCAATTTAATCAGTAGTTTTTAGGCTGACCTTTTGTTTATTCGTTTTGGATCCGTACCAAAATATTACCTGTTTATTCCTATGTAACACTTAATTTTTGTTCAAAATTCGAGGTAAATTGGATAATTAGTTTTTAAGTAATAATTTTTTTAATAATTCACTAGGCGTACATTTTGTTCCGCCATACTGTTTACCAAAATATTGCCATTTCATCGCCCTATGATCTTTAATTTTTATTCAAAATTTGAAGTCAATGGGTTAAGTCGTTTCTTATCTATACCACGAAATGTCAGGCAGACAGACAGAGCGACAGACGAGGAAATTGAAAAAATATGTGTTTTTTGCATCTATAAACCCTAAACCGTGAAGGTATATGTAAAAACGTGGGAGGATGATTTTCTTCACGATTACAGACTTTATTTGACCCTCATTTTGTTACGCCATCTTGGATTCGTACTATAATTTTACCAGTTCATCTTGATATCACACCTAACTTTTGCAAAAAAAATTGAAATCAATTTAATAAATAATTTTTGCAGGCTGATTTTTTAAATATTTTAGTGAGCCGCCATTTTGTTTCGCCATCAGGAATACGTATCAAAATTTTGGCAGTTCATTACCACGGAAAACTACATTTGTTTGCAAATTTTCAGGTAAATTGGGATAAGTACATTTTTAGTAATAATTTTTTAACATTTCACTAGGCCGCCATTTTGTACTGCCATATTGGATTCTTACCAAAATATTTCCAGGTCATCCCCATATGACCCTTAATTTTTGACCAAAATTTCAAAGCCAAAGTCAAGACAGTCAGACCGACGGTATTAAGAAAACATGTTTTTTGGTCCCTGAGGATCGTAAAACGTGAAGACCTGAAAAAATGATCGAGTAATTTTTTCGTGATTACATTTTATTTGACCGCCATTTTGTGCCGTCATTTTGAACTCTATACTTCTATCTCACACTTAATTTTTGCGCAAAATTTGAAATTATTCGAATTAAGTGGTTCTTTCAGATTGATTAAAAAAAATTCTATTTTGTTTCAACATCATGGATTCGTACCGAAATTTACTAGTTCATTCGTCATACATGATTTTTATGCAAAATTTAAGGCAAATTGGTTAAGTAGTTTTCTAGTAATATTATTTTTAACATTCTCCTAAACTGCCATTTTGTTTCGCCATATTGGATATATTTTTGACCAAAATTTGAAGCGAAACGGTAAGTCGTTTTTTAGCAATGCCGGGAAAAGGCAGACAGACATACAAACTGAAGGTAACACGTTTTTTGGCATCTAGGAACGCTGGACGTGAAGATTTGACAAATCTCGTATAGTGATTGTTTTTACGATTAGAATACTTTCCTGTTGTGAGGAAAATAAAAATGAAAGAAGTTTGACATCTTTCACCATTTTTTTCCCTTTTCAGGGTATAGTCACTAATTAAACTAATACAGATGTGAAAGCAAGCGAGTGCCTCTGGAATCGATTGTCAATATCGACACGTTTACTCAGTGGTGATACATATACCAGTATAAATATACATAGTATATTTATAATGTTCATTTAAACTTAGCAAGTAAGTATTAGGTATATTATATTTGCCATATGTAATAGGTATAACTTATTTTAAATAAAAATTAATTACTTGAGGTAAAGAAAAAAATGATTAGTAAAAATTGATTGTTTTTATTCTGTTATTTCCACATCTATAAGAGATGAGAAAGTATAGTATCGGCAAAAAACTTTTCAATTTTTTTTTTCGTTAGATCGTCTAGAAATTGCTCAAAACGTGTAAAAACATAATTTTCTCCCGTCTCTGATCTTTCAGATTTTTTTTTGTTTTTATCGAAAACTTAAATGATTTGACCACCAGGGGGCGTTCGATGGCCCCTCGTTTTTCACCAAAAACGACGTTTTAAAATTAAAAAAAAAAACCTCCCAAACCTCCATCGTGCCTTTTTTCTAGTAGGCTTCATGAGACCGAAAAATTAACGTTTCCTCAAAAATTTTAAATCAATATTTCAAATTTTAACTTCCCTCGTAAAAAGGAAGTAAATTGTAATCGTGAAAAAATCACCCTCCGAAATTTTTTCAGATCTTTACATTTCAGGGTCAAAACTACTTACCCGATTGACTTCAAATTTTGATAAAAAATTAAGGGTCATGTGGGATGCTCTGATGACATTTTGGTAAAAATCCAATACGGCAAAACAAAATGACTGCTTAGTGAAATGTTAAAAAAAATATTACTAAAAAGGTACTTATCAAATTTATCTTAAACCAATAAAAAGATTTTAAATATCTTCAGGTTTTGGTATCCCTAGAGGCGAAAAAATATGTTTTAATAATTCCTTCGGTTTTTCTGTCAGTTTGTGACGTATCCTAAAAACTATTTGTCAAATTTAGGCAAAAATTAAAGGTCATTTGAGGATGAGCTGGAAATATTTTGGTAAAACTACAATATGCCGGAAGAAGGCGGTCTAGTGAAACGTAAAAAAAAATGTTACTAAAATGACTAGTTATCCAATTTACCTTAAATTTTACACAAAAATTAGGTTTTACATAAGAATGAACTTGTTACATTTTGATATAAATATAAAATAGCCAATCGGCCTAAAAAAACTACTTACTAGAAAAATTAAATGTGAAATAGGGATAAACTGGTTCAATCTGAAGTAACAAAATCGCGGTGCGTGTGTCAGTGTAAAAACTACTTATTTAATTTATTTTAAATTATGCCCAAAAATCAAGTGTGGCATAGGTAGAAACTGGTAAAATATTGGTAGAACTCCAATATAATGAAACAAAATGCAGTTTAATAAAAACGTTTGAAAAGACAGTACATATGTGTTCCTAAATAATTATTTCCAATTCTATACTACATTATGCCTAATCAAAAGGAATATTCATAACGAGGGAAAGTTCCGGGTAAAGGAAATTTACCAATTTTTTCGAAAGATATCGTGTCTCATAAAATTCGAAAAATAAATTGTTTTTACATATCCATACAAAAAATAGGTTGTACAATTTACTTAATATTTCAATTCAGAAATCGGTAGCAGTTTAAAAAGGGGAGAAATAAAACTTTAGAATATCCTAAAAAATCAAGTATTAATCTATTATTATTTTAGAGATTTTCCACTCCCTATATCAATTTTGATTTTAACATCCATTTAATATTTTATTTAATGTGTTCTTAGTAATATATCAGTTAGGGGACTTTTTGATGTACAAATTCCATTGTTATCAATCGACATTTTAGTCAGAAAATTAGAATTGGGGCTAAAAGGTGAAGATGACAAAAATTCAAGATTTCCTTAATAACTATTTATTATTTTTGGATATACAGATTTTAAAATACTACCTATTTTCATTTTTGTAACCCATATGGTCAGGAATACTCAGCTTCACTGTTTTACAATTACAAAACAGGAATTTGTTCAAAATATTAAACAGAAACATATTGTATATTTTATTTAAAATGTACCGATTGGAAGATCTAAACTATATTTCATAAGAGAAAATATAAGCAATTTTTCGACGTCTTGAGACACCCAACAGCATCACACAGTAACGTACCCATGTTCGACAATTCGACTCGGTTCAATGCTCGAACCTTGCAGGTCGAATGACGGATCTCAACTGAAGCGCTTTGCATGCTGCAGACAATCTGTCGAATTTTGTCGGCAGGCGAAAAATATTTGGGAGAGTGGCGCTACTTTTTTATTTCTACTATAGCAATATTTTCAAGTTCATATTTGGTATAATAAAAAAAAATTAACTTGGAGACTTTGAGAGTCGTTGGCTGAAGGCGCCCAAATTTATCTTCTGTTGAACAGATTAGACCTGACCTACTCTCTGAGATCTAATTTGCTCTAAAGAGAAAGATAACTTTTTTTTGGATATCCTTAAAAAAAGGATGTTTGAGAATTAAGTTTTTTTTCACTAGAGTACATACCTTATATAGAGACATGAGAAGAGCGTATTTATAACGTAAACCCAAGTTTTAAACATGTAGTTTCAAATAAAATAACCATCATAAAAGAAAACAAAAAGAACAACAAATTTAAATACATGAAAGGAATATCATCACAATTAAGTGTTTTATTGTAGTTGTAGTTTCTGCAATGTAAAAGTGTATAATTCTCTAAACACCTTTTTGCTAGCCTGTGTTTTTTAGTTAGCAGGTTAATCACAATGAGCATATCTAGATGGCGTCCAAAGATAAGAAAATGTGAAACAAAGTAACCCTTGAACCTACCCTTTGACATGACGAGCCCTCGTAGGCCTAAAAACCGACAATTGTTGCTAAAATTGGAGAAAAAATTAATATATAAATGATCTTAAGATATTTCTCTAAGTTTGGCCAAAACTGACTGCTGATCTTTGTTTGATTTATCAGTCAAAGTTCGATATTCAATATCTCTACTATTACTTGACAAAATTGAAAGCGGCAAACAATCAAATGATTTTAATATATCTGATGGAATGTGACCATTGACAATTTGTCAATTATACATGATATAACGCAACCCGCTTGTAAAATTTAAAAAATTCATTGTTGTCCAAAGTTTTTTGCAGTGACTTTTCCATTTATTTTAGTTGTTAATCCTTTGTCTCGGGACATTTTCAAGATTTTTTGTTTATCTTATGTTTAACGCAAGATGTGTTTTTTTACCGAAGTTGGCATATAATCGACGAGTTATGGTTTAATTTTTAAGTTTTATGGTGTAGTGGCACATTTCTCCAATATCACAAGTAAAAAAGCATGTTTGTTAAGAATTAGTTTATACCGAGCGGCTCAATAAATCAGTGCAAATCGTTTTTTATTAATTTTAGTAAATTAAAAAACACCATAACAATTACAAATCATAATATAATTAATAGCAGATTTGATTTTTGTAAGCCCTCACTTTGTTTCTAGTACATTTTGGCATCACCGTGGCATAGATAAAATTAACGATTGAGTTTAACGATCCCATTTCTCCAATTGCCCTGGCCCATTAATAAATAGTTAAAAAACTTTTCGTCTTTGCTTTAACGCAAATTTCAGGCTCGACCAAACAGGCTCTATAGAATCATAATCTGGAGACTTTAGCGGCCATACAATTCTGGTGATTCCATTTGCCTCCAAAATTTAATGGACACTTGCAGCCTTATGGAGACGCGCATTATCTTCAACTAAAATATAATCGTAGCCAAAATTTTAAACAAATGGAATCACTATTGATATTAGACACAAATTGCGTTACGTAGCCGCCGTAATTGTGACTTGTTGAGACGAAGAGTTCAGTTCTTCCGTTAAAACGGTTTAGATATAATTTTTACTTGCTTTAAATTGGTTTCGTAAAGCTGTTATGTTTATTTCTGCTTGAGGTGTATAATCTCTTCTTACGCGCCGTCATGGTGGTGGTGGCGTGACACCATTTTAGGGGATGCTTAACGGAGAATTGAACTCTTCATCTCACGAGCCCAATTACCACAGGCACTTACCGTGGCCAATTTCTTATACTAATAATGATTTCATCTACTCAAAATTTCAGCGACGATTTCATTTCAGTTATCGATAATGCTCGTTTGCATGAAACTGCAATCGTCAGTGAAATTTTGAAAGCAAATAGAATCACCAGAATGGTGTGGCCATCACAGTATCTAGATTGTAGCCCTCGAGCATGTTTGGTCCCGCCTGAAATTTGCATTAAGCAAACAGATGAAGAGTTCTTAACTACTTATCAAATGGTGAGGGAATTAAAGAGAAATGAAAACGATCAACTCAATAATTAATTTTATCTGTGCCACGAAGTTGCCAAAATGTACTAAAAACTAGGGAGGGTGCTACTAAAATCAATCATTATTATGATTTGTTAACTTTTTTAAAGATAATGATCCCTAATCTTGCAGATTTTGTTGATTTTGATCGGTTGGTAGGATCTAAGTTTAATATAATAAACACCTTTTTTAATAAGCTGACGTTTCGAATAATATATATTGTTTGTCAGGGCTCTGAAACCAATAGAAGTTCTTTTTAGTTTTGATTTTTTACAGAGTAAATAAAATAAAGTTGTATAAGTATATTACAAGCATGTTGCGTTACACCATGTATAACTAAGATATTATTTTTTTCAACGGTTGCATTTCAAGAGGCATATTCTTGAATGTTTAAGCTTTAAACATTATTTTACTGTTTGCCCCATTCAATATTGTTAGGTAATAGTAGAGATGTTGAACATCGAATTGTCACTGAAGAATGACATAAGCAGATAATTGTGAACGGCAATTTAGTTTAATAACAACTTTGAACATAAATATTATATTAATATATAAAAGGAAATTTCTGTTTTTTTTTCCAAGAGCACACGGTAAAAAAATAGGTAAAGACTTTTTAATGGAACTTTCCTCGCAATTAAGCATTCTATTTGTAAGAAAAGTGAAATAAATTACAATTTATAGAATATATATGCATAAAGTTTTTACCAAGTAAGCAAACCCATCAAAAAATAAACTTAGAAACTCTGCTTTTTAAGGAAAATTTTAAAACCAAATCTTGTTTTATGTTTTATCTGATTTTTAAATTTTTTTTTCGTCTATTATTAAAACATAAATATAAGGTAAGTACCCTAAATTTTACTACGTACCTATTTTTAACTGCTTTTATGGTATGGTTTTAAAATTAAGCACAAATCCACACTTTGGTATTATTTTTTTCTGGCGGTGACATCTCTTATCCATTTTGCAAATAATTAAATACAGCTTACTAGTTTGAATGTGTCAGAACAGGATGAACCATTATTGCTGTGCTCTCCGTATTCTTAGTTAGTTTAAGGTAAGTTGAAAACAGAGTTTTTTTAAGGCATTTTACATTATTCTGCTTAGATTACGACCTTTTTACTGCACGTTTTTTTATTTTATAGGAACCAAACTTCACTTTTTCTAGAAAATGGAAGTTATTCTAGCGATTTAGCGGCTATTTTTTATTACGCCAAATCTAGGGACTCCGTTTAATTTGATTGCCATAAATTTGACATACTTGTGTCAAATATAGGGACAACCCACTATCTGAACTAATGTTTACTTTCTTTATTTATCTTGTGTAAAAAATTGTATTCTAATTCTAATTACGGTCATGTATAAAGTATCGGGAAAATATCACCTGGACTGCAAAAGTGGAGTAACCACTATTTTAAGCGCAGCCGAAGAACATATTCTTAAAAAGTGAAGACGTAGCTAAGACAGGCTTTCCAGTAATTAAAGACCAGCTTTTGGATAGTGTTGCCATGCTAGTAAAAAAACTAAAAAGGCCCAATAATTTTACCAGGGGTAGGCCAGTTAGACATTCATTTGAGAGGTGTTTGAAAAGACAAAAGACGTCCCGAGATAAGCCAAATGATGACCCAAAAACTTACAATTTACAAACGAAAGTAAGTGGTTTCAGGAAATTAATGAGTACTTTTTAACAAATATTATTGAAATTAAAAATCCAAGGCAAATATTTAATGCTGATGGGACGGCCTTTTTTCTTTCACCAAATGTGAGTAAATTCCTAACTAAAAAGTTATTTACCTAACAAGTGCGGAAAGTGGTACTTTTCCGTGCACGCAGTCAAGGGCGGGAAAGACAATTTCCGCATGTGTAAAGTACAACATTTTTCCTACGATCGATATAGTCCTCAGATAAACTTCAATTAGGTTTGAGTTCAATAATAATATACTGTAATTACAAAAATGATAGAGCTTCTTAAAAAAAATACTTACTTTGCAAGTATTTCACCTTATTGAGTGTTTTAGATAAGATATTCATTAATTTAACTTTTCCGCACGTTTTTTATTCGATAGTAGATGAGATCATTTAAGACTATTAGAATCTATTTTAGAAAAAAAAATTAGCTCAGTTTAAATCAGGGAAAATTCGGAATGAAATGGAAAAGTAGAAGATACTAGTTTATTCTTATTTGAAAAAAGCTACACGAGACCTCAATCAACACGATGGATGCGATGAAGAAAATTAGCAAAATGAATTAATTGCAAAAGATAGACATATTAATAGCAACAAACAGAAAGTTCTCTCCTTTTAAATATATTCTGGTTTGGCCAGAAGAAAATGCAATCAAAAAGCCCTTTAAATTTAAAGATAAACTTTTTAGGGTTTTTTCTTCAGTAAAATGGTAGGAATATTACTTGAGAAAAGAGAATGAGAAAAAGGAAAAGGTCACTGATGAAAGGAAGAGAAAACGGGAGGAGAAGAAAAGAGAACCTCAAGAAAGAAAGGAAAAAAGAGTTTCTAAAAGGATTTGTAGACCTCAAGAAAAAGAAATAGTAAAGAAAAATATTTTTTCAGGAAACAAATTAAAACCAAAACTAAAGAAAAAACTAGTATAATACACGTAAACGGTTTTGTCAGTATTAAATATGATATAAAGATGTTTCCTAGAATGGCAATTAAAGTTTCAAATTATGACAAGTTTTTTTTTATTCTATTAATAACGTGTTTTTTGAGTTCCTGGACCCGAACAATATCAGAGTTTTGTAGTTTCTTAGTTTCCTATACTTATATCTCTTGTAGTAAATAATTTTATTAAAATTTGTTTTTCTTTTTGTCTACATATTTATTTATGTCAAATCAAAAGCGTAAGCATATAACAACATTTATTTAAATCAATTATTTGTCAAATTTAGAAACAAACTTATGTCATACTTTGGGTTCAAATTCTTGTCAAAATTATTTTTCCTGTCAAATTTATAGTCATTAATAAACATATAAATAAATGCAGCTTTATCTTAAAGTGTCAAATATAGGGATATTTACCTTAGAGGGTGTCTAGATGGCATTAAATACACTGTATCCTGTCATCAAAACTTTAAACAATGTGGGTCTTAGTTTTGAAAAATACTCAATAAATCGATTGTTCGATAAATAGTTGATTTAAAAATTATATCGCGCTTTAAATAAAAAAAAACAGGATAAAAGGTGTATCTATGCATTTTAAAAAGTATGTCGTTAATAATAACAACCTCATTTTCAGATATGGAATGTTGGTGATAATTAATTTCGTTGATTTATGTGTTTGTATTTTTTGCTGGATGATTGGAGTGGTTTTTTAAATCTTAATATAGTCAGTAACAAGCAAGGCAAGGAAAAAAGAATGGTTAATGGTTTGCTTTGATTTTTTACTTTAGTGATATACGTAATACATGTGTTTTAGTAGATTTTATTAAAGCCTTGTGAAATTATTGAATTAATTTGACATACTCTCTATAAATCTTTATTATTCAACAAACGGCTCAACAATTAAATTTAGGTGACAAAAACATTTGCATTTTTTTTAACAATTTGAGGTCATATTGTTAAATGTGTATCCAATGATATCAGTTTTACTTTTGCAATATTTTATAATGAATCACACTTTATTATGTTTTAATATTTTTTTTAGTAATTCTAAATATTTTTATTGTAAATTTCGCATTTTTTTCAGAGCCGCGGGGATTACGAACGGACCTTCGCAAATAAGTAAATTATATTTAAATTTAAGTTAAAACGGTTTTACAGGCCTTAAGACGAGAAAACCGATCTATTATCTGCTCAAAATCTGTTTGGTGAGATAATTGAGGCTCTATTAAGAGCGTACCAGAACTTCTGAGCCGTTCTTGATACATAGTAGATCTAAGAACATTTTTCACCTGAGCTATACTATTGAATGACCTTTCTCCCTACGCAACTTGTGAGGCTATTCTTGTAGCTACTTCTGTTTGGAAACAAAAGTCCAAGTTTCATCTTACACATTTTATCCAATAGGTCAATTGGCTTGATTATTCAATCTTCAAATAAGTTATAATGACCATAATTTTTTGAGGAAAAAGTATAAATTATATGTGTGAATAAGGCGATAAGCATATTTTTATGAATTAAGGGAAGGTAGTAGGAACATCGACATGAAGGCGATGTGCAAAAAAATGGGTTTGCTACAATAAGTTCTTTATGTGCTACTGCTTTGCTTGTCGTTTACGAACTAATGTTTTTTATTACTATTACTATACTATTTTCTTATATTTTTGCGAGTGGGGTAATTATTTCCGTCCTCTCCTTATTGAGAAACAGAAGCTCCTTACGATATTTTCCTAATTTAGCAAGGAATATATCTTCAAATCACGTTTCTAGTTGTTTTTTTTTCCTATTTTGGCTGCAAACATAGAAAATCTGAGCTTACACTACAAATCACTTTAAAATTTCTGCCATAAAAGTTTTATTAAAATTGTGGGCAGTTATTCTTTTAGATGTTTATTTTTTAGGGGATCATTTTGACTGCTTTAGGTTTACTTCAGATGTTGCTAATTTTTATTTCTTTATACCAAAAAGAAGTATATTAAGATGTACTTGATACTTTTGCTTTGTGAGAAGAGCAGGGCATAATTTAGAAGTACTATCCTACTACAAAAATGAGTACTTATGGTCACTGTATGTATAGCTCTTAAACGAAAATAGGAGTATGGTAAGGCAATACACTTTTAAACTAGACATGGTTTTACATTTGGCTTTGTTGTACGGTTTGAAATTTTTATTAAATTGAAAAATACTTTTTTTTTTCATTTTCTACAAGTGTTCCTTTGAGAACCGGGCCCTGGTAATTAGTACCGGCATAAAGCCCCTTCTCAACGGCACTCATTGTTAATAGCAATCTCATAAATAACATCACTTTCAAGAAACTCTCATTGAATCTTCAAATACTCAAGTTATGAAGAAAAATCAATAAATTTCGCTTACCCAGAATTTCCCTCGGTATGAATCTTTTCTTTTGTTAGGAACAGTGAAGTATGGCCCAATTTAGATCCGCATATAGTCATTAAGTAATACATAAATACTCCCTTTTCAAATACTGTTATTGGACGCCATTTTGTTACACCATATTTGATTCGTACAAAGCAGTTTCTAACAATACCATATTTGATTTTTGGGCATAATCCAAAATAAATTGAATAAGTGTTTTTTACACTGATTTTTTTAAGACCGCCATTTTGTTCCGTCATGTTGAATTCGTGCCAGTTTATCCCTATATAATATTTACTTTTTCAAGTCACCTGAATAAGAAGATCTTTTTGCGTTGATTTAAAAAAATATATTTTGCTGCCATTTTGTTCTGCCGTATTGAAATGATATTACAATTTTACCAGTTTACATTTACATTTCCTTTAATGCTTGCACAAAATTTGAAATCATTCTAATAAGTCGTTTTTTCAGGCCGATTTTTTTAAATATTTTATTATGCCGCATTTTTGTTTTGCCATTTTGGATTCGTACTATATTTCTATTGAACACTTGATTTTTGTGTAAAATTTAAGGTACAATGGATAATTAGTTTTTTATTAATATTTTATTAAACATTTCACTACGATTTTTACCAAAATATTACCAGGTCATCCATATAGGACCTAAAACACAAAGGTATGGAAAACCTGGGAGAGATTTTTTTTTGTCCGATTACAAACATTTTATTTGGCCGCCATCTTGAATTTATATCCCAATTTTGCTAGTTCATCTTTATATCAGACTTTCAGTCTAATAAGTAGTTTTTCAGGTTGATTTTTAAATATTTCATTAGGGCGCCATTCTGTTTCACCATCAATTCGTTCCAAAATTTTACCAGTTGATTCATAGGTAATATATGATTTTTACGCAAAATTTGAGGAAAATTGGATAATCAGTTTTTTAGTAATATATTTTTTTAACATTTCACTAGTCCGTCATTTTGTTCCATTACATTGGATTTTACAAAAAATGTTACTAGATCATCTCCATATGACTCTTAATTGTTGACCAAAATTTGAAGTCAATAGGATAAGTAGGTTTTAAGCTATGTTGACCGACGGAATTGAGAAAACATGTTTTTACCCTGAAACGAAAAAACCTGCAATAATTTGGAAGGGGATTTTTTCACGATTACAATACTTCCCTTTTACGAGGGAAGTAAAAAATGCAAAAACATTTTGGGTCAATGGTCCAAGAATTAAATTTAGATGGTTAAAATAACATTTTAGAATCAATCACCTTTTATGGTGTATTTAAAGTAATTTCTTTATTCGATCATAGGGAATGCAAATGTAATATTTTATTCATACATTTTAACAAAATAATTTAGAAAATAGTTTTAAATGTTCTGCCTAGAAACCCGGTGTCTAAATTCATGCGTTGATCGGTTTGTATGCATATATAAACTGTGTTATCTGTAAAATAAAATACTGTATAATATGTAGCATGAATTACTCAGATAAAATCTAGAATATTAGCTTTCTAGACTAGGGTACACAACTCCTGAAATGTTTGGTTTTTTGTAGACCATTTAAAAATTGTATAGAAAATGTATATGTATATTTTAACATATTACAAACATTGAGTTGACTTTTTGCATGCACTATAATTATATTAAAAACATTTTTTCTGCCTTCTAAAACAGACAATATAGGGAAAAAATTGTAATCTCAAAAAATTTAAAAAATATATGGTGTTTTCATTCTAGAGTCCATAGAACCCGAAACACATATTATGTTTAGAAAAAAAGTGATGTCTGTACAGATATATTGTAGTGAAATCGTGTCATTTTAATATAAGAAAACACAAGGAAATGTCTATAAATTTAAAAACCTCAGTATAAAATACTTTCAGTCCCATTCTTAAAAGTTATCGCAAATTAACTTGTAATAAGATTCACAAAGATAGTATAATGCCATAAGTCAATATTGTCCACATAAATCTCAAATAAAACCTTCAAATCAGTCTAATAACTTAGTAGGCGGCAAGAACCATTTTCCCTATTCTTTTACATGTAAAGGATCTCAAGTGGCGTGGTATATACGGTCGGCAAGACTCAAAAATGTTTAAGTGTTTTAATTTAAAAAATGGTTTAAATATTAATAAGGGAAATCTTTATTTCCCTAGCTCCCTGGAGATTTCGAAAAAAAAGCAACCTAACGACTTTAGTTTTTCTAATTCTAATAATACATTCTAACTTGTAAAACAACTAACCTAACGTATATAATAATCTCAACAAAAAAACACTATTCTCAATAATGTTTATTAGTAAAATTATTATTAGAATTAGAAAAACTAAAGTTCTTAGAATGCTTTTTTTCGAAATCGCCATTAAGGTCTGGAAGTAAAGATTTCCCTTATTAATAATTAATGACGAGGTGTTTAATAATAATCTAGTTCACGGATTAATAACTTAACCATTTTTTAGTTAAAACAACTAAATAGTTAAAGATTCTTTTGAGTTAAAAGCTAGACTTTCTGATGACAATTCTAGTTGATAATTCTTAAGGGGGAACTGCACGCAGTATTATAGATCATTTGCAAGCCTTCCGCCGCAGCAATATTATGTTAAAACTGTAAGAGATATTTATTAGCTTCAATGTGATTTAATTAGGGAAATATGTATAGTTGGGCGCTATATACGATTTTTTATGAAAAAATTAAAACTAGAATTATAAAACAAAAGTAGATTTGTTCATTTTCGACCGTTTTTTGACCACTTTTTGACGCAAATGCCGTCGCATATAATTTTTTTATCCACAGAACGGCTCTTTACCGCCTTGCATTTATCCTTTGTCTACGTAACTGCAAAATTTGAAATGGTAAATCGCACTCATGTCTTTGTATTTCTACAGCGCGTGAACCCTTTTGAAACCATTTTTAACCGAAATGTAATTTGAATTGCCTATACGTAACACATTTTTTTGAAGTCGGACGCGCAGGAAGTTTTTTCTAATACGTAGGTACCATTTCATCTTACTTTGAACTTGACTAGACTTTGTCGCTGATTTTTCACTTTTTGCCTGCAGTTCTCCCTTAAACCAGTTTTGAAAGTAAAACATTAGGACAGCTATATATCCTTTCCTAATTAGAGGCAGGGGGGCTAAGAATGAGTATGCCTGATCTCCTTTCGAGATCAGGCAAACTTTAGGTGGAAGGATGATACGAGATTGGGCCTATAGAAGTAGCTCGAATTCTGAATTTTCCACGGCTAGTTTCGAGCCTTGGTCGCGATAATACCTACAGCGTTGGAGAAGGTTTGTTCCCAGGCGTAGTTTGCGAAGATCTCGTTTGTTAGTACAACCGGGCAGAATATAGGCCAGGTATTGTTTACTATTTATCGAGTATACTTGGCATGGGAGCAGGGTGGTTATTTTAAGAATTCCTGCCATTATAGAAAGTGTTTTGGATGCGGACTTATTTCACGATGCCAGGAAATACAGAAGTTGGGAGGTTTCTGGTTATTATTACGGGCTGATAGGCCCTAGCTTAATAGAGAGCATCGCCTTACAGTCCTTGATGAAGTGTTACAAGTGTTTAGATGGACCGCCATCCGACGTGTTGACGGTCACTTAGGAGAAGCATCTACGAAAGTTCCCCAGAGGAATTGTGACATTCCTGAAGGTGGCCGCTCACAGGAAGGGGGTCACCGAGGTCGCAAGTGCAGTCAGAAGTGTCCAGAGATAAAAGGAGAGAAGCAAGTGCTTGCCACCCACGAGAGAGCGTGCCAAGCAAGATAGGCCTGGGAGAGAGACTAAGGGAGAGGAAGAGTTTTACTCCTGACCCTCTACATGAACTGGGTGGTCTACGGGATAAAGCAGAAACAAAGAGTGAAGGAGCGAATAGAAAAGCATGAGACAACTGTTACAACACCAGAATTACGTGAATTAAGTTCGAAACCAGTTTCAGAGAAATATTTGAGCATAGAAAACCTCCCTACGAAGTTAGCCACCCCCTTAAAAAACAAAGGGCAAACCCTTGACAGCAGAAGAGACGGCTGGCTAACAACAGACCGAAGTAAATCTTCCTAATTTTTATTGTGTTTATTCGAGCTATACGCGGTGAAAATTATTATGTGTAATATGATTGGAAATGTAAAGAAGAAAATTAACGACAAACGGCATAAATACCTTAAAATATATCATAAGATATAGATTGTTTTTACATACCAGACAAAGACAAACAACAGGAACCATTGGAAATTATAGTATGACTGAACCAACTAATACACAGATTCTTGAAAATTTACTTTCTGCCATCAATGACTCTGCCTCTAATGTAACAAGTGAGCTTAAGCAATATATTGCACTGAAAACGCACAATTATTAGAAAAATCGGAAAATAATCAAAGCATATTCAATTTAATTCAAACAACAACTACAATTTGATTGCAGATTTCTTAAAAGCAACCTAATCATTTTTGAATTGGAATATAACTCTGGGAATAACTGGGAACTTCTAACATTTATCCTAAATTTTTTTCAAGAAAAACTAAAAGTTGCAGTACGAAAATCCGATATAAGCAATATATATCAACTTAAAAATATATACTCTGAGAAGTGCCTCCCCATTAAGCTCGAGTTAGTCTCATTCTTATAAGCTGCTGTAAATTAAAAAACACTAAATTTTTTATAGTTGAAGACGTGTTCTACAAAGACAGACAAGAAAGGAAAATTATAGTTATTAAACATCTTAAGTTTGCCAAATCTCAAAAGTACCCTGCCAAGATTGTCAAGCGAAACACGTTTTTGGTAAACGGTGAAGTCTACACAATCGAACAATTTCTGCGTATGAATACTGGTAACCAAGGTGAAAATTGTTAAATTAATTGCTAAACCTTTCCGGATCGAATAATACACCGTCAAAGTAGCAACATGTATTGATCATATATTTGTTAAAACTTCTATTGACACTAATAGTGAAATAGTACCTATAATTTTTGAAATCATCCTTTATAACTGATCATTACATATTAGATTTACACTTATTGAAGGAAACAATTCAAAGCGAATCATGGAATGAGGTATACAGTGGCATTGGTTTAAAAAGCGCCTACGTTGTGTTTATTAATAAAATTCATCATTATATAGACTTGTGCAATGAACATATAAAAATAAATCTAAAAAAACGAAAAGAGTAGATGAGGGTTGGCCTATTAAACTGTATAAAAAAGACGCTATGTATGAAGGGCTCGTAAAGGGTACACATAACGATGCATTAAAATGGGAATATATATAAATAAAATTAAATCGGTAATAAAAAATGAATATTATCAAAATATAATAAAGAAAAATGCAGGAAACTCAAAACTTCTATGGATCGTGACAACGCATTGACAATAGAGATGGGAAATGTAGCTCATTTTAATGATGCGCTTCACTGACTCTGGCTCACTTTACCGAGTCAGCTCACTGAGTCAGCTCAATTGAGCTGCGAAAGGAAGGAGCGAAATACACTCCTAACGTGGTTTGACAAGGCACCTATTTATGAATTGACTCCCGGACCACTGTTCTGCCACCCTGGCGGAACGTAGTTGTAAAGGACAGAGGATGGAATATTGTGCTCGGCTAGTACGGCGAAGAATCACCGCGACGAATTGGTCAAGTTTAGGGATTTAATTTTTAACGTTATACAATCTGACTACGCAGAATTTCTGTTGGAGATTTATCATATAAATTAGGCTCTTATTTATGTCGTTTAAGATAGGTATTAAAACATAGATATTTGTATAATTATATTAAAAATGACTTCACGATATTGCCAAAAAAAAGTCATCATGTGTTCTTTTCCATAATGTTAGAATAATTAATATTTAAGTTTATTGCATTTTTCAACCTATATTATTTTTTTAAATAGTAAATTGCCTTACTTTGTATTCGTTATTTATCAATAGGGAGTTCCAACCATATCTAATATTAATATTTGTATTTATTTTACATCCAAAGAGCTGAAATAAAAAGATAAAACCTAAAAAGCTAAGACCGCTATGTCGCGCCGCATCGAGAATGTAACAAACAGCACATATTGCAATGCAATTCGACTCTTTCGGCGGTCGGTGACTCTCCGGCTTTTCATCGTCGCAAGTCGTTTCCGCTTCGTTACGCTGTAAGTGAGAGGCAAGTCAGAATCGAAAAAAAAAGTACAGCTCACTCCTGAGTTACACATCTCTAATTGAAAAATAAAAGAATAGTCAATCAGTAGAAATAAATAAAATAACTCACAATGCAAATAAGAAATTTACATCAAGTGAAGAAATTGCAAATTTAATATCTTCTTCATTGATATCGGAAACACACTGGCTAGTAGTATCAAAGTCAATAGAGAGTATAGTTGCAACCAAACGCAAATAAGAAAATGCTTTTAAAATCGGTGACAATACGGGAACCAAAACACTATATACTAAAAATAAAAGCCAAATCACCTGGATATGACACGATTAAAAGTGAACCTATAAAAGAAATTTCAGACTATATGGCAGAGCTATTGACCTATATAATAAATAAAATATTGGAGACGGAAACTATACCACCCACGTTTAAAATATCCATTGTAACACCGCTGTTTAAGGCTGTAAACAGAAACAAAGTTAACGAATATAGGCCAATTAGCTCAATTCCAAACTTCGCTAAAGTATTTGAAATAGTCGTTAAAGGGCGTCTAATTTCATATCTGGATAAAGAAACGTTTTATCAAAAAATCATTTTGGCTTTAAAAAGATCGACAGTACGGCAAATGCCATGCTGTATTAACATCCAGAATATATGAAAATCTTGATAAAATAGTTATATCAATAACAGTTTGATTTAGGAACTAGAAGAAATGTTCTTGAATTGTTCAAAAACTGTTTGAACGAACGAGAACGATATGTAGAAGTAAACAAAAATTATGCGATATAGGTATTGTAAAGTGTAGTGTACCTCAGGAACATACTGTTATTTATCTATATTAACGATTTGCTTGGGTTATCATCGGTGAAATCTATTCTTGCGTTTGCCGATGATACAATAATTTTATATATGGGATAATCATGGATTAATTGAAAAATTATAATAATACTACACTTAAAAATTATAATCTCATGACAGTCAATTTCGACAAAACAAAATATTTGCGTTTTACATCCGATAAAATCGATTTACCTGAATATAGCATGATTGAAGTCCTACTAAATGAAACTAGTGTAAAAATTAATTCTGCTAGAAGTATTAAGAGTTTAGGTATCGAAATGGACCCTCACGTGCATTGGGATAAGCAGACTGAAAAATTACGGGGTTTAATATTTAAATTTAAGCTCTTAAAAGAAGTCCTTAACATAAAACAACAATTAAGTCATGTATTATGCATTCGTGGAACCCTTGATTGGTTATGGAAATATTTGGGGGCTGGATGTCATAAATCACAAATTAGAAATTGTACAAAAGCGTATTTTAAAGATTATTTTAAACAGGCCCCAGCATTTATTCAAGCAACGGTTTGTATCGCGAAACAGGGTTCTGTGATCTGGGGCAGGTATTCGTAAAAAAACTTGCATTGTTCAAACATATTAATAAATATAGTGTAATTGATCATGAAAACTCGACACGATCTAATAATAACAAACTTTTAAAAACAGAAAAAAAGGAATAAAAGTATCGGATAAAGATGTTTTTCGTACATTGAATCAAAACTATATCATTTGCTCCCAGAAAAAATAAAACAAAGTGTCTTTAATCATATTTTCAAAAACAAAAATTACAGTGGGTTCTAGAATATAAATATGCTATAACTGCTTTGCTGCACTAATGTATCTATATACATCAGATACACATATTACATAGGGATGATTTTACACATGATTAATATTTTAAATAAATAGAAAGTAGCACTTTTAAACTTTTTTTCCTTTCAATCCATCTTTGTGTTTGTTATCTCTGTATTAATATTGTTTTATTAGGAATATGATGTTTTGTTACACTTTCTTGCTATTTTATTTATAGTTATAAGATATTTTTTTTATATGGAGGTAAGATTTATTCAAGAACAAATTTTTTTCCGATTCTGTAACGAGAAAGCATAAGTCAGAGTTTGCTTTATTTCAGGCGCGATATAGTTTCTGCGTTATAGTTATTACGCATATATGTAGCATATTTATTGTACTATTCTACTAGTATAAAAATTATTACGTAATATATGTTTCTTAATATTTTTATAGACAGTGACTTACCTGAGTATGGACATGACTAGAAGTTGAAACTCACTGAATATAGCTGCGTGTCAAGCATATGATGCCGGCAGCATAGACAAGGGTTCAACAGAGTTCCTAGACACGTGAGGTACTCTAAAGAGTCGTACTACAAACGAGTGCTACAGGCAAGGCCCAAATTTTGGGTTAGAACAAAGGATAGAGGAAATCCCTATTGTCGAAGGAGACAGCAGAATATTGACTTTTGAGCGCAGTCCACAATCAAACATGGTCGTGTTCACCTACAAAGACCTGGGGGACGTTCCCTGGGCATCAGTTCAGCGAAGACCTACATGGTGGTATCTTTTTTTATTACCGAGTGCCCTTTGTGCAAAGCTAGGCTGATTGAAGTGCCAAGAGAAGCAATGTAAAATGTTTTGAGAATCGTTTACCTTAGTTAAGTGGATCACTATTACATATAGTATTCCAGAGGATGTACGACCCTTCAGACGTCGATGGCCACCTAAGAACATAATAGTTTTCATGAAGACCCTAGATTGGAGACCGCACCTATTTACTAGGAGGCTTCCCAAGAAAAGTGAAACATAAACACTACGATGAATCTATTCCCAGCTAAGATAATTGGTCTCCTTCAAGAAGAGGGTTGCCACTCAAGTAGATAGACAGAGTTCCTCCCCGAATATCATAAAAGCACCATGGAGGGAATGCCGATCCGGAAAACCCATGACAATATCCAGGAGGGGTGCACAGACTATCCTGGAGTCTCGGCTTCGAAGGCGAAGCGCGTTTCAGTGAATAAATGTTGCTGCATCCAGAGTTAGTGTAGCTGGTGTCAGTTATAAGAATAGTGTAGCTGGCGCCAGTTACAAGAATAAAAAGAGTTGATACTTACCTGATGATGTGCAAACCGGTAAGACGACTCGAAACTTCGTGAGTGGGGCATCCCATTGCACATTTTATGCCGGCAGTGTAGATAAGAACCCCACAGATTTCCAATCCTTATCAAGTGTCGTGCTAGTGCTGAGCCGGGACATACAGGAATAAATGAAAGTTCAAGTGACAAAGAAGAGGAGAACGCCATGATGATTCCCCCGGAACAGACATGCTACCCGAGTCGAGGGGCCTGGCCGGATAGAAGGTCCCATGATAATTCCCCCGAAAGAGACATGTTCTAATGGAAAATAAATTGTATTTTGCTTTGAACTTTACACGGAGAAGGAAGGCTTGTCCTTCAGGTAGTTTCGACATAGTAGTTTTGTTGACATGTACCTATTTATACAGGAAACGTATTTTTTAGCTTTATATGCTTATTTTTAAAGATTAAACGTTTGGTTTTTCGACAAAGCACGCGAGTGAAATTTATCAGCTGCTTTTAATTTACTGAACCACAATATGGTATATAAAAAGTTGGATACGCAGAGGATTAAACATGCTACAGATGCCTTCATATATATTGGAACAATATTATTGTTGAAACTTGTATGGGACATTATAAAAATCCAAACAATTCATTGTGCGTTACCTTTGAAGGCAAAATTATTTCAGGTAGGAAAAACAAAATTTCTGGGCGTAGTAACAGATCAGCCTTTTAATTTGAGATGAGCAGATTAATAGCATAAATAAAAAGATAAATAAGTCTTATTGGTTAGGAATCTTTCTAGTCAGATAAGTTTGAAGAATATTAAAATTTATTACTTTGCATAGTTCAGTCATCAGCCGATTATGATTGACCTCAGTATAGAGTATTAGGGTTTAAAAACAAAGTAAATTACGTTTTAACTTTTTTTTTCTTATATATTTTTGTTGATGTTGTGGATCTAAAAACGATCGAAAACAGATTATTCTACAGGTTCAGATATACATATTGTTAAGCTGTTTTTTTATGCTGCTATAAAGCCATAAAACTTTCTTTGCAACAATTTCTTAATTAAGAAATAATATTTTCAGTTTAAAAAATCTCACTTTAGAGCAATGTTAATATTGTCCAAGTTATACCTGTATGTGTTGCATATGTTTATTTACAAAGCTTTTCAACTTATAACTGTGGCTTGTATTTAACTGTATTAAGCTATTTAATGTCCTTCCAAATGGTCTCAAAATAATACTTACTACATTTTTGGCAGTTGCTTATACTTTAAACCACAATAGGGACCTTACGTATTATGTAAGGCTGTTCATTGTCTTTTGGAATAAAATTGTTATACTCTAATATTATATAAAAAATAAATAAGCAGTTTTGGTTTTAGTGAAATTTACTTACATATTTTTTGACTATTTACTTTACTGACAATGTGTAAATCAGGCAGTATATTGTATAGTTACTCGCAATAGTTACTTAAGAAGATTTACTAAATTTAAAAATATTAAGTAATAGTAATAGATCTATTTGGTTCTAGATTTAGATTTATAATATCTATTATACTATTAGTAATATAATAATTATAAGTACTTGTGCAAAATAGCGTTTACAATGCCTGCATTTTATGTTCATTTATCATCTAACTTACTGGCTGTAATGTTTTTAAAACCAAGACAATAAAAAAGTTTATTTATTTATTTAGTTATGAGCTAAAAAAGTTTTTCATTTTTTGCTGTATATAAAATTTTGAACAAATTAAAATTTGAGGATGTGTCTGATTTATTTTGGTATAAATTTGATGTTTAAGGTTTCAGAATTTTTTCTTCACTTTGCCATTTAATTAGACAATTAAAATTTGAAAATTGAGTCGGCTAGTCGTTTTCATGCTAATAATTTTAGTAACTACCTCGCTCTAACATCTATTAGCAATTTGGATTATTTTGAAATGGAACTAAAATTTATTTAATCTACCTAAACGTATTTATTTACAAATAATTATCTAGCAGCATTAACCCCGATTAAAAAGCAAAATCGCCTTTGTAGTGTGTTTCACTTCTGGCCTTTATTACTGTTGAAAAATTATTTTAAGTATATATGCCTTCTCAAACTCGGATGCAAATTACAAGACAGAAACAATTTTCTCATAAACTCCCCTTTAACCTTCTCTGTCAAAATCTAGACAATTTGCAGTTAGAAGTGAGCTTACACAATAAAGGTTAATTTTAAATCCTCGTATAATAAATGCGAACTACCGCTTTGATACAGGGCTTTACAAAGCAGCAATCGCATTGAAAATTCCTCCTCGACGCTGTTCAGAGTGAATACGACGTCGTTTAGACGCGTGCGGATGCCGGATTGCCTCAGGCAGATCAAAGTTGTCTCCATGGGATTTTAATTTTGTTTGACTTAGCCGAAGCTGATTTGGCGATTGATTGCGTAATAGGTGATGATGCGAGGATGTGTTTTAAAAGGGGAATGCTAATAGACCGAGAGCCCGTAAAGTTTTCGTGAAACCATACTGACCAGGGCTGATTTTAATGTATATGAAAGATGAAGGTAATAATACAGCCAATCCAGCAAAGAAAAGAGTTAAAAAGAAAAACTGATTTGAGGAAGGCTGAGGATTTGTTTCTTGATTACTCATGATGAGAAATCACTTTCGATCGAGCAGGTTTCGGTGGAAAATGGAAAGAGCTTCAGCTGATAGGTGTGAAGTTAGATATTATTTTGCCAGCTACGTTTCATTGGCTGACAATTCGGTACATTGTTATTGTAAAGTGGCAAATTCTTAACACATTTTTATTCTAAAAGCGAATGCCTCACTGCCAAAATATAGAAGTAACCTGTTTAGATAAAAAACAATTAGCCCTGAAAATTTGAACAACTTCTTATATGGACATGTAAATGAAACACATCCCTTCAATATTTGAGAATTTATTTTACTTTGATAAAGCGAATGCCCATCTATCAAAATTTAGGAGTAACATGTTTATGCCTTACTTCCAAAATGTAGGAGTAATATGTTTTCAAATTTGAATAAAATTATATATGGATATGATGTTAAAATTCGTTCTTTTATTAATAAGAAAATATTGTACTATAGTAAAGCGAATGCCTCGTTACCAGAATATAGGAGTAACCTGCTTAGGTAGGGCTAATGGTCTACTACCTAAGCAGGTTACTCCCTCATTTTAGTAGTGAGGATCTGCTTTATCAAAATAAAATAAAATTTTAATTATTTAAGGGATGAAATTTACCCTCATGGTCCCGCAGAATGTTCAGGCCTAATTGTTTGCTACCTAAGCAGGTTACTTCTATATTTTGGTAGTGAGGTATTCGTTTCATCATAATAAAATGATTGTTTAATTACTTAAGGGATGAATTTCAACCCTATGTCTCCATAGAATTTTCTTCATATTTTAGGAACCAAGTCTTTACTACCTGAACATGTTAATCCTTAATTTTGGCAGTCAGGCATTCGCTTTATCATAATAAAATAAATTTTTAAGGGATGCATTTTAAAGAATTAATAGAATATTGTTCAAAATTTTAGAGCTAATTGTTTGCTACTTAAGCAGGTTACCCCTATATTTTGGTAGTTAGGCATTTACTTTATCATATTAAAATAAATTATTATTTAATTTAGGGATTCATTTCAACCTCACGTTCCCATAGCATGTTGTTCAAATTGTCAGGGCTAATTGTTTGGTACCTACGCAGATTACTCCTATATTTTGGTAGGAAGGCATTATCATAGTAAAAGATATTTTTATTAGAAAGTCATGAATTTCAACCCCATATCCCCATAGACTTTTATTCAAATCTTAAGAACTAAGTCTTTTCTATCTAAAAATAATAGTCCTAAGTTTTGTAGTGAGGCATTCGCTTTTACTGAAAAACGAATTGTTAAGAGTCGTAAATCGATGTTACCAAGAACGAAAGTGATAAGAATTTTTTCCCATTTTCCCACTCGAATCGGTCAGCTAATTGTTTTTATTCGTAATACAAGTTAGATGTGTTTGTATTGCTGTATTGATTTTTCATGAAGACGACCATGACAACTATGAATTTTTCTTACTTCATTGACATTTTTGTGACAATGGCGCCTTATACTTACAAGGGTAAACAAAAGATTTTGATCCATGAATTTTTGTTATAAAATAAATTTCGTCCAATGAAAATATATCTATAAATAATTTCTATTAAACTCGTTATATTACTATCGAAAATGGGTGATCCACCTTTGTGTCCATTCTGTTAAAAAAAAACATAGGAAAACTGTTAGTGTTTACGGAAGATATTCTGAGAAGTGTAGTAAAGTCTTACAGATTAGAGAGGACAATAATTAAGCTTTTAAAGAGGTGTTTTGCCCCCATATCATATTATAGTGTTTACAGATAATATTCTGAGAAGTGTATTGAAGACTTAGAGATTAGACAGGACAATAATTAACACGATAAGTTCATTATTTCATTTCTCGCGCATCTTCATACACATCCGTCGTATTCTCGAACATTTTATGATTAAGTACACTTGATATTGATTTTTGACTAACATAATTTTCTCTGTTTTCATTTATATACAGGATTGAATTTTTAAATGGAAAAAATTCTGTAACAAAAAACTGCCCATTTTTCGAAAAATCGCTCAGACCTGTCGATTTCCTAGATATATTTTAAAAATAGTTTTTGATATACAAGTTATCACAAAATAGCTGGACTGATACCAACTGTATTTTCACTTCCACATCAACACGTGACGGGGAAGTATTGTATCGAGCAAAAATTTTGGTTTAGCTTAAATAACTTTACTATTTATAGTTTACAAAAGGATGAAGATCGAGAATGTGTACATGTATGACCATTTCACGTAGAAAACTGATTACTATTATCATTTCGTAAACAGATAGGTATCATAGAAATTCATAATAAAAAAATAGTCAAGCCTTACTAAGGATCAATAGTGTGGAGCGATATCGGAAACATGTTTAAAATGTAATAAACCACCGGATGAGATAGCAGTCATTGACCTGAAGAAACGTGAATGTGAAATTTGCTGTCGTCCAATTGTTTTACTTACGTATATTATTGGGAGGATATTACGACGACAACGTAGTTCACAAAGGAGCCATGTAGCAAAATCTTTCTCGGAGGATATAATATAGGCTGTGCACAATAGTATAATGATCATTAAAGCATATAAATTTGGGAATAGCTGTCTTACATTAGAAATACATTTTTATTGAGCGCTATTTTGTTCTACCAAATTGGATTCGTACCAATATTTTACCAGTTTCTACCTATGGCACGCTTGGTTTTAGACACAATTTAAAATAAATTGTATTAATTATTACAGTGATTTTTTTTAAGATTGCTATTTTGTCATGTTGAATTCTAGTACGGTTTATCCCTATATTACATTTAATTTTTGTGCACAATTTGAAGTCAATTGAATAAGAAGATTTATTTACGTTGATTTTATTTGGCCGTTATTTTGTTCCACCATTTTGAGTTCGTACCACAATTTTACTAGACTATATCACCCTTAACCCGTGCTCAAAATTTGAAATGAATTTAATAATTTGTTTTTTAAGCTGCTTTTTTAAATATTTCATTAAGCGGACATCTTGGATCATTTTTTATTTTTATTTTCCTTTTACGAGGAAAGTAAAAATCGTCCATATAATATTCTAAAGTAATCTTCAGAACTTATTGATGCTTTCAAAAATATGATTTCGGTGTCTGAAACAGATATATTGTCATTATTACCAGTCTTTGAAGAATTTCTGGGTTGCATATTTCGATTTCGTAAAACTGAATATATTAATGAAGTATGTTTGAAAAAATGTTTAAAAACTCAAAATCATCAATACTGAAAAACTACTTCGATTGCCTAAAACAAGTATCGATGGATCCTCATTACCACCTTGCAAGGTATAATTGATGCAGCATTTTCCTAGAACTTACTATATTACATATCTCTGGGCCAATGCACATCATAGAATTCCAATGGTACTTGGTCCGTTAGATCACGGTTGGCAGGATATTGAAAATTTAAATGATTCGAAGGTGAACGGGTTCCTACATAGCTCAAGGAAATTATAGTTGTGATAGAAGACCTATACCTCTGAAGATACTCATCATAGTATTATTTTATTGCATAATATTCAATAGTTATAATTTTTATTCTGTTACAATCTTCATACTTTTTTACAAGTCAAGAGGAAGAATTCGATTTGGAGATTGATTCAAGATGAATGTGATGTAGACGAAAACGATATCGATGTTTGAGCATATAGAATGAATAGTTACACTAAAACTGTTTTACGTATCTTTCAATATGTTATTTAATATAATTTATGTCAGCATAATAATCATTGTGCAATGAGGTTTTGAAAACAATAATATTATATACTTGAAAACCATCTGCATAGTCCTCAGTCGAGAACCTTTTCGAATGGTGTAGATACAACGTTGAATTCTAAAAAATTTTGCGAAAAAGTTCAATTTCCGATATGTCCAAAACTTAAACATTGTAATATTGAAGATTAATTTGAATTACAACTGAAAACTAGATTACCGATTCTAAGGGCAAAAGTATTCAGCTGTGCTCTAAGATTTCCCGACACCAACGAGATGCTTGAAGATTGATTATGATTATATACCCTCAGCTGAAGATCTTTCTCCAAAACAGGCTTAGTTCAAGGATTTTTCTTGTTATAAACGTGATAAATAAACACTCTTATCAATTTCATCCTTGATCACTTTGATTTACGAAACGTAATTTTCGCACTTGTTCGTACCTGCAGCTGAAGCGCTTTCCATCGACACATGATCGGCTGAAGGTGATGTTTCATCATTTCTCACCAAAAGTAATCAAGAAATAAAATTTCATCCTTAATAAAATCAGTTTTTTTTCAACACTTCTCATTGCGGGGTGGCTCTATTGCTCCTCCTCCCCCTCGTTAGTGTGCTAAAATTTGTTTAGGGCTTGTTTTTCGCATTCGTTTTTACAAATAAAATTAGAACATACAGTAGTTTTTAGCTTTTGTGCACATATTTGTGTTAGTGTTATAGCTTTGAGACTGGTCCTATAAAACTTTTGTGTTGAGTATCTTCAAAATAGAAGTTTGTGGTAGCGATGTTAACACTTTTGAATTCTAATAAAAAGTAGATGTTAAAAGAAATATTTTAATTTGGAACAATGCCTTTTATTTGTCGTGTACATAGTTGAAGAAACTGTCCGTATCATCTCAAAGAGACCTGGTAACGAAGAAATTACAAAATTTATACACAAGGTCTAGATCTCAGTTAATAAGTCAATAAGTTTATAAATTAAGAATAGAATTTTTTGGACCTTCTTTTAATTAGAAATGATAATAAAATTAGTTTTGAGGTATACAGAAAACCCTCCTGTACTGATAATATCATTCAGTTTAGATCTAAATCACCATTTTCTCACCAATTTGCGGCTTTTAATTCGTTCTTGTACAGACTATTTAAATTACCACTATCCCAAGCTGCTTTTACTAAAGAATTAGATATAACAAGGGAAATTGCCTTAAACAATGGTCTCCCAATGAAAACATTCAACAAACTTTTTTATAAATTTATGAACAAATACAAACTCTCTTATAACATAATACATAATAATCTAATTAATACAAACAAATTCAGAGTTTTAAAATACTTTGGAAATATATCTCTACATTTACCTAAATTTTTTAAGTCATTTTATATCTCCATATCATTTAAAACAAACAATACTTTAAAACAACACATAGTTAGAATTAAATACAAAAAGGATATTCTTGAAAAATCTGGAGTTTATTCCCTTCATTGTGGAGAGTGTCCTGCTGTTTACGTGGGACAATCGGGTAGAAAAATTTCGACAAGGATCCAGGAACACCTCAGCTTGGTTACAAAACATCAAAATACAGATATTTCTAATTCAAAATCTGCCTTTGCGAATCATTTGTTATCCTCAAAACATCGTTTTTCCGTATCTGAAAATGTCAATATAATTCACGAATGCGATAAAGGTAAGAAGTTGGATCTTTTGGAAAAGATGGAAATAATAAAAGCTAAAAAGAGCCCATTTCTTACATGCGTTAATGAAGTATTTAATTTTGAGCTTCATTTGATTTTTATATTTCAAAAAATAACTATATATTTTTATTTTGCATAACCTTCAAGCTTTTTCTGTCATTTTCACTAATTCTTCTTCTTTTTTCGTATTGACCTAACGCCTCTCATCAAATAAATTTACATCAAGGTCTCTGATTGGTTATTCAAGCGTAGCCTTGTTTCGTATCTTATTGTTTCTTTGTTTGGTTATGTTTGTTTTATGTACTTTGTAAAATGTATTTTGTCTATGGTAAAGTTATATATTATTCAATTATATTTTCCGTTGTAATGTATATTCATTTTAGGTCTGATGATACCAGCTAGGGCGAAACATGTAACCTATTCTTAATTTATAAACTTATTTTCGACTGAGACCTAGTCTCTGTGTATATATTTTTTAATTTGTTTACATAATTGCAATGGAAACTATCCGAAAGGACCCAAGGTTTTAAGTTTTGGGTTGCTAAGGGAAGAAGAAAAGTTGTTGTTGGAGAAAGTGGTTTCATGCAATAAAAAGAAAATGCTTTACAGCAACAAAGGCATCTAAAGTAAAGTTAGTTTTAAAAGTATAAACTGTATACCTATTTAGTTAGAACTGTTGCCCGTTGTAGGTATGTGATTTACACCTTCAATCCCATGAAATAGAAAAAATGACACCATTTCATGTAGAAGCAATAGGAGAAATCTTAACAGCCCTGTCAAAGCACCCTCGGTTGATCAAAGTTACAGGTACCATACTCCAACATATACGAATTTTACCAAAATTTTTTTACCTATGGATTTAAACAAGTAATATGTATTCAGTGCGTTAACGCTGGCCATAGGGTTTAACATAGTAAAATTTCAACCCAATGTGAGAATCCTTTTTATTGTATTACTAAGTGTAACCATGTAATACCCTCTAGCATAGCCCATATTTAAAAAATACAATGTATATGCAAGTTTTGGACTTTTTTTCTTGGGTTGTTTTGCTTTATATCGGTGTTTCCTTAATTATTTGAGGCCTCGTGTTATTTTACATTGCTTTTAAATATAGTGGCTCGATTAGATGATATTTGTAGCTAACCCATGAAAAAATAGTGTTCCGGATGTTGCATTATAAGTAGACATCATCTTCAACTTTTTTTCTTTAATATTATAGGAAAAAATATGAAATAAAAATGTTATAGGGTGTATATAAAGTTAAATAAAATAATGGTACTGTAAAAATGTGTGGCAAAAAAATATTTTTTTCTGTATATGATTAGCATGAATTATCTATATATATATATATATATATATATATATATATATATATATATATATATATATAGATATATATTTATATACATACTTACTTACACATATATATATATATATATATATATATATATATATATATATGTGTGATAATGTTTAATAACAATAAAAATAAATAATAAAATACAAAATTAAAAAACTATAAGCATAAGGTATTAAAACAAAACAACAGACAAATAGTTTACATCTGCATGCTGCATCAAAAAAAGACAATGCAGAGTGGTCATTTTCTAACGTTAACGACAATAGGATTTTTTTGCTCTTCCACTGAAAGTAATAACGTATTTATTACTTTACCGGATGTTCCATTATCAATGGAAACAGTCTCCAACTTTTTTTATTTAATATTATAGGAAAAAATATTAAATACAAATGTTATAGAGTGTATATAAAGTTAAATAAAATACTGCAGAAAAATGTGTGGCAAAAAAATAATAATAAGCATAAGGTATTAAAACAAAACAACAAATTGTTTACAGAGTTCTGCATCAAAAAATAATGCAATGCAAAGTGGTCAATTTCTAACATTAGCGACAAAAGGAATTTTTTGCTGTTCCACTGAAAGTAAAAACGTATTTATTATCTTATTTACCAATGTCCTACTATTTGAATCACTTAGAATATCATTTATATCCCTTGACAAAATATTGTATACTTTTGGCAGAGGGGATACTCATTGAGGATATTTTATGTCCCAAGGGAAGGAGATCTGGAGGAGATCCGAGGAGATACGGAGGATATCCGAGGAGATTCGGGGATATGCGAGGAGATTTGGAGGATATCCGAAGAGATACGGAGATATTCAGAGGATATCCGAGGGGATACGGGGATATTCGGAGTATATCCAAGGAGATACGGTCAGATTCGGGAGATATCTAAAGAGATCTCGGGGATATCTAGGGAGATGCAAATGAAATCTATTGAAAAACGCATAAATAATTACAGGGTGGCTTAAGCTTTTTGTCTAACCAGGTATCTAAAAAATAATTTTCAAGGTTCAGATAATTCTGAATCTATTCCATGTTAAAAAAGTTGAAAAATATAATTTTTTTATTCTTAACTGACCTTGAATAATCAACTTAACATTTGAGACCGCTAAATTAATTTTTTGTGCATTAAGAAATCAACAAAATATTTTTATTGTAACTATATACTCAAAATATCTGTACTATTTAAAATAAAGAACTTTTGCAATATTAATATTACAGCATTTTTAAATATTAAACCAACTAACTTATACTTATAGCAAAATGGTTATCTAGATCTAGTGGAGGGTTGACGTAGGGGCTTGAAAAATGGTATTTTTGCAATTTCCAGCAAAAATTATTGTCCTATAAAAATTATCCTATAGAAAAGTTGTAAATCATGCAAAAATTTACAACTTTTGTACTAATCACTTTTCAACCTGCCTTTTCAAATTTCCAAGAAAAATGTAAAAGTTCGTTCGAATTTTGTTTTCGTTTTTACTTCCCTCATAAAAGGGAAGTATTGTAGTCGTTAAAAAATCAACCTCCGCGATTTTTTCAGATCTTTCCCTAGTCCTTAGATGACGAAAAACATGTTTTCTCAATTTCGTCGATCTGTCTGTCTGTCTGTCTGTATAACTTTCTGTCTGTCTGTCTGTTCGCGGTATAACAAAAAATTACTTACCCCACTGACTTCAAATTTTGGTCAAAAATTAAGGGTTATATGGGGATGACCTGGCAAAACAAAATGGCGGCCTGGTGAAATGTTAAAAAAATTATCACTAAGAAAGTGCTTATCTACTTTATCTAAAATTGTACACAAAAATCGAGTATTATATAGGAATCAACTGGTAACATTTTGGTACGAATCCAAGATGGCGGAACAAAATGGCGGTTTAATAAAATATTTAAAAATTCAGCCTGAAAAAACTACTTAATGATCTGATTTCAAATTGTGCGCCGTAACTTAATGTAGTATAGAGACGAACTAGTAAAAGTGTGGTATTAATTTAAGATGGCGGAACAAAATGGTGGCCAAATAAAATTTTTGTAATCTGAAAAAATCGCCCTCTCAGGTTTTACATATTTCGCGTTTTAGCGACCCTAGATGTCAAAAAATATGTTTTATCAAGTCCGTCGGTTTGTCTGTCTGGCTGTAAGTTTGCGGCATAGCAGTAGTAATGTTCCAACTATAAGGGTTCGCCTACGTGGTAAAGTAAACAACCAAAACCATCTCGTGCAGTGTTGGTTTATTGATTAAAACTATATATTCTTTTCTACAATGATCTAGCCTAATTTATAGATATGTGTATTTCTTTAATATAAATATAATAATTATTGTTATACTAATATCGCGTGTATTGCAATAATAAGAGTTCCCTTGGAATTGGTACTCTGCTAGCATGTAACTTCGGTATGTAGCTAACCCAAATAAACAACTGTTTGAATAACCCAATTTCCATTACAAGTAATCATCAGAATGAATTCAAATTTTAGTCAAAAATTGAGGCTCGTATGGGGATGACCTGGTAATATTTTGATTGAAATCCAATATGCCGGAACAAGATGGCAGCCTAGTGTAACGTTAAAAAATTATTACTAAAAAAACTAATTAAACAATTGATCTCAATTTTTGTACAAAAATCAAGTATTATGTTGGAATCAACTGGTAAAATTTGGGTACGAATCCAAATTGGCGGAACAAAATGGCGGTTTAATAAAATATTTAAATATTCAGCCTGAAAAAACTACTTAATTAATTAATTTCAAATTGTGTGCCATAATTAATTGTAGTACAGACACGAACTAGTAAAAGTGTGGTATTAATTCAGGATGGCGGAACAAAATGGCGGCCAAATACAATTGTTTAATCTGAAAAAATCACCCTCTCAGGTTTTATATATCTTCGTGTTTTAGCGTCCCTAGATGCCAAAAAATATGTTTTATAAGGTCCGTCTGTCGGTTTGTCTATCTATCTGTCAGTCCGCGGCATAGCTTAAAAACTACTCTGACTACTGACTTCAAATTTTAGTCAAAACTTAAGGCTTATGTGGGAATGACCTGGTAATATTTTGGTAAAATCCCATATGCCGGAACAAGATGGCGGCCTAATGAAGCGTCAGAAAAATTATTACTTAAAAAACTAATTATCCAATTTGCGCAAAAATCAAATATTATGTAGGAACCAACTGGTAAAATTTCGGCACGAATAGAAAATGACGGTTTAATAAAATATTTAAACATTCAGCCTGAAAAAACTACTTAATGAAATGGTTTTAAATTGTACTGCCATAACAATTGTAGTATAGAGATGAACTAGTAAAACTGTAGTACTAATTCAAGGGGCCGCACAAAATGGCGGCCAACAAATTTTTTTGTAATCTGTAAAATCAGTCTAGCAGGTTTTACACATCTTCGCGGTTTAGCGTCCCTAGATGCCAAAAAATATGTTTTATCAATTCCGTCGGTTCACCTGTCGCTTTGTTTGTCTGTCTGTCAGTTCGAGACATAGCTTAAAACTACTCATCAGATGGACTTCAAATTTTAGTCAAAAATTAAGGCTCATGTGGAGATGATATGGTAATATTTTGGTAAAAATCCAATATGCCGGAACAAGATGGCGGCCTAGTGAAACGTTAAAAAAGTATTACTAAAAAACCTAATTATCCAATTTACCTCAAATTTTGCAATTGTTGTGTTACATAAGAATGAACTGGTAACATTTTGGTATGAGTATAAAATAGCAAAACAAAATGGCGGCCTAATAAAATATTTAAAAAACCAGTCCGAAAAAACTACTTATCAGATTAATTTCAAATTTTGTGCAAGCATTAAGTGTGATATATATAGGCTGGTAAAGTTGTGTTACGAATTCAAGATAGAGCAACAAAATGGCGGCCAAATAACATGTTAAAAAAATCTTCTTATTCAATCGACTGTAAATTTTGGAGAAAAATTAAATATGATAAAAGGATAAACTGGTGCGAATTCAACATGACGTAACAAAATTGCGGTGTGTGTTAATGTAAAAACTACTTATTAAATTCATTTTAAATTATGCCCAAAATTAAGTGTGGCATAGGTAGAAAGTGGTAAAATATTGGTAGGGACAAAATGGCGTTCAATAAAATGTCTGAAAAGACGGTATATATGAGCCATTAAATAACTATCTACTGAACTAAATTGGTTCACACTTTACTATTCCTAATAAAAGAAAATATTCATAATGAGGGAAGTTCCGGGTAAAAGAAATTTACTGATTTTTTATTTCTCATTTCCACAAAAAGAATTTAATTTTAACGGATTTAGGTAAAAGTATACCTTTCTATATCTTAAATAACCACAAACTTTTATACATCAAAAAAATGAAGAAGTTTCCAATAAATCCCACGGTAAAAGATCATTGTTATAGTTCCGCGGGTGCTTTTTTGATTTAGTAACATACTTTTAGGAGAAATAAAACAAAAATAGTCATAATTCAAAAACATGTTGAATATGGCAAAAAACAAAAAATGAATCTTGCAACAACGAATTTTTCCGCAATTGTTGATAATTTGTTAAATTGACAAAACATCTTTCCTCAGATCCTTTCCAAAATTATTCGGCTTAAATGTTTATAGGAATACTGTACAAAATTAGAGCTTCTGGTCAAACAATGCAACATAGTTTCTTTTGTATTTTTCTCCATAGAATCGAATAGCATAACAGTTTTCGAAGATTTTTTTATTTGTACAAATTATTAATGGTTTATCACCGTGGAATAAGACCGGGAAAAATGAATATGTCAGAAACTTCTGGATTTTTGTATCTAAAAAAAATGTGGCTATTTAAGACATAAAAAGGTACATATTCACCAAGTTCTGTTAATATTAAACTATTTTTGCGGAAATAAAAAATAAAAAAGAAAAAAAATTAAACGAACTTCTGCATTTTCCTCGAAAATCCTGAGGTTATGTTAAAAAATGATCTCTACACAAGTTTTGTATAGAATATTTTCTTATAGGACGTCAATTTTCGCCGGTTACAATTATTTTTTTTTACATTTATTAAACTCCACTTTACCATTTGGACTTATAAAGGTCATTTTTTTTTTTTACCTCAAAATGTGTTATTCGGATCGGTCTATATATTAAGTTAGCCGAAAAGTATTGTAATTTGTTTTTGAATAGGTTAAAATATCAAAAATTAATCTTTAAGTGGATTTGACTGGTCAAGAAGTGCCCACTAAGTGTATTTCTATTTGTTTTCATGTTCTTTTGGCGACAAAATACACAAGGGCACTTAGTTTGAACATTTTAGCATTATTTTTTAAGGACTCTGTATAAGACATTCACAATTGGACACTATAATATTGTACTGTCATCGGGTTTAGGTATGTATACCAAATCTCAGTCAATTCCGATAACAGGAACTGCTCCAAAAGTTACTTGCATGTTTGACCCAAACATACATACATTCTAACATACAAGTGAAATTACATAAAAGCTTTTAAAAAGTAATAATTGCCTTAAGTTTAATATAATTTATTTCCTAACCTTGTGAACCCGGTTGATGGAAGTATGATGTGAGGATATCAAAGGAGACCCAGAGCCATCCCAAGAGAGATCCGAGGTGATCCTGGGCAATCCAAGGATATTTGGGGAGATCCAAGGGAATTCAGGGTGATCCGGGGCAATTTGAGGAAATTTCGGGGAGATCCAAGGAAATTCGAAGAGATCCAAGGAGATCCGAGGAAATTCGGGGAGATCCGAGGAGATCCGAGGAGATTTCGAGGAGATCCGAGGAGATTTCGAAGAGATCCGAGGAGATCCGACGAGATTTCGAGGAGATCCAAGGATATTCGAGGAGATCCGAGGAGATTTGGAGGAGATTTTCTAGGAAGGCAATCTTTCGTCCCAAATAAATTGGCAAAAATAAGAATAGCTTCTTTGTCCTATCGACTTTTTGGCGATTTCAGTTTCTGTTAAAATCTTTGTTTTCTCTTAAGTATGTCCTTGTTCTTTAATATATTAAAAAAAAATAATATGATTAAAAAAAATGTTTGTCTAATGTCGAGCAATCCAGATTCCTTAAATAATTCATTTGAAGGATATCTTCTATCCCTCTTTATAATTGTCTTTATAATAGCCTTTTGAACTACTTCAAGATTTTCCAGGAATGTATCGGTGATGCCTCCTCACCCAATAATTCTATATTGTATTTGGCATTCCACTAGTGCATAATAAAGCGTTTTCAAACAATGTAGGTATAACAACTATTACATGCAATTTTGTGTCTATACTTTTGAGAACGCTGGGATATATGTTTATTCACGAAAACAGTGTGAGTAACAGGTAAACATGTGTATTCATTCATATAAGTTAAGTTACAACAATCTTTCTTATGTATAACACAAAAAAGGGGCGTATTTAAATGATTGAGGAATTACATATCTTACTCTAATGTCTGGTATGCCCGACTAAATACACATTAAAGGTTTTCTTCGCTATGAAATGTACTGTCCGGGTCTTCCTGTTTCTTTTTTCACTCCTGTTTCTGTGTTCACAATTATTCAGGTATTTCTATGTGTTATATTTTCAGGAATTCACTACACTAGTATGCTATCTATCACAAAAGTTTGTTTAGAAACACATGAGATATACAGACATAATTACATTGGGGCACACTGGTTATCAACATGATTAGATTTCACATAACTTCCACATATTTTTAACTATACTATTAAACAGGTTTATAGTAGGTATTTTCGCTGGTTTCACTGTAATTCTTTATCGATTTCGTAGGTAACATTTGTTTTTAAGAAACTGATTGAGTTTGTTGTTTTTGTTTTAGTTAACATTTTGACTTTGACGTCTATCGAACTGTCCTCTGGCGGCGGGTGATGAAACTTAATTCTTAATCTCGAATCCAAAACACCTAGTGATTTTTAATTAAATGGAATATCTTAAAATATAATAAGCAGAAAATCATCATAATACCATAGTAATCCTAATATGAATTTAGGAGACGAAAACCATAGGAATTCTATTTAACTTCGCCTTAAATTTCGAAATCGTTAAAAATATAGCCATGGAACCCTGCTAGTGCTGCCAACCAATTTTCAATGAAATACCCTAAAGTAACCAGAACCTTGTAGATTAGCTAGTTTTTATAAATGTTTCCTGGTTTTAAACACTTGTTTCCTTTAATTAATTGAACTATTAGTAAGGTAGTGCCTAATTAAAATCAGAGCTTGTCAAAATTTAAACTATGTCGTAATAATTGTACATATCATAGGTACTTGGAGGATATTGTGGTTGGCTCTGCTGTATGCCGGGGGAAGAGTGCGTACGAACTTTTGGTGATGGGTTTAAAAGAGACAGAAATATGACCGTTTTTTTCTGTGTTTTTTGAGTGATTTTTCTACTTCGATCCTCCTGTTGAAATATCTTTACTTTTTCCCCTAGAACAAAGTAATTGGGCGTTAGGTTCCAGTTTTTCTTTAACTGAAGTTAGTTTTACCCCTGTAAAGGGATTAATAACTGTGAACCCTGTGGTAGCTCCGTTACATGGATTTTTGGCTTCTGTAGCATTGTATGTCTTGGAGTAGGGTAGTTACAGGCGGATAGTCTCCGGAAAAGTTCCACGTGGTCCTGGAGTGAGTTCAAGGGGAATTGGTCACTAAGTAAAAACCCATCAGCATCAGGTATTTATTTTTTATAAATTAGGGGTCGTGTTAGAGAAGGCAAAAATGTGTGTTTTTCTTTAAGACAATAAATATACCGAAGGCATTGTGTATTTTGGGCCTAAGATGGTACACTTGGGCAATTTAAATTAAATCTAGTTATTGGGTTTCATATTAATTTTATCGATACTTCTATGTAAATAAATAAGTATTTTATGCTTTTATACTGACCGAAATAAGATACCCTTCGTCATTTCAATAATTTGGGGATGTATTTTAATTAACAACTGGAAGATCGCCATTTTGTCAATCTTAAAAAATGTCTGCCTATCTAAATAATAATCATGATACTTTTATTTTAAGGATAATTTGATCGGCATGCTAAATTAATTATTACTAATAACTAATTGCTAAAAGAGGGTGGGAATTGGATATTTTTGCACTAGTACAATTGTACTAAGGAACGTTTTTCCCTCTTTTTAGGTTTTTTTTTGGGTCTATCCATAAAGTTTTTGGGGTATTGATCCACTACGAGTCTTCCTTTGGTTTTGGGCAAGCAGACCTCTACACTGACTGGCCGTTGCTTCTTGTAGTGGGGTGGCGATTTGACTCTTAATATGATTTTAGTAATTGTATAACTACACTTTTTAAGGAGTTACTTGTTCGGTGACATATGAGAGATAGTGCTGGTTATATTTAAAACTGTTGTAGGTATTCTAAAACTCGGGTAGCACTACTCATATGTGAGTTCAACCCCGTATACCATGATACATGGTCAAAACATTATTACCTAGTAGTCTATTTTTTTTACTATTTATAAATATTGAGGTCTGTAAATTTAATTTAATTAACATTTTCATTTTTATTTCTTATTCAATGTCTCCATTAAGCCTTGTTATGGCATGCTAGGCATCATTTTAATTTTTTTTTATACAATTTAAGTATTAATCTAAAAACAAAATGAGCAATCTTTGTAAATAACCAACAACTGGATACCCATATCGGGATTGTAAAACCATTGTTTAAAAAAAAGGAATATTTAAATTAAGCACACTTTTGTGATTGATTGAACTCTATGTGTTTTACTTACGTTGGCAGTGACTCAACCAAACATATTGCCTCGTTATTTTTTTTTATCTGAGCCCTTAAGGATCTTCTGTACACCAAGGATCTTCTAGTTTGGGTTGCGATACAAACTAGTGGCGCCCTGGTCAAAATTGACTCCCACGCCGACTGGCAGTCGCAATCGCCCCATCTTTAAGGGGTTAGGTATTTAATTTTCAGGTTTTAGGATAAATGTTAGTTGAATAAATTAAATACAACGTTTCGATCTTTATTAACTAATTTTTAGTTAACCAATTTAGGCAACGCAACGATGCAAATAATTTCAGTCTATAAAATAGAGATCGTACTGAATTAGTTACACTTTGTATATGGTGATTCCATTGTAGGTGTTGGTCAATTTTAATTCCAAGATATTTTTATGTGAGAGTCGATACGAAATGTGTTCTTATTATTTAAAGTAAGGTAATTATAATCTAGTAGATGGTTTGTGTAGGATACGAAGCAAATAAACTTAGATTTGTCATAATTTATTGCCAATTTTTTGTTGTTAAACCAATTAATTATTTTTTTTTAATTGTTGTTCTGCCTTTACTTTGAGATCGTCCCAGGTTTCAGTGGTGAAAAAATAGCAGTATAATCGGAAAACTTACAAGATGCTCCTCAATATTTATTTTCAACAGATTGTTGACGCAGATTGTGAATAATATCGGCCCCATGATAGTGCCCTGAGGAACGCAGATTGAGTTATCTAATTTTCACTATGCGAATCGTTTATGGTTATAAATTGATAATAATCTAGATAACTTTCAAAAAGTTTAAGTGGTATTCCCCTCACGCCGATCATCTCTAAAAACAGTGTATGGTCTACCGAGTTAAAAGCCTTAGAGAGATCCTGGACAACGCAGATACTAGATTTGCTACTATCCATTGCAGTGTAGGCTGTATTTATTAGATTACTTATTGAATCTTGTGTGCTTTTAGCTTCCTGAAATCTATACTGTTTTTTATTTATTATTTATAATAGCCTCGCTATTCAAAGAGGTAATGCGGCTTCTGTGGATTATCGAGAATGGGAACAAGTTTGAACGAAATTTTTTATATTTGATTTTTAAATTTAATTTTATTCTTAGTATATATTTTGTATATATTACCTAATAAAATCGAATATTTTTTAAAGTATTTTGTTAGTGGGTTTTTACATTTTCGAAAACTTTTGTAACTGACGTAATAAGTGAGAGGTTTGTAGTTTGTTGGTTGTTCACGGTCACCTTTTTTATGTAATGGTTTTACCATTGAGATCTTAGCCTCTTGAGGCACAACATTTCACAATAAAATTTCATTTAAAATCTCAAAAGTTTTTTTGTCACATCCAGGAGCCTTTTTCTTTTTAAATGAGTTATTATGTTTACTATTTCCGACATACAAGTGCTTTTTTAAAAAAAATGAATGTTTTATATCTGTTTTTTCTTTAATTAAGTAGTGTTAAAAGCTATGCCGCGAACAAACAGACCGACGGTCCAGACGGAATTGAGAAAACATGTTTTTGGGCATCCAGGGACTCTGAAACGTAAAGATCTGAAAAAATCTTGATGGTGATTTTTTACAAAATTTTACATTTACGAGGGAAGTAAAAATAAACATCTCAAAAATTACTAGAATTTCCTATAGAATACATTTAAGAAACATTGAAAGTTTTTGTGATTTTATAAGTTAAAGCAAAAATATGCACAAGATGCCATTTAAAAAAAATAACCTAAATTTTGCGGCTACATTTTTTTAGATTTGGAGAATACTTCAAATTTTATACAAGAAATACTTTCGCTTTACTTTATTCTATTTTGTGACCGTATGTAAACTTTTTCCTCACGAAAATAAACACGATAATTAACAAAAAAGTGACGATTGATGATACATACATACAAACAAATCGTTTAAATGGCAACATAATTAAGTGTTAATATTTCAGAATCGAGTTCAGAATTTGGTAATTAGATTTGGGGTCACAAACAAACATATTAAAAATTCTACCAATTATGATGAAAATGCGACCCCTTAAATATGCTAGCTGATTTTTGTTCAATGATTCGTTTTTTCTTTATCATATGACAAATAAAGTTCTATACAAAAAAGCTTTTTATTACTTTTTACGTAACACCAGCACTAGCGATATAGAAGTCATTTTAAGATGAGTGATACGCATCTTGGATCAACACAGTCTCTACTAGAAAGCCTAGAAGCGGGCATCGATGAGTCAGCATAAGTAGTTTTTCCCGCAATGAATAGCTGGAGTTGTGACGTCGCGGCGGCCATATTGTTAGGCACTGTCATGTTAATGTTTACTTTTCGAAGTTTGTTTACTTTGATTATTCGTAAAATAAATTCTTTTTTCCTGGTTTTTCAAGTGAATTTTGAGTTTTTGGTACATGTAAGTATATTACGAGTAACTACAAGTCTATATTGTTGTAACTTTTACTTAAATAATTTTTTTACTTTAATAATCTTAATAGATATATGTGTATTTTGGCTATGATTCCTTTTTTACTTTTTAGATTATTATAGCAACGAAATCAGTTATCAGGTTCTCAACAATAATTCAAGCTTTGCAAAGAAGAAGAAAACGCACTAGATTAAAACAGTGTGAAAGACATGGTTTTGATGGGGAACTTCCTATAATCAAAGGGAATGCTCTTGCAAGTAATGACAAGGATTAATTTTGTATATTTTGCCAGCCTTCTCAAATGAAAATACGTTTTTGTTTCACCACTGAACATCCCAGCATAATGATTTTTAATTTATTGGGAGTTGGATATAATGTTTTATGGGGGTTGTGGTAACCATCGATTATATAAGTCATTTAAATAAATTGCTTATCAGTAATGTCACTGCTATTCTATTGAATGCAGTTAACAAGGGCGTCCTTAAGGGGGCTGGCGCCCCTCCCTGTATTTTGGAAAATGTTCTCTAATCACTGAATACAAATTACATATTAAAGGCACGCTACGCTCCTGTGTCTGAATATTGTTGGCAGTTAATTTGAGCTAGGTCATATGCAATGATATTTTTGTAAACTCACTAGTAAAAGCTGGATCGGAATTAACCATTTCAGCAGTCGAAATGAGAATTGTATGCTTTATTAACTGAAAAATATTAAAAGGGTGATTTATTCAAGTGTTTATAAAACTGGTTTTATGGTATAAAAATGCATGTGTATGAATATTTTTGTGACAAACATAGGACACTTATAAATTACTGTCTATGGCAATATCTGAATATTGTCACTGGTTATTTCCGATGTGACATTTGCAGAATAATAAGCTTCTTTTACCCTTTTCAGTATGAAAAACTTTAGATGGCATAAACTAATGGGCATATTTGAAAAAAAACCGAAATGCCACCGTTACTCCCACATCATTGTGGCTTGATAAGCACGGATTTATTGGAAGGAGTACTGATAGCCTAAGGGAGAAGATTATACATATATTAATTTTTTTTCTTTAAGTAGATACATATTATTTTTAAGTGGAAATAAAAAACCGTAAAATATTATTTTTTTGGTCATAGTCCCTACAACAAATTATGTATAATAAAATATTTAAATAAACCTATATCTTGTCTATAATTATAAAAAAATACTTTTAGTCAGTTATTTAAATATAATATAGTCTGTGCGCAGAGGTAGTAAATTCAAGCCCTTCTCACCAGTTTATGTAAGGGACAAAGTAATTTTATAAATCAGCATTGGGAAAATTTAATTATACAGAATAACTCTCTATAGAAGTCCAATAGTATATTATATAAGTGTTGAAAGTGAAAGTTTTCAAACAAAGTAGGTCATAGGAAAAATAGTAACTATTTTTCTTACAACCTACAACAAAGAGTCTTCAGTAGGACTATATTTACTTTTCAACACTAGTATTAAAAAAACTGAGTAATTGATTTGAAATAGATTAAAAGTAGGCTTTAGCTTTTTTTTTTACTTAACCTTTTTCAAATACGACAGTGTTGAAATTTTTTTTAACACACGTGTGATATAAAGCACTTTCTAGCGCAAACAGTCCATTTTGTCAGTTTCATATGTAGCTGCATGACAAAAAATTTGGTCTAATAAATTTACTTCAATTCCAATTGGTAAAATTAGTTGAAAAGAGAAACAACCAGTTTTTTTAATGAATTTTCTAGTTTTTGTAAAACATTTTTTCTTTCCTGACAGAGAAAGGATTTTCTTAATCTCGAGTAATATTCTATTATTTATTATGATATACTAACATACCAAATATCTTTTTAACAAAATGAAACAATATCTACATTTTTAACACACTTTCATTCACATCTATGAATTCTTTTGTTGGAGTAAAACCTCTGTTTATTGCATTTCTTTCGACTTTCTTCGTCCTTTGGAAACCCAAAAAATGAACGTTAGGCCCTTTCAGATAGTTTCCATTTCAATTAGGTACACAACAAATAAAGGGCATTGTTCTAAATTAAAATGTTTCTTTGAAAATCCACTTTTTATTAGAATTGAAGTGTTAACCTCACTACCACAAACTTCTATTTTGACAAAAGTTTTATGACACCAGTCTCAAAACTAATAGAACTAACACAAATATGTACGGAAATAGTTAAAAACTATGCTCTAATTTATTTGTAAAAACGAATGCAAAAAACACGCCATAAACGAATTTAGAGATAGCAGTTAACTACAAAAATTAAGTACTAGCGTTGATTGAAGGAAAAAGGAAGATGCGCAACCTTATGGGCGAATTCGTGGCACAAAAGGTATCCGACATGTAGCTGGCGACATCATCGCCGCCAGGAAAGGTGTCCGAGATTTGCTTGGCACCGCGGGCTGCCAGTCGTTTACAGCGAAACAGCGGATAGATCGGATAATCGGCGGAGATGTACGAATCGCTTACCTGTATTGTTTACATCATAGTGGTTATCGTTTTTTTGCTCGTTTTCGAGTCAAACTCATGACTTTTTAACTATACGAAACTAGAGTTCGTTTCATGCTTGTGAAACTGTTAACTAAAGCAAGTATGTCTGCCAGAAAAATAGAGTGTGCGTATGTTGGATGCAACAATAAAAGAAATAATACAAATCTATTGGTCAGCTTTTTTAAATTCCCCGTGACGAGGCCCAACATTCTTTGTCAATGGGTACGAAACTGTGGCAATGTTGAATAAATAAACGTTTATGTGAAATTCATCTTTTTTAAACACGATATGTATTCAAGTGGCGAAAGACAATTACTGAAGAAAAATGCCGTTCCTATATTTTGGAAAGGTAGGTGTTTTTTATTTTGAATCTTATTTTTGGAATGTGCTTGCTAAAATTAAATTGAAAAAAAGAATAAACTAAGCAGGGTCCTAATAATCTTACAAATGTTCCCTGACAGGAATTTGATGTTTTTTTGAATCTCTGAGTATTGGAACTTTATTCTCTTGATTAGTACTGTTTTTAAAATAAATTTGATGGGTCATGAACTTATGACGCCTGATAAATACATGTGCTTGTAGGTAACGGGCGTATACTACCAATAGTATAAAGAAATAACGGGGATTCTGCCAAAAAGTTTATAATACATTTTTTTTCTAATAGCCAAGCTTTCGAAATAACTCATTTCTTCTTTAGGGCTCTATAAAAACCTAATTATCGGAAGATTTAGGACTTTTTTTACAATTAAAAAGTACTTACACTAATTAAAATGCAAAGACAATATTGAGGGAATTTTCAGAAAATATAAAATTGGATAGATTTTTACTACTAAAATTTTGACATCATTTGACAAGAAATAAACAACTTAAACCCAATTGTTTTTCAATTAAATAATAATGACAGAAATACGTTAAATATGTCAAATATAATTTTATATTTTCTGAAAATTTAGTCAAAATTGTCTTTTCATTTTAATTAGTGTAAGTACTTTTTAATTGTGAAAAAGTCCTAAATTTTCTGATAATTATGTTATTATAGAGTCTTGAAGAAGAAATGAGTTATTTTGAAAGCTTGGCTATTAGAAAATAAATGTACTATAGACTTTTTGGCCGAATCTCCGTTATTTCTTTATACTTCTATATATATATATATATATATATATATATATATATATATATATATATATATATATATATATATATATATATATATATATATATATATATATATATATATATATATATATATATATATATATAAACAAGTGCAATAGATGATTAAAGGGGTTTGAAAGATTATAAAAATCAAAATAAATCGATACCGCGATATACATCCATCACCATTTTCAGATACACTGTATACACCATGGTCCTAAATTTAATTGATTTTAAAATATTGAGGAAAATTTTCATTTTATAATTTTGACAACCTGTAAAATCCAAACGGTTTGACTTAGCGAAAGCCCCGAGAGAACGGTTGGCACATTCCTATTTTATTTTTACTTCTTTAGTAAAAGGGAGATATTGAAATCGTGAAAAAATCACCCTTCCAGGTTTTTTTCAGGTCTACAGGTTTCAAGGTCCCTAGATGCCGAAAAACATGTTTTGCCTGTTCGCGGCATAGCTAAGAAAGTACTTACCCGACTGACTTTATATTTTGATCAAAAATTAAGGGTTATCTAGGGATGACATGGTAACATTTTGGTAAAAATTCAATATGGCAAAACAAAATGGTGGCCTACTGAAATGTTATAAAAAATTTTACTAAAAAATTACTTATCCAATTTATCTAAAATTGTGTACAGAAATCAAGTAATATGTAGGAATCAACTAGTAAAATTTTGTTACGAATCCAAGATGGCGGAACAAAAAGGCGGTTTAATAAAATATTCTAAAATTCAGCCTGAAAAACTACTTAATGGATTTCAAATTGTGTTTCATAACTAATTGTGGTATAGAGTAGAACTAGTAAAGCTGTGGTACTAATTCAAAATAGCGAAACACCATGGCGGCCAAATAAAATATTTATAATCACGAAAAAATCACCGTTTCCGATGTTACATATTTTCAGGTTTTAGCGTCCCTAGATTCCAAAAAACATTTTATCAATTTCCTCGGTCAATCTGTCGGTTTGCCTGTCTGTCTCTCAGTTCGCGGCATAGCTTAAAAACTACTCATTAGATTGACTTCAAATTTTAGTCAACAATTGATGGTCACATGTGGGTGATCTGGTAATGTTTTGATAAAAGTCCGATATGCAGGAACCAGATGGCGACCTAGTGAAACGTTAAAAAAATTACTACTAAAAAACTGATTATCCAATTTCTTCAAATTTTACCCAAAAATCATGGGAATGAACCCGATAACATTTTGGTATGAATATAAGATAGAAAAACAATTTCATTTATGCAAACATTAAGTGTGACATAGAGATAAACTGGTAAAGTTGTGTTACGAATTCAAGATGGCGAAACAAAATAGCGGCCAAATAATCTTTACTTCCCTCGTAAAAGGAAAGTATTGTCATCGTGAAAAAACACCCTACGAGATTTATTCAGATCTTTACGTTTTAGAGTCCCAAGATGCCGAAAAACATGTTTTCTTAATTCTGTCGGTCTGTCTGTCGATCCGTATCTTCCCGGCATACTACTTCCCCTTATGACTACAAATTATGGTCAAAAATTAAGGCACAGTTTAATTCTGTGATTAAGGGTCATATGGGAATGACCTGGTAATATTTTGTTAAAAAGCCAATGTCAAAACAAAATGGCGGCCTAGTGAAATTACTACTAAAAACTACTTAACTATTTTATTTTAAATTTTGCACAAAAATCAAGAATTATGTAGAAATCAACTGGTAAAATTGTAGTACGAATTCAAAATGGCGACTTAATGGAATATTTATAAATTCAGCCTGAAAGAAACTACTTAATGGACCGATTTCAAACTGTGTGCCATAACTAATTGGGGTATAATTCAAGGTAGGAGAACAAAATAGCGGCCAAATAAAATATATATAATCGTGAAAAAATCACCCTGTCAGGTTTTAAATATGTTCAGGTTTTAGCGTCCCTGGATGCCAAAAAATGTTTTTATTGCCATCGGTTCGTCTGTCTAGTTCAATTTTCATTATATTTTTTACATATTTTTTAAAAAAGTATACAGGGTGGTCTAAAAAATCGGAAATAATTTATAAACAAAAATCTCTCAAGCCCCTGTTGACAAAAATTGAACGAAAATGCAACAACGTGGTTCCTAAAATTGAAAAAAAAATAAGGCGATCTAAGTACCTACCTATTTATATTCCTTTCGTTCGCGAACAAATCGCGGGACCTCGTTAGCATGCGTTTAATTCACGAAAATAATTTAAGGAAAAAATGCCTTAAGTAGATATTTGGATGTTTCGCATAATTATTTAAGTAATACCAGCAAAATGGCATTAACAAAAATATATACTGATATTTAAAAATCTACATGTATAGCGCGCGCTAAAATTTAAAATTAAATAACTAAAAACACAGACAGGCCGACGGAATTGAGAAAAGATGTTTTTCGTCATCTAGGGACCCTAAAACGTCAAGATCCGAAAAAATCTGGGAGAGTGATTTTTTCACAATAACAATACTTCTCTTTTACGAGGGAGGTAAAAAGAACACCAGTTGCGTAAACTAAATTTTTTTTCTAAATTTTCATTATCTTTTTAATGCAAACATTGCATATTTATTTACCTATTGTTTTGAGTATGTATTATTTCTAAATTACGTTTTGTTTGAAAATTTTGAAATATAGTCAGTGAAAAAAAAATTAAAATCTTTTATGAACAATATTTTTCTTTAATTTTTATTTTTATAAAAAACGTATGGAAAATCGCTCACATGGTGTACAGGGTATTCCAATCTCTAGGGTGACCATTGGGAGAAGCTATATGAGATATAGAAAAGTTTAAATTGTGGCGCAAAGTTGTCCAGTTTTGTGCTCAATCAAATGCCGTTTTGAAATTGAGGATATTTTGAAGAAATATTTGAAAATCGTATTAATTTATTACCAAGTTTTTTTAAAAAGATTTTTTCAGATAAATGTCACATCATCACAACCACCATATTCCCTCTGCCAAAATATGTTATTTATTTTACGATTTTAAGTTTACTATTCGACGATTCATCCTCGAACGTTCATCATAAACTTTGCTTTTTAAATAGTCAAAAATTTTATGTTCTTCTTAATAAACAGTAACTTTAATTCTAAATGCAACAGAGTATCACACTTAACATTTTTCCGGTATTTCGGACTAAAAAACATCATCATTGCTAGTTAATAATAATTACCGAGGTATAGAAAGCCCACGTCGAGTCAAAAATTCATTTATCTACGTAAACTTGAAGCCAAAAATGTGTTAATGGAAATGTAAAATTTATTTCTCACTACCTCTTTTATTAGAATCAAAAAAGAAGTAACTAATTCAAATATTTCACTTTTTTATTCTACTCCGTAAGTTATTTAGAAATTCATTCTCATTGCCATTTTTTTTCTCGGCAATATGACGTGATAAGATTTTTGACCCGATGTTTCGGTCCTCATCATAAATTAGCACTGATGATGGGTTTTATTTATCAGAAACATTAGAACAACGCTCAATTTTGGGACATCCTGTACATTTACTAGTTCCGAATAATGTAAACAGTACATTTTGTCTTAAAAAAAGGTAAGTAACAATAATTTGTAAATTAAAATTTAGATTTAATCGTATATCTAAAATAATCTCCTTTATTTTGTAATCATAAAATAACACAAAGTTTTTTTGTTATTGTCAAGACCTATAATTGCTACGGCCTGTTAACGGCTAAAGCGATAGAATTTTTGTTGGAATAAATAACGTTGGGTGATCAATAAACCATAATATTGCGAGGCACCGTCTTCCACGAATCTCATCATTTCCCGATCAACGCCGCAGCCGACGGTCAACACAGCGAGAACCGAACGACTACAAATGGGTGTTTTATGCGTTTGCCGTACGGCGGCTCCACCGTACAGCAGCTAAAACGTAAGTTGAATGAAATCAGCACTGCCACGAATTCGCCCATAAGGTTGCGCATCTTCCTATTTCCTTCAATCAACGGTACTAGTGATGACTCATCGCAAGCTGTCAACGGCCGTTTCCAGGCTTTCTAGTAGAGACGGTGTTGCTTGTTTTTATTCACTGGTATATTGCCAAGTGTGCTATGCATAGGTTAATTTGCTCGACGCGCATTAATTAGCTTAAAGCGGCTTCTAAGGGGATAAAGCTGGTAAAAAGTGTACAAAAACTTTTTGTAGAGAATTAAGATTTTATTTTGTCATATTTATCGTATGACAAAGAAACAGTGAGTTATTGCATAAAACCCAACTTCTTGTAACTAATTTGTATATCTAATGGGTCGTGTCTTCACCGAGGGTGGAAACATTTTTAATATGTTTTTCGTGACCACCTTAATCTAATTATAAAGCCAAAAAAATAGTGTGTAAATTTTTCTATCTTTTACACGATTTTCTAACACACCGCCTGTAGTGTGATATAAAATTTAGTTCAAATTAGTTTTTCTCATATGCGTTAGCATTAATTTTACGACTTTTAAAGTTTATTTTTGAAAGGTGTATTTTTGTATATTAAAGTAGCAGCTTCAGCAGTATATTTTGTTGATAATTTATGTTCTTTAAGTGTTTTTGATGTCTTGATAAGTATTCTGCTGTTAAATTATCATATGTAGTACAGACATCTAATAAATAATATTTAATACAGATATGCTACCCAAGTTAAACTAAAAAAAACAAAGTAACTAACTAGTAACTTTTGAAAAGTAATTACTTGTTTCAAATATTAAAGTAAAAAAGTGCAATTTTACTGTTACAGTCTATATGAATTTGCGATAAAAATATTTGTTTATTTTAACAAAAATAATCTAGTAACTAAATCACAATACTTGTACCGTTTATTTTTGAAATGCTTATACTAACCTTGTTGAAACTGCTCGTTGGCATGTTGTACTACTAGCATACGAGTAGTTCCTGGTTTGTAAATGCTGAAATATCTTAAATGTTTTCAAACTGTAAATCAGCAATCGTTAAATCAAAATCTAGTCATTCTGACTAGTATTTTTTGAGCTACGTCCCGAAAAGTAGTTTTTAAACAATGCTGCAAACAGAAATGAGAATATGCTTTTCGGTGTCAAGAACGCAAAAGTCTCTAAAGATTTAGAGTGTCAGTTTTACCATTATACTTTCTTTTACGGGTGTAGTAAAAACCTTGTTAGAAAGGCTGCTGATCGGCTCAGTAACATCCCCCCTGAATTCTTCTAATTTACTTTTGACTAAGAGGGCAAACATTCACGAGCTAACCATAGAAAGAGGCACGATTATCTGGTTTGTAGTTCTTCGCTTAATTTAAAATCGCTTTAGTCATAGGCCAAGTTATATCTTTGCATGTTATAAACAAAAATATCTTTTTCATAATTCAAATTCCTAAAAATTGCTTTCTAGGAAAAGTAAATTTTATGACTCAACATTAAATTGTTTAATCAATTCACATAAAGTGCCTTTACATATTGTGATATAAAATAACAAACTTTTGAAAATAAAATAAGCAATTAGCACGTTTCAAAGAAGTTAAAACTTTGCTGGAGTTAAGATGTTTCGGCTTGTTTAGGATGTACAGGGTGGTCCACTTAAGATGCTCCTATACTTTATCTCAATAAATAAGACACTGAAGACACAAGAAAATAAAGTTAAATACGAAAAGTATTTGACCCTAAGTATATTTTTTATTTATAATATTTTTATGTATACAGGGTGTTCCATTGTGCCAGGACAGTAACCAACTTTTTTCTTTTTGATGAAATGGTATAAATATTTTTAGAAATTCTAATTCTACGCTTGATCAAAATACAACAGTTCTAACCACACTACACCACAACTTGTTACGTTACCGTATAAACGGTTTATATCATCTGCTGATGATACTAATTCGGTTAGCGAAACGCGCGTCCAGAACGTAACAAGTTGTGGTGTAGTGTGGTTAGAATTCTTGTATTTTGATCTATCGTCCACCCCAGGTTCCAGTGTTAGGACTTAGGATTCTACGCTTGATTTTGAGTATTTTTTGTCATCATAGCATACGAAATTTTGAGTAGTTTTTGAGAAAAATTAACTTTTCTAATTTTTTTCGGAAAAACAGGTTTTAGGGAAAATGTGATTTTTTCACACCTGAAGATTAAAATTGTGAATTTTGGTTATGGACCATGGGAGTGATTAATATTTAATACTCTGACCTATCAAGAGCGAAAATCCATTATACAGGGTGGTCACAAATGATCATCATCAATTTTTTTGTAACTAAAAAAACTTAATTTTTTTAAATAGAACACCCTATATTTAGCACTTTTATTGTGTTTAGGATTTAATTCTGCATCATTCCATATATATAGTTTATATTCTAAAAATTAGTAGTTTAGAAGTTAGGACCAATTTTCTATAATAATTCAGGTATTTTTGTTAAAAATCTAACTAAACTTAAATAATATCCTATTCCAAGTTTTTTTTTTTAACATTATAATTAAATTTAACATTAAATCAACAAGTAATGCAAGAAGGAAACTAACTAATTACTTATTACAAAACATTTTCGACATAACCCCGGTCTTTGGCAATACAAGTAGTATAATATTACGGTTACGGTTTTAATTTTCGCAATAATAGCATTTCTAAACGCGCCTTAATTTTACAAGATATCCATGGAAAAACAAAACTAGTAAAATTGTTGCCTGGACACCAATAAATACACAGTTTTTATTTGACATTTAGTTGTCTCCAACTTTTTTTAAAGGAAAAATGGCTTTATACAGTGTCCAAGAGCGTTTAAATCTTCATGAATGTTACATAAGAAATAATAAGAGTCCAGCATTAGCCCTGCGGGAGTATCTGTTGTTGTATCCCGCAAGACGGGTACACACGAAACATATTTTTTCACGAATTGTTCGTGATCTTGAACGTGGAGTGGTAATCAATAAACAAAAACGGCGCCCAAAAATTGTCCTAACAGAAGAAAAGCAATTAGAAATTCTCCTGTATTTTGAAGAAAACAACGAAAATTCGCAAAGTGATGCATCCCGAGATCTACCGGGAATTAGTAAGACTAGTGTTCAAAGGACTTTAACTGATAATAACTACCATCCGTTCAAATTTTTACCAGTTCAGGAATTATCCCAACAGGACTTTCAAACAAGGCTTTTTTATTGATCTCTCATGATGGACCACCATTTTAAAACTGACATTTTTAAAAATATTTTATTTACAGATGAGACAATTTTCAATACGGCCGGCATGTTCAACCCAAAAAATACTCATTACTGGTGTAACTAAAATGAACATCGTGTAAAAGAAATGAAAAAACAGGGTCGGAGAAGTATTTATGTGTAGTGTGGTATTATCCGTGATCAAATAATAGGTCCAGTATTTTATGACTTTGTTCTGAATGGTGAGAGGTATTTAAATTTGTTGGAGAACGAAATATTTCCGTTAATTGACAATCTGCCGAACGATACTAAAGAAGGGCTTGTTTATCAACAAGATAGTGCTCCATATCACACTGTAGTGCCTGTTAGAAATTGTTTAAATCATCGGTTTACATTTTGGATTGGCCTACTGAAATGTTATAAAAAATTTTACTAAAAAATTACTTATCCAATTTATCTAAAATTGTGTACAGAAATCAAGTAATATGTAGGAATCAACTAGTAAAATTTTGTTACGAATCCAAGATGGCGGAACAAAAAGGCGGTTTAATAAAATATTCTAAAATTCAGCCTGAAAAACTACTTAATGGATTTCAAATTGTGTTTCATAACTAATTGTGGTATAGAGTAGAACTAGTAAAGCTGTGGTACTAATTCAAAATAGCGAAACACCATGGCGGCCAAATAAAATATTTATAATCACGAAAAAATCACCGTTTCCGATGTTACATATTTTCAGGTTTTAGCGTCCCTAGATTCCAAAAAACATTTTATCAATTTCCTCGGTCAATCTGTCGGTTTGCCTGTCTGTCTCTCAGTTCGCGGCATAGCTTAAAAACTACTCATTAGATTGACTTCAAATTTTAGTCAACAATTGATGGTCACATGTGGGTGATCTGGTAATGTTTTGATAAAAGTCCGATATGCAGGAACCAGATGGCGACCTAGTGAAACGTTAAAAAAATTACTACTAAAAAACTGATTATCCAATTTCTTCAAATTTTACCCAAAAATCATGGGAATGAACCCGATAACATTTTGGTATGAATATAAGATAGAAAAACAATTTCATTTATGCAAACATTAAGTGTGACATAGAGATAAACTGGTAAAGTTGTGTTACGAATTCAAGATGGCGAAACAAAATAGCGGCCAAATAATCTTTACTTCCCTCGTAAAAGGAAAGTATTGTCATCGTGAAAAAACACCCTACGAGATTTATTCAGATCTTTACGTTTTAGAGTCCCAAGATGCCGAAAAACATGTTTTCTTAATTCTGTCGGTCTGTCTGTCGATCCGTATCTTCCCGGCATACTACTTCCCCTTATGACTACAAATTATGGTCAAAAATTAAGGCACAGTTTAATTCTGTGATTAAGGGTCATATGGGAATGACCTGGTAATATTTTGTTAAAAAGCCAATGTCAAAACAAAATGGCGGCCTAGTGAAATTACTACTAAAAACTACTTAACTATTTTATTTTAAATTTTGCACAAAAATCAAGAATTATGTAGAAATCAACTGGTAAAATTGTAGTACGAATTCAAAATGGCGACTTAATGGAATATTTATAAATTCAGCCTGAAAGAAACTACTTAATGGACCGATTTCAAACTGTGTGCCATAACTAATTGGGGTATAATTCAAGGTAGGAGAACAAAATAGCGGCCAAATAAAATATATATAATCGTGAAAAAATCACCCTGTCAGGTTTTAAATATGTTCAGGTTTTAGCGTCCCTGGATGCCAAAAAATGTTTTTATTGCCATCGGTTCGTCTGTCTAGTTCAATTTTCATTATATTTTTTACATATTTTTTAAAAAAGTATACAGGGTGGTCTAAAAAATCGGAAATAATTTATAAACAAAAATCTCTCAAGCCCCTGTTGACAAAAATTGAACGAAAATGCAACAACGTGGTTCCTAAAATTGAAAAAAAAATAAGGCGATCTAAGTACCTACCTATTTATATTCCTTTCGTTCGCGAACAAATCGCGGGACCTCGTTAGCATGCGTTTAATTCACGAAAATAATTTAAGGAAAAAATGCCTTAAGTAGATATTTGGATGTTTCGCATAATTATTTAAGTAATACCAGCAAAATGGCATTAACAAAAATATATACTGATATTTAAAAATCTACATGTATAGCGCGCGCTAAAATTTAAAATTAAATAACTAAAAACACAGACAGGCCGACGGAATTGAGAAAAGATGTTTTTCGTCATCTAGGGACCCTAAAACGTCAAGATCCGAAAAAATCTGGGAGAGTGATTTTTTCACAATAACAATACTTCTCTTTTACGAGGGAGGTAAAAAGAACACCAGTTGCGTAAACTAAATTTTTTTTCTAAATTTTCATTATCTTTTTAATGCAAACATTGCATATTTATTTACCTATTGTTTTGAGTATGTATTATTTCTAAATTACGTTTTGTTTGAAAATTTTGAAATATAGTCAGTGAAAAAAAAATTAAAATCTTTTATGAACAATATTTTTCTTTAATTTTTATTTTTATAAAAAACGTATGGAAAATCGCTCACATGGTGTACAGGGTATTCCAATCTCTAGGGTGACCATTGGGAGAAGCTATATGAGATATAGAAAAGTTTAAATTGTGGCGCAAAGTTGTCCAGTTTTGTGCTCAATCAAATGCCGTTTTGAAATTGAGGATATTTTGAAGAAATATTTGAAAATCGTATTAATTTATTACCAAGTTTTTTTAAAAAGATTTTTTCAGATAAATGTCACATCATCACAACCACCATATTCCCTCTGCCAAAATATGTTATTTATTTTACGATTTTAAGTTTACTATTCGACGATTCATCCTCGAACGTTCATCATAAACTTTGCTTTTTAAATAGTCAAAAATTTTATGTTCTTCTTAATAAACAGTAACTTTAATTCTAAATGCAACAGAGTATCACACTTAACATTTTTCCGGTATTTCGGACTAAAAAACATCATCATTGCTAGTTAATAATAATTACCGAGGAATAGAAAGCCCACGTCGAGTCAAAAATTCATTTATCTACGTAAACTTGAAGCCAAAAATGTGTTAATGGAAATGTAAAATTTATTTCTCACTACCTCTTTTATTAGAATCAAAAAAGAAGTAACTAATTCAAATATTTCACTTTTTTATTCTACTCCGTAAGTTATTTAGAAATTCATTCTCATTGCCATTTTTTTTCTCGGCAATATGACGTGATAAGATTTTTGACCCGATGTTTCGGTCCTCATCATAAATTAGCACTGATGATGGGTTTTATTTATCAGAAACATTAGAACAACGCTCAATTTTGGGACATCCTGTACATTTACTAGTTCCGAATAATGTAAACAGTACATTTTGTCTTAAAAAAAGGTAAGTAACAATAATTTGTAAATTAAAATTTAGATTTAATCGTATATCTAAAATAATCTCCTTTATTTTGTAATCATAAAATAACACAAAGTTTTTTTGTTATTGTCAAGACCTATAATTGCTACGGCCTGTTAACGGCTAAAGCGATAGAATTTTTGTTGGAATAAATAACGTTGGGTGATCAATAAACCATAATATTGCGAGGCACCGTCTTCCACGAATCTCATCATTTCCCGATCAACGCCGCAGCCGACGGTCAACACAGCGAGAACCGAACGACTACAAATGGGTGTTTTATGCGTTTGCCGTACGGCGGCTCCACCGTACAGCAGCTAAAACGTAAGTTGAATGAAATCAGCACTGCCACGAATTCGCCCATAAGGTTGCGCATCTTCCTATTTCCTTCAATCAACGGTACTAGTGATGACTCATCGCAAGCTGTCAACGGCCGTTTCCAGGCTTTCTAGTAGAGACGGTGTTGCTTGTTTTTATTCACTGGTATATTGCCAAGTGTGCTATGCATAGGTTAATTTGCTCGACGCGCATTAATTAGCTTAAAGCGGCTTCTAAGGGGATAAAGCTGGTAAAAAGTGTACAAAAACTTTTTGTAGAGAATTAAGATTTTATTTTGTCATATTTATCGTATGACAAAGAAACAGTGAGTTATTGCATAAAACCCAACTTCTTGTAACTAATTTGTATATCTAATGGGTCGTGTCTTCACCGAGGGTGGAAACATTTTTAATATGTTTTTCGTGACCACCTTAATCTAATTATAAAGCCAAAAAAATAGTGTGTAAATTTTTCTATCTTTTACACGATTTTCTAACACACCGCCTGTAGTGTGATATAAAATTTAGTTCAAATTAGTTTTTCTCATATGCGTTAGCATTAATTTTACGACTTTTAAAGTTTATTTTTGAAAGGTGTATTTTTGTATATTAAAGTAGCAGCTTCAGCAGTATATTTTGTTGATAATTTATGTTCTTTAAGTGTTTTTGATGTCTTGATAAGTATTCTGCTGTTAAATTATCATATGTAGTACAGACATCTAATAAATAATATTTAATACAGATATGCTACCCAAGTTAAACTAAAAAAAACAAAGTAACTAACTAGTAACTTTTGAAAAGTAATTACTTGTTTCAAATATTAAAGTAAAAAAGTGCAATTTTACTGTTACAGTCTATATGAATTTGCGATAAAAATATTTGTTTATTTTAACAAAAATAATCTAGTAACTAAATCACAATACTTGTACCGTTTATTTTTGAAATGCTTATACTAACCTTGTTGAAACTGCTCGTTGGCATGTTGTACTACTAGCATACGAGTAGTTCCTGGTTTGTAAATGCTGAAATATCTTAAATGTTTTCAAACTGTAAATCAGCAATCGTTAAATCAAAATCTAGTCATTCTGACTAGTATTTTTTGAGCTACGTCCCGAAAAGTAGTTTTTAAACAATGCTGCAAACAGAAATGAGAATATGCTTTTCGGTGTCAAGAACGCAAAAGTCTCTAAAGATTTAGAGTGTCAGTTTTACCATTATACTTTCTTTTACGGGTGTAGTAAAAACCTTGTTAGAAAGGCTGCTGATCGGCTCAGTAACATCCCCCCTGAATTCTTCTAATTTACTTTTGACTAAGAGGGCAAACATTCACGAGCTAACCATAGAAAGAGGCACGATTATCTGGTTTGTAGTTCTTCGCTTAATTTAAAATCGCTTTAGTCATAGGACAAGTTATATCTTTGCATGTTATAAACAAAAATATCTTTTTCATAATTCAAATTCCTAAAAATTGCTTTCTAGGAAAAGTAAATTTTATGACTCAACATTAAATTGTTTAATCAATTCACATAAAGTGCCTTTACATATTGTGATATAAAATAACAAACTTTTGAAAATAAAATAAGCAATTAGCACGTTTCAAAGAAGTTAAAACTTTGCTGGAGTTAAGATGTTTCGGCTTGTTTAGGATGTACAGGGTGGTCCACTTAAGATGCTCCTATACTTTATCTCAATAAATAAGACACTGAAGACACAAGAAAATAAAGTTAAATACGAAAAGTATTTGACCCTAAGTATATTTTTTATTTATAATATTTTTATGTATACAGGGTGTTCCATTGTGCCAGGACAGTAACCAACTTTTTTCTTTTTGATGAAATGGTATAAATATTTTTAGAAATTCTAATTCTACGCTTGATCAAAATACAACAGTTCTAACCACACTACACCACAACTTGTTACGTTACCGTATAAACGGTTTATATCATCTGCTGATGATACTAATTCGGTTAGCGAAACGCGCGTCCAGAACGTAACAAGTTGTGGTGTAGTGTGGTTAGAATTCTTGTATTTTGATCTATCGTCCACCCCAGGTTCCAGTGTTAGGACTTAGGATTCTACGCTTGATTTTGAGTATTTTTTGTCATCATAGCATACGAAATTTTGAGTAGTTTTTGAGAAAAATTAACTTTTCTAATTTTTTTCGGAAAAACAGGTTTTAGGGAAAATGTGATTTTTTCACACCTGAAGATTAAAATTGTGAATTTTGGTTATGGACCATGGGAGTGATTAATATTTAATACTCTGACCTATCAAGAGCGAAAATCCATTATACAGGGTGGTCACAAATGATCATCATCAATTTTTTTGTAACTAAAAAAACTTAATTTTTTTAAATAGAACACCCTATATTTAGCACTTTTATTGTGTTTAGGATTTAATTCTGCATCATTCCATATATATAGTTTATATTCTAAAAATTAGTAGTTTAGAAGTTAGGACCAATTTTCTATAATAATTCAGGTATTTTTGTTAAAAATCTAACTAAACTTAAATAATATCCTATTCCAAGTTTTTTTTTTAACATTATAATTAAATTTAACATTAAATCAACAAGTAATGCAAGAAGGAAACTAACTAATTACTTATTACAAAACATTTTCGACATAACCCCGGTCTTTGGCAATACAAGTAGTATAATATTACGGTTACGGTTTTAATTTTCGCAATAATAGCATTTCTAAACGCGTATTAATTTTACAAGATATCCATGGAAAAACAAAACTAGTAAAATTGTTGCCTGGACACCAATAAATACACAGTTTTTATTTGACATTTAGTTGTCTCCAACTTTTTTTAAAGGAAAAATGGCTTTATACAGTGTCCAAGAGCGTTTAAATCTTCATGAATGTTACATAAGAAATAATAAGAGTCCAGCATTAGCCCTGCGGGAGTATCTGTTGTTGTATCCCGCAAGACGGGTACACACGAAACATATTTTTTCACGAATTGTTCGTGATCTTGAACGTGGAGTGGTAATCAATAAACAAAAACGGCGCCCAAAAATTGTCCTAACAGAAGAAAAGCAATTAGAAATTCTCCTGTATTTTGAAGAAAACAACGAAAATTCGCAAAGTGATGCATCCCGAGATCTACCGGGAATTAGTAAGACTAGTGTTCAAAGGACTTTAACTGATAATAACTACCATCCGTTCAAATTTTTACCAGTTCAGGAATTATCCCAACAGGACTTTCAAACAAGGCTTTTTTATTGATCTCTCATGATGGACCACCATTTTAAAACTGACATTTTTAAAAATATTTTATTTACAGATGAGACAATTTTCAATACGGCCGGCATGTTCAACCCAAAAAATACTCATTACTGGTGTAACTAAAATGAACATCGTGTAAAAGAAATGAAAAAACAGGGTCGGAGAAGTATTTATGTGTAGTGTGGTATTATCCGTGATCAAATAATAGGTCCAGTATTTTATGACTTTGTTCTGAATGGTGAGAGGTATTTAAATTTGTTGGAGAACGAAATATTTCCGTTAATTGACAATCTGCCGAACGATACTAAAGAAGGGCTTGTTTATCAACAAGATAGTGCTCCATATCACACTGTAGTGCCTGTTAGAAATTGTTTAAATCATCGGTTTACATTTTGGATTGGCCTACTGAAATGTTATAAAAAATTTTACTAAAAAATTACTTATCCAATTTATCTAAAATTGTGTACAGAAATCAAGTAATATGTAGGAATCAACTAGTAAAATTTTGTTACGAATCCAAGATGGCGGAACAAAAAGGCGGTTTAATAAAATATTCTAAAATTCAGCCTGAAAAACTACTTAATGGATTTCAAATTGTGTTTCATAACTAATTGTGGTATAGAGTAGAACTAGTAAAGCTGTGGTACTAATTCAAAATAGCGAAACACCATGGCGGCCAAATAAAATATTTATAATCACGAAAAAATCACCGTTTCCGATGTTACATATTTTCAGGTTTTAGCGTCCCTAGATTCCAAAAAACATTTTATCAATTTCCTCGGTCAATCTGTCGGTTTGCCTGTCTGTCTCTCAGTTCGCGGCATAGCTTAAAAACTACTCATTAGATTGACTTCAAATTTTAGTCAACAATTGATGGTCACATGTGGGTGATCTGGTAATGTTTTGATAAAAGTCCGATATGCAGGAACCAGATGGCGACCTAGTGAAACGTTAAAAAAATTACTACTAAAAAACTGATTATCCAATTTCTTCAAATTTTACCCAAAAATCATGGGAATGAACCCGATAACATTTTGGTATGAATATAAGATAGAAAAACAATTTCATTTATGCAAACATTAAGTGTGACATAGAGATAAACTGGTAAAGTTGTGTTACGAATTCAAGATGGCGAAACAAAATAGCGGCCAAATAATCTTTACTTCCCTCGTAAAAGGAAAGTATTGTCATCGTGAAAAAACACCCTACGAGATTTATTCAGATCTTTACGTTTTAGAGTCCCAAGATGCCGAAAAACATGTTTTCTTAATTCTGTCGGTCTGTCTGTCGATCCGTATCTTCCCGGCATACTACTTCCCCTTATGACTACAAATTATGGTCAAAAATTAAGGCACAGTTTAATTCTGTGATTAAGGGTCATATGGGAATGACCTGGTAATATTTTGTTAAAAAGCCAATGTCAAAACAAAATGGCGGCCTAGTGAAATTACTACTAAAAACTACTTAACTATTTTATTTTAAATTTTGCACAAAAATCAAGAATTATGTAGAAATCAACTGGTAAAATTGTAGTACGAATTCAAAATGGCGACTTAATGGAATATTTATAAATTCAGCCTGAAAGAAACTACTTAATGGACCGATTTCAAACTGTGTGCCATAACTAATTGGGGTATAATTCAAGGTAGGAGAACAAAATAGCGGCCAAATAAAATATATATAATCGTGAAAAAATCACCCTGTCAGGTTTTAAATATGTTCAGGTTTTAGCGTCCCTGGATGCCAAAAAATGTTTTTATTGCCATCGGTTCGTCTGTCTAGTTCAATTTTCATTATATTTTTTACATATTTTTTAAAAAAGTATACAGGGTGGTCTAAAAAATCGGAAATAATTTATAAACAAAAATCTCTCAAGCCCCTGTTGACAAAAATTGAACGAAAATGCAACAACGTGGTTCCTAAAATTGAAAAAAAAATAAGGCGATCTAAGTACCTACCTATTTATATTCCTTTCGTTCGCGAACAAATCGCGGGACCTCGTTAGCATGCGTTTAATTCACGAAAATAATTTAAGGAAAAAATGCCTTAAGTAGATATTTGGATGTTTCGCATAATTATTTAAGTAATACCAGCAAAATGGCATTAACAAAAATATATATTGATATTTAAAAATCTACATGTATAGCGCGTGCTAAAATTTAAAATTAAATAACTAAAAACACAGACAGGCCGACGGAATTGAGAAAAGATGTTTTTCGTCATCTAGGGACCCTAAAACGTCAAGATCCGAAAAAATCTGGGAGAGTGATTTTTTCACAATAACAATACTTCTCTTTTACGAGGGAGGTAAAAAGAACACCAGTTGCGTAAACTAAATTTTTTTTCTAAATTTTCATTATCTTTTTAATGCAAACATTGCATATTTATTTACCTATTGTTTTGAGTATGTATTATTTCTAAATTACGTTTTGTTTGAAAATTTTGAAATATAGTCAGTGAAAAAAAAATTAAAATCTTTTATGAACAATATTTTTCTTTAATTTTTATTTTTATAAAAAACGTATGGAAAATCGCTCACATGGTGTACAGGGTATTCCAATCTCTAGGGTGACCATTGGGAGAAGCTATATGAGATATAGAAAAGTTTAAATTGTGGCGCAAAGTTGTCCAGTTTTGTGCTCAATCAAATGCCGTTTTGAAATTGAGGATATTTTGAAGAAATATTTGAAAATCGTATTAATTTATTACCAAGTTTTTTTAAAAAGATTTTTTCAGATAAATGTCACATCATCACAACCACCATATTCCCTCTGCCAAAATTTGTTATTTATTTTACGATTTTAAGTTTACTATTCGACGATTCATCCTCGAACGTTCATCATAAACTTTGCTTTTTAAATAGTCAAAAATTTTATGTTCTTCTTAATAAACAGTAACTTTAATTCTAAATGCAACAGAGTATCACACTTAACATTTTTCCGGTATTTCGGACTAAAAAACATCATCATTGCTAGTTAATAATAATTACCGAGGAATAGAAAGCCCACGTCGAGTCAAAAATTCATTTATCTACGTAAACTTGAAGCCAAAAATGTGTTAATGGAAATGTAAAATTTATTTCTCACTACCTCTTTTATTAGAATCAAAAAAGAAGTAACTAATTCAAATATTTCACTTTTTTATTCTACTCCGTAAGTTATTTAGAAATTCATTCTCATTGCCATTTTTTTTCTCGGCAATATGACGTGATTAGATTTTTGACCCGATGTTTCGGTCCTCATCATAAATTAGCACTGATGATGGGTTTTATTTATCAGAAACATTAGAACAACGCTCAATTTTGGGACATCCTGTACATTTACTAGTTCCGAATAATGTAAACAGTACATTTTGTCTTAAAAAAAGGTAAGTAACAATAATTTGTAAATTAAAATTTAGATTTAATCGTATATCTAAAATAATCTCCTTTATTTTGTAATCATAAAATAACACAAAGTTTTTTTGTTATTGTCAAGACCTATAATTGCTACGGCCTGTTAACGGCTAAAGCGATAGAATTTTTGTTGGAATAAATAACGTTGGGTGATCAATAAACCATAATATTGCGAGGCACCGTCTTCCACGAATCTCATCATTTCCCGATCAACGCCGCAGCCGACGGTCATCACAGCGAGAACCGAACGACTACAAATGGGTGTTTTATGCGTTTGCCGTACGGCGGCTCCACCGTACAGCAGCTAAAACGTAAGTTGAATGAAATCAGCACTGCCACGAATTCGCCCATAAGGTTGCGCATCTTCCTATTTCCTTCAATCAACGGTACTAGTGATGACTCATCGCAAGCTGTCAACGGCCGTTTCCAGGCTTTCTAGTAGAGACGGTGTTGCTTGTTTTTATTCACTGGTATATTGCCAAGTGTGCTATGCATAGGTTAATTTGCTCGACGCGCATTAATTAGCTTAAAGCGGCTTCTAAGGGGATAAAGCTGGTAAAAAGTGTACAAAAACTTTTTGTAGAGAATTAAGATTTTATTTTGTCATATTTATCGTATGACAAAGAAACAGTGAGTTATTGCATAAAACCCAACTTCTTGTAACTAATTTGTATATCTAATGGGTCGTGTCTTCACCGAGGGTGGAAACATTTTTAATATGTTTTTCGTGACCACCTTAATCTAATTATAAAGCCAAAAAAATAGTGTGTAAATTTTTCTATAATCTAATATCTAATATTTTCTAACACACCGCCTGTAGTGTGATATAAAATTTAGTTCAAATTAGTTTTTCTCATATGCGTTAGCATTAACTTTACGACTTTTAAAGTTTATTTTTGAAAGGTGTATTTTTGTATATTAAAGTAGCAGCTTCAGCAGTATATTTTGTTGATAATTTATGTTCTTTAAGTGTTTTTGATGTCTTGATAAGTATTCTGCTGTTAAATTATCATATGTAGTACAGACATCTAATAAATAATATTTAATACAGATATGCTACCCAAGTTAAACTAAAAAAAACAAAGTAACTAACTAGTAACTTTTGAAAAGTAATTACTTGTTTCAAATATTAAAGTAAAAAAGTGCAATTTTACTGTTACAGTCTATATGAATTTGCGATAAAAATATTTGTTTATTTTAACAAAAATAATCTAGTAACTAAATCACAATACAATACCGTTTATTTTTGAAATGCTTATACTAACCTTGTTGAAACTGCTCGTTGGCATGTTGTACTACTAGCATACGAGTAGTTCCTGGTTTGTAAATGCTGAAATATCTTAAATGTTTTCAAACTGTAAATCAGCAATCGTTAAATCAAAATCTAGTCATTCTGACTAGTATTTTTTGAGCTACGTCCCGAAAAGTAGTTTTTAAACAATGCTGCAAACAGAAATGAGAATATGCTTTTCGGTGTCAAGAACGCAAAAGTCTCTAAAGATTTAGAGTGTCAGTTTTACCATTATACTTTCTTTTACGGGTGTAGTAAAAACCTTGTTAGAAAGGCTGCTGATCGGCTCAGTAACATCCCCCCTGAATTCTTCTAATTTACTTTTGACTAAGAGGGCAAACATTCACGAGCTAACCATAGAAAGAGGCACGATTATCTGGTTTGTAGTTCTTCGCTTAATTTAAAATCGCTTTAGTCATAGGCCAAGTTATATCTTTGCATGTTATAAACAAAAATATCTTTTTCATAATTCAAATTCCTAAAAATTGCTTTCTAGGAAAAGTAAATTTTATGACTCAACATTAAATTGTTTAATCAATTCACATAAAGTGCCTTTACATATTGTGATATAAAATAACAAACTTTTGAAAATAAAATAAGCAATTAGCACGTTTCAAAGAAGTTAAAACTTTGCTGGAGTTAAGATGTTTCGGCTTGTTTAGGATGTACAGGGTGGTCCACTTAAGATGCTCCTATACTTTATCTCAATAAATAAGACACTGAAGACACAAGAAAATAAAGTTAAATACGAAAAGTATTTGACCCTAAGTATATTTTTTATTTATAATATTTTTATGTATACAGGGTGTTCCATTGTGCCAGGACAGTAACCAACTTTTTTCTTTTTGATGAAATGGTATAAATATTTTTAGAAATTCTAATTCTACGCTTGATCAAAATACAACAGTTCTAACCACACTACACCACAACTTGTTACGTTACCGTATAAACGGTTTATATCATCTGCTGATGATACTAATTCGGTTAGCGAAACGCGCGTCCAGAACGTAACAAGTTGTGGTGTAGTGTGGTTAGAATTCTTGTATTTTGATCTATCGTCCACCCCAGGTTCCAGTGTTAGGACTTAGGATTCTACGCTTGATTTTGAGTATTTTTTGTCATCATAGCATACGAAATTTTGAGTAGTTTTTGAGAAAAATTAACTTTTCTAATTTTTTTCGGAAAAACAGGTTTTAGGGAAAATGTGATTTTTTCACACCTGAAGATTAAAATTGTGAATTTTGGTTATGGACCATGGGAGTGATTAATATTTAATACTCTGACCTATCAAGAGCGAAAATCCATTATACAGGGTGGTCACAAATGATCATCATCAATTTTTTTGTAACTAAAAAAACTTAATTTTTTTAAATAGAACACCCTATATTTAGCACTTTTATTGTGTTTAGGATTTAATTCTGCATCATTCCATATATATAGTTTATATTCTAAAAATTAGTAGTTTAGAAGTTAGGACCAATTTTCTATAATAATTCAGGTATTTTTGTTAAAAATCTAACTAAACTTAAATAATATCCTATTCCAAGTTTTTTTTTTTAACATTATAATTAAATTTAACATTAAATCAACAAGTAATGCAAGAAGGAAACTAACTAATTACTTATTACAAAACATTTTCGACATAACCCCGGTCTTTGGCAATACAAGTAGTATAATATTACGGTTACGGTTTTAATTTTCGCAATAATAGCATTTCTAAACGCGCCTTAATTTTACAAGATATCCATGGAAAAACAAAACTAGTAAAATTGTTGCCTGGACACCAATAAATACACAGTTTTTATTTGACATTTAGTTGTCTCCAACTTTTTTTAAAGGAAAAATGGCTTTATACAGTGTCCAAGAGCGTTTAAATCTTCATGAATGTTACATAAGAAATAATAAGAGTCCAGCATTAGCCCTGCGGGAGTATCTGTTGTTGTATCCCGCAAGACGGGTACACACGAAACATATTTTTTCACGAATTGTTCGTGATCTTGAACGTGGAGTGGTAATCAATAAACAAAAACGGCGCCCAAAAATTGTCCTAACAGAAGAAAAGCAATTAGAAATTCTCCTGTATTTTGAAGAAAACAACGAAAATTCGCAAAGTGATGCATCCCGAGATCTACCGGGAATTAGTAAGACTAGTGTTCAAAGGACTTTAACTGATAATAACTACCATCCGTTCAAATTTTTACCAGTTCAGGAATTATCCCAACAGGACTTTCAAACAAGGCTTTTTTATTGATCTCTCATGATGGACCACCATTTTAAAACTGACATTTTTAAAAATATTTTATTTACAGATGAGACAATTTTCAATACGGCCGGCATGTTCAACCCAAAAAATACTCATTACTGGTGTAACTAAAATGAACATCGTGTAAAAGAAATGAAAAAACAGGGTCGGAGAAGTATTTATGTGTAGTGTGGTATTATCCGTGATCAAATAATAGGTCCAGTATTTTATGACTTTGTTCTGAATGGTGAGAGGTATTTAAATTTGTTGGAGAACGAAATATTTCCGTTAATTGACAATCTGCCGAACGATACTAAAGAAGGGCTTGTTTATCAACAAGATAGTGCTCCATATCACACTGTAGTGCCTGTTAGAAATTGTTTAAATCATCGGTTTACATTTTGGATTGGTCGGTACGGGACCATAGATTGGCCAGCGAAGAGCCCCGACTTAACACCCCTGGATTTTTTTATGGGGCAACCTAAAAAACGAGGTTAATAAAATAGGCGTAATGCTGTTCAAGATTTAAAAAGGAGAATTAGGCAAGAGGTAAAAAGACTTAATGCAACAGACGCGGTTAGAAATGCTATTGCGAGAATTGAAACCATGTATACTACTTGTATTGCCAAAGACGGGGGTTATGTCGAAAATGTTTTGTAATAAGTAATTAGTTACTTTATTTCTTGCATTACTTGTCAATTTAATGTTAAATTTAATTATAATGTTAAAAAAAACTTAGATTAGGATATTATTTAGGTTTAGTTAGATTTTTAACAAAAATACCCGAATTATTATAGAAAATTGGTCATAACTTCTGAACTACTAATTTTTGGAATATAAACTACATATATGGAATGATGCAGAATTAAATCCTTAACACAATAAAAGTGCTAAATACAGGGTGTTCCATTAAAAAAAAATTAAGTTTTTTTTAGTTACAAAAACATTTTTTTTTATGGTTATTTGTGACCACCCTGTATAATGGATTTCCATGGATCCATAACTAAAATTCACAATTTTAGTATTCAGGTGTGAAAAGATAAGATTTTTCCAAAAACCTGTTTTTCCGAAAAAAATTAGAAAAGTTAATTTTTCTCAAAAGCTACTCAAAATTTCGTATGCTATGATGACAAAAAATACTCAAAATCAAGCGTAGAATTAGAATTTCTACAAATATTGATACAATTTCATTAAAAAGAAAAAAGTTGGTTACTGTCCTGGCACAATGGAACACCCTGTATACATAAAAATATTATAAATAAAAAATATACTTAGGGTCAAAAATACTTTTTGTATTTAACTTTTTTTTCTCAGTGTCTTATTTATTGAGATAAAGTATAGGATCATCTTAAGTGGACCACCCTGTAAGTATATCACAGTGCTACCTGTATTTCTCACAAAGTTAAAAACTCCAGAATTTAGTTTGTCGCACATTGTTAATATAGAGCTTTCTGTTCTGCTCCAAAAAATTAATAAAACATATTTTTCGAGGCATGGCGAATATTGCAACAATAATAGCCAGACAATAATAGAAGTCCTAATAATACGCAACAACTGATTTTTGTCTCGTAAATAACAGAAAACTTTGTGATTTTTAAGATTTAAGATTTTTTTAAAATTGACGCGCTGTTGAGAAAAAACCTGCGTCTGTTTTTTATTAAAAGTTTACAGTGTATATAAAAACCTAGTGGTCATAAATATTAGTAATCGAAATATTCTGAATGATTGGTTATAATCCAACCCGAAAAAGATATATTAATATTCGTGATGATTTCACAGATTTTGATACTAACTGGATTGTAAAAAAATGCACTGGATTAAAAAATATACTTTCCGATATCTGTCCGACGCATTTAAGTCAGTTAATAAAAGAATGATTTTCAGGCAACTCTGAAGTTACTCATTTCAAACTCTAACGGAATAATTTTTCAAACAGTTAGTGTTGAAAGTAATTATAATCAGTTAAAGTAGTGTAATCGTGGTTTAATAGTAGTATAATTATTCTACATTTTGAATATTAATGTTTCTCAACATCTTTTGGTTCTATAAAAAAAAGGTTATTGGTGTTATTTAAATTTATAATAATAAAACGAACACGATAAAACGAGTTTTTAGATAAACAATATCCTTATCTCTCATTATCTTGTCTTGACGTTTTTGTTACAGCTAACAACTTTTTATAATTAATTGTGGTAAATGCTTAAACTCACTTAAAGGCAGATCCGTTATTTGTTTTTTTTATATGGGGTACTAAAATGAGTAGTTTATTAATCTTGATACTCTGCAATTTATTGCCCATTATATGAAAATGTGCAATTCATTTTTGTCTTCTGCGATAAACGTAAGTTCAGGCCACGTAAGCGTAACAAAACAGCATAATGCTAACTTGTATTTGTCAATCCTCTTCTTTTTTACCCACTAATTTAGAATTAAATATTAAAGACGAAAGCCCACGAGAAATGTTATTACGAAGTAGGTACAACGTTTATAGTTTTAGAAAGGCTCTTAAATGCTTCCGTGTTAGGGAAAATTTTTAATGAAAATTTTATGTATTAATGAAAGACAGTGGACAGCCCTAAGCTTACGTGTTCTTTCTGCATTATTAACATTACTTGACGTTTCCACTTTGATCTAAATTTTGGACACATTTTACTAACAACATAAATTTATAAAAATCGGTAAATTTCCATTACCCGGGACTTTCCTCTTTATGATTCTTTTCCATTTGTTAAGAATAGTTAAGTGTGGACAATTTAGTTCAGTACATATTCACAGTATATATGTTTTACATATACTTTTTACCTATGCCACACTTGACTTTTGGGCATAATTTAAAATAAATTCAATAAGTAGTTTCGTACTATTTTATCCCATCATAACATGTAATTTTCCTGCAAAATTTAAAAGTCAATTGAACAAGATTTTTTTTAATTTTATTTGGCGGCCATTTTAAATTTGTACCACAACTTTCCCAGTTTATCTCTATATCATACAAAATTAATCCTTGCACAAAAATTGAAATTAATTTAATAAGTAGTGTTTTCAGGATGATTTTTTAATAGGTAGCTATTTTGTTTTGCTATCTTGGATTCATATCAAAATGTTACCAGTTCAATCTTAGGTAGCACTTGATTTTTGACCCCTATACCACAATTAATTAAGGCATACAATTTGAAACGAATCGATTAAGTAGTTTTTTCAGGCTGAATTTTTATATATTTTACTAAGCCGCCATTTTGTTCCGCCATCTTAGATTCGTACCAGAATTTTACCAGTTGATTCCAACATAATACTTTGATGTTTGTGCAAAATTTGAGATAAATTCGATAAGTAGTTTCTTTAATAATAATTTGTTTTAATATTTCAATAGGCCGCCATTTTGTTTTGTCATCTTAGATTTTTACCAAAATATGATAAGGTCGTGTCGTCCCTATATGACCCTTAATTTTTTGATCAAAATTTGAAATCAATCGGGTAGTAGTCTTTAAGGTATGCCGCGAGCTGACATACCTACAGACAGACAGACAGACGGACCGATGAAATTGATAAAACATATTTTTTGGCATCTAGGTACGCTAACACCTGAAAATATGTATAAATTAGTGCCACAATTTGACTAGTTGATCCCTCTACCACAATTAGTTATGGTACAAAATTTGAAATCAATACATTAAGCAGTTTTTCAGGCTGAATTTTTAAATATTTTACTAAGCCACCATTTTGTACAGCCATCTTGGATTCGTACCAAATTATTACCAGTTGATTTCACATAATATTTGATGTTTGTGCAAAATTTGAGAGAAATTGGTTAATCAGTTTTCTAATAATAATTTTTGTTTCGCCATATTGGATTCTTACCAAAATATTGCCAAGGCACCCTTAATTTTTGACCAAAATTTGAAATCAATCGGATGAGTAGTTTTTAGCTATGGCGTGAACAGACAGACAGACCGACCGACAGAAATGAGAAAACATGTTTTTCGGCACCTAGGGACCCTGAAATATTAACATTTAAAAATTCTCGAAGGGTGATTTTTTCACGATTACAATACTTCCCTTTACCAGGGAAATAAAAACGCGCTCTCCGCATCGCATCTTTATCATAACCTTTGACCGGTAAGGATATCTGTGAGCAAAAACCAAAAATTATATCATTTTTGCCGATTCAAAACGTCTTACGAGAAAAATTACTTTCAACTAGGTCACCTGTTTATAAAAACCTTTTCAAGTCTAAATATTCTTCAGGAGTTTAAGCACATCTCAAAACTAAGAAGGCCCAATCTTAAGAGATCTATAACTTCATTTTTACTTTCCTCGTACATTTTTACTTCTCTCGTATGAAGTAATATAAGAAGTATTGTAATCGAGAAAAAATCACCCTCCGATATTTTTGCAGATCTTGCGTTTTCGGGTCCCTGGACTCCGAAAAACATGTTCTCCTATTTCCGCTAGTCTGTTGGTCTGCCTGACTTAAAATTCTGCACAAAAATCAAGTGTTAAACAGGTATAGACTGGTCAGTAATCCTTGTAAATAATCCTATATGGCAAAGAAAAACTAATAAAATATTCGTTAAAATTTCATTTCCTGAAATAGAATTTTTTTATGAGAGAAAATTAATAAAGGACTTACTTTATATTTTGTACGTAAATAATGTTATAAAAAAATAAATAATAATAATAATAAATAAATTAAAAACTAAATATATATATATATATATATATATATATATATATATATATATATTACAATTTGTAGGATTTATATAAAGTTATCACCAAATAATTTATTTTCTATGAACTAAATTATTATTACCTTAAAGACTATTTTATTCCGGACGTCCTTATAGACAAGTTAACTTTGCTTTTCTTGTGTAAAACTATTTTCCGCCATACCCGTGGGAAGTAGTTTTGCAACATGTCAGTATATTTATTTATGCAGCGACGTTCTGGATATAACATTACTTATATTTAGATATACATTTATTTAGAAGAAAAATATATTTATATAGAAAATCGTCAAACATAGTCCTTTGTGTTTATATTTCAGGCAGTTGAAATAAATAGTTCAGTGTACAAACGTGGTTAAATTATCGACGAAACTGAATGTTGTAATCGTGAAAAAATCCCCAATGAGATTTTTGCAGAACTTCACATTTTAGAGTCCCTGGATACCGAAAAATATGTTTTCTCAAGTTCATCGGTCTGTCTGTCCGTCTGTTCACAGCATAGCTAAAAAACTACTTATCCAATGGACCTCAAATTTTGGTAAAAAATGAAGAATCATATGGGAATGACCTGGTAACATTTTGTTAAAAATCTTGTTGGTTAAGAAAATTAAACAAATCATGTATGAAAGTGCAAATCACTTTGTTCTAAGTTAGGCCGTTTAGATAGTACAGGTGCGCTAGATTAACAAACGACTTTTCATTTGTAAATTAACGTAAAACAAATTAATTTAAAGATAGTGTGTCATATAAAATATGTCTAGAATTGGTCGTAGATTCCAAAAATAAAAAAATATACAGTATATTATATCTAAAAAGTAATACTTTTTTATTCAGCCTTTAGGTGAAAAAAAATTAAAACCTTTTTTTATACAATTAAAATTACCACACGAGACGAGCAACGGGTATTCAAGTTTTCACAAATTGCTCGTTTGCGGAAAATGTTCAATTGTAAAGACCGTTTTCGTCAACAATTTCACTACCACAGTATACTAATCTCGTTATATAACCCAAAAAAAATTATATGAGCTCGCTGGATATGGACATAAATGTTCTAAGTCTTGGTAGTCTTTTATTTGGAAATCATTGCCGATAAATTTGTTGTAGCTAAATGTAGGTTTTGTCATGTTTTACCGTAAATAAGCATATTCGTCTTTTGTATCTCTTTTTAAACACAAATATCACTGTAGCACATATCCGTGTCCGAAATTACATTAACGTAAAAAGGTACAAATCAATAGTTTTTGGTTCATGCGTATTTTTAGGTACTGTCAGTAGCCATAAGAAACGACCAGTGCATTTCTTTATTCTGGGATTTTTTAAACTAATTGTCTTGGTTAATGAATAAGTATTTGGTATTGCTTCAATTGTAACAAAAATTTAATGTTTGAATTTTTACTTCCCTCTTTAGAGGGAATTACTGTAATCCTGATAAAATTGGCTCCCGGATTTTTACAGATCTTATAACATTTTCAAATTTATGTATAATTATTTAGTTTATAGTAATACTGAGGCAAACAAAATTTGGCTAGTTGTACAGTTACTGATTTTCACAGAGTGTTCCGTCACCATCTTGTCGAATAACTCTACGAGTTGGATTTTTCCAAATTTACATATCATACACTTCATAAAAGAAAGTTAATATAATCTATATAAATAGGGTTACTATTGGAAGTGACATATTTTGATTTGAAGTATCAAGAGACAAGCTCGTAGTCAACAGGGCGTGCAATATGAATGCCCTAAGCTCGTTTATCCCGGAGAGTGGATGTGGGAAAAAAATTAAAAGTAAAAAAGGTGAGCGCCACCAATTTATTACGGCCTAAATTTGAAAGCCCCTGAATGTGTCCGGCACTCACTTGTTCCTGATACTTTTATAAAATAAAAAAAAATGTAATTTAAAATTAAGAAGTTATTTAAAAAAAAATCTGAAAAAGAAGAGAAAATGTGAGCTAAATAAAACACATTAAATAAAAACAATAAAATCTATTTATTAAATGCTTTTTGGAAATGCCTGTACAAAAAAATACACTAATATGAAATAAAAAAGTTCACCAATTGTTCCAGCGTCACTGCAACCGGTGGAAGGTGTATCAGTAGACAGGACCCTAGTAGTTATAGGGCGGAACGTTACTCGTTCACATCAAAGTGAGACTTAAAGCCCCGTAATAAGACCACAAAAGATTTTCTAGTATTTTTTTAATAATTACATAAAAATTAAGAATAAAATATAACCCAAATAAAAGATTTCGGTCAATTTAAATAAAAAAAAATGCAAAATAAAATATCAAATAGCAAGATCTTTTCAAAATAAAGGTACTTACTTACCTGAAGAATACCCAATATTCAAGCGAAACATTGTAAAAAAACTTATAAACTAATTCAGAATAATAACGATATAAAATATAGAAACTGCAAAAATATATTTAAACCCCAATATAACACACTTGCATGATAAAGTTTTCTTTCAACAAAATATATAGACGATCCCAAAGTTAAAAATACAAAATACTATAGATTAAAAAAAACTACGTCATATTAAATTACAGCTAAGCAAGATATTTTAATTAATAACCCAATTTATAAAAAAAAACAATTGCAACTATTAATTTAATTCAGCTCTGTGAGCTGCCACAAATGTTGCCTGATTTATACTAAAGGTGAAGGCATGAATCTCAAATATAATTAAAAAAATTAAACTAATATAGCGACTATAATGACCATCAAAAATTTAATTTGCAATCTATCAGTAATTTCCTTCTTTTTTTTTGCAACCCCTTGTTCGGGAAGTCAAAAGAAAATTTATTATAAAAATTAGCCCCAGTCCCCATACAAAAAAAAATTATTATATGAGTAAAAGTTAATTTCCATATATAACCAAAAATTACCAAATTACGTAATATAAAATCAAAAGTATTCAAAAGGAATATACACTTTTCAAAATAGATGAAATTGAATTACCTATTCAATAGGGTTTAGTTCGCCCCGGACAGGAAGACTTCTTCACAACGTGGCAGGAAAATGGCGGCCTGGTCCAACTTCAGCACCAAAAATCCTCTCTCAGAGAGACCACTTGGAGGTTACAAAATATTATAAAATTCACTAATACAAAACCCCAAGTAAATTAGTACGAAGCTAAGGAGAAATCCTACTAACGGATTTCCAAGAAAAACTTGGATTTTATTTTCCCCAGTTCGCGCTGAAGACCTTTCGATGTTACAGGAGACCAGAAAAGTGAAGTGAAAAAGTTGTTCCTTCCTGGAACAAGCTCCGTTGTACCTTCTAGAATTTACTCAACTCGGATGCCTAACTATCATTGGTTAGATTGCCCCAGGTGACATCAGTGTTGTCAAGAGGAACTCGGAATGATTTAAAATAGGGATTGCAGGGCAAGTAAAACGGTCACTGATTGATTTATAATTCAAATGGCAACCACCTGAGAATAAACTTGGCAACACTTGGGATATTAGCATACGCCTATCGAATGAGGTTATATCGGATGCAGCGAGTGACAGCGCATAGGAAGTGACACGTCCCATAACCCTAAATTATACTGTGAACTAGGCAAAACGAATAGTAAACCAACATCTATCTTCCAGCTTCCAAAACTTAGATAATTAGAATAATAGTTGAAAAGGCTATCCCGAAAAATCAACTTGCGACTAAAACAGAGAACAAAGCTAGGGGGAATTGATTTCAAATGGGGAAGTGGAAAAACCCTGACAACAAAAAGGTACCCAGGCTTGATTTAAATTAGATTTTCACAACAATACAATATAAATAAATTTGTTATTTTACCATTAAAAGAGATTTAATCACAACGAAATAGTTTAGGCAATTCACAGAAGACAAAAAAAGTATTAATTCAGGACATAAAAGGGTCTAAATACTCATGCAATCAGGAGAAAATGATTAAAAAAGGAAATATTTAAGGAAGTAATTTGGTTTTCCAAACACTACACACAACCGATTTAGTTATACTAATATGCAACTGCTACCTAATCCAAGAAAAAAAAAAGTTATGAATATTGATTTTAAATCCAGAAATGTTATGTGTTTATAGGCCAAAGTTAAGTGAAAAAAATTTGTACTAATATTGCCCTTTTGTGTTAGACATCCAGGGCTAAAAGGAAATACAACTAGCATAGGGTAAATTTAAAATAAAGTAACAAGCATGTATTGGCCTAAAAACATTCTTATATATATCTAAAAAAGAAATATTTATCAAAGTAACCGTGCTTCATAAACATAAATTCCTACATATGAGTATTAACATAAAATATCGATCTTACATGCAAAAAAAAATTCGGTGCATTAATACCAGTATTTTATTATTTACAGCAACAGAAAAGATATCTGGACCCAAAAATAGAGGTTTGAAGTCGAAAATGCAACATCCTGACAATATTATTGAAAGACCAAAACTTGCATAAAGGAGGCAAAACAGGTTTTCAAAACTGCTAAAATTAAATTCTTATTTACTCTGTAATATTAAGAAATAAATATCTTTAAATGTTATTCGGGTTTCGTTTTTTTTAAATAATTATAATTTTAATTGATGAACGATATGGTATGAATCTAGGCATCGCCATCCAAGTAACAACGTTCGAACTTGCAGTAAAACGTTTCTTTAGTTTAAGAATACTGATATTTATTGATAATAGGTGGCGCTATACATACCGATTAATCATTATAATATAATCCGGTATAACAAATAAAATCTTCGCTTGAGATATGGGTACTCTTAACTAAACTATAAAACCAATATATAATTTAAATAAAGCGCACATATCAATTATTAAAAATTAACACTAAAAGAGTACATTATAAATGTTAAACTTAAAGATTAAACTATATAACAGAATTAGAGTGTTACAACTCCCCCTCTCCAAGGAAAGGAGGGAAACTTTAAAAAAGTTGACCGACGATCAGAACAAAAAAGGTAATATAAAAAAAATCAAGGTAAAATATTTAGAGGTAAACTAATAAATTATATTTTCCCAGTCTCTGGCCGTACCGCTTTTTGAAGCTTAGTGAGGAGGATGTAAAAATCAAATACCTTATTATATAAGCTATCAAGTTAGGGAAGCTTCAAATGGCCGAGAGAGGGAAAACCCAAAGTGAAAACAAGAAAGAAAGGAAAGGAAAAAAAACTTCTTTTCAGAAGTCTAATCCAAACAGAAATAAAAAAAGAAATCAAGCGCAGAGGCGCCTTAAAGTCACTAAGTCACACTCATACTGTGCAAGCACAAATAAATCAATCAGCGGAGAAAACCAATTAAGTTAAGACTATAAAGGTACTAAATTAATGTCAAAATAAGGATGACAATCACTTAAGAAAGCCAACAAAACCAAGGTAATAACAATAGGATCAAAATAATTTACAGTCATGAAGTGCACATTTACGTAAGCACAAACAAATCAATTCCCAAGCAATACGGAAATTCACTAAGAAAACCGACCAAACCGCGGCCATAACTTAGCAAAATCAAACAATACGAAAGTAAGGATAGTAATTAACTAAGAAAACCGACCAAACCGCGGCAATAGAGGTAGGTTAATCACTATCAAAACATCAGATATAAATATAAAAGGTAAGATAATAATAAAGGTAAGAAAACAAACCACAATAATACAAGGTAAAAGTGGAAAAGGTAAATAGTTAAATTCACTCTGAGTGTAACTCGTTATCGTCAATGATGTTTTGACGGAAACCGGAGCTTTTTAAGTATGGACACTTGGTGGACTTTTACCACCGGCAGGTGCCCGCCGCGACCAAATTCTTAAGGCCCAGACCGCAGGGCTGAGATAGAGAAAGAAATGAACTTAATGAAGGTAACAAGCAAAATTTCAAATAGGCCCAAAGAAATCCATGTATACATGGTGATGGCCATTAAAGCCAAAACGGCCTAGAAGGAAATAAATAATCCAACAAAATATTAAAGATAACAAGGTAAGGTAGAACTATTCAAAAATTCAACAATAAAGGTAGTTAAATAACCCAATAACGACAAACACGTTATCCTTCTACCAAAAGAAGTAAGTTTGCCCAAAAATCAAAAATAAACTAAATAGCAGTAGTACCGATCACTGCTATGGTAAAGGAATAAGTCACAATCAAGAATAATAAGTCAAGTCTGGGAAAATAGTCAAAATTGGTGAAAATTTAAAAGAGTGACAGTCCTGATCGAGTCTTACAATATAGAACAAGCTACAATGTCACTAACCCTATACTTAAAAATAAAGATAAGCAAAGTACTAAAGATAATAATAAGTAATACGAAACAGATGGTAATAAATTTTGTTCAGGTTCGGTTAGCATTGGTTTAAGATCTTAAACGTGCCAAATACCTTTGCTAGCACCGAGCTCACATGTACAAGTGCCAGTTTTTCTTTTAATAATAAAAGGACCTACAAATTCGGGAGATAGTTTAGCGCTAAAATAATTGGCGGCGTCGGACAAACTCTTATTTTTATGCCAAACTTGTTGGCCAGAAGTATAACTAACAGGACGTCTGCGTAAATTATAATGGTGTTTACCTTTAAGTTTAGAGGATTCAATTCTTTTGAGGATTGTTAGATATAATTGTTTAAAAGATTCAACTCGTTTTCTAACGTAGTCCTGATTCTCTGTATCGGATCTAGTAATACTATCTGAAAAATCTTGATCGAAAAGTTTGTGTTCTGTACCAAAATTAACTAAAAATGGAGTAAAACATGTTGTTTCGTGACGCGAGGTACGAATAGCGCAAGCAAATGAATATAAATTATCTTTCCAAGTTCGGTGGTTATTTAGTTGTACATAAGAACGAAGCATAGTTTTTCTAACACGATTAACTCGTTCGGTGTGATCTGCTCTAGGATAATAAGGGGCGGTGTAAAATATTTTAACTATATATTTGTCATAAAGAGATTGAAATTCGTTAGATTTCATTTGAGTGCCGTTGTTGCAAGTTAGAAATTGAGGGGCTCCATAAACGAGGAAAATAAGATCTTAAACAAATTTTACCAAACACTTCGCCGTAGCAGATCTGCAAGGAAAAAGTTCGAAAAGCTTGCTGAAATAGTGTGTCACCACTAAAATATGAGTATTGCCTTGTTTTGAACGAGGCAATGGCCCAATATAGTCAGGGCTGATGGATTGCCAAAGTTATTTGATTTCAAGACGATTACCCATTAAACCTGCATCGGCCCTCATTTTTGGCCAGTGATAACGTTCGGCGACCTTCCAAAATGTTTAAAAAATTCCGACATGACCCGCAGCCGGATTATCATGGCAACGATGCAACACTTCTTTTCGACTATCTTTTGGACTATCAGCTGGAATGATCTGGAAAGTTAGGATTTGCCGACTTAACAAACTTATACAAATTGAAGTTTTCCGCTTGCTAACAGGCATACTTTTTTGGGGGATCTTCTAACCTTATCAACATTCCACGGTACCATTTGTCTGATGTTGTAGAAAAATCTATAGACGGCTTGACCTCATTGACACTAGCGACTGCCTTAGTACTAACTGGTACAGAACGTGAAAGAAAATCAGGTACTATATGTTCTTTACCTTTGGGGTGAATAAGTTGAAAGTCATAGGGTTGAAGGCGGAGAGCCCAACGAGCAGACGACCTTGAGGATCTTTACGTTTATGCAACCAAAACAACGAATGATGATCTGTAATGACTTTAAAATGAACACCTACCAAGTAACGCCTAAGTTTCTCAACACTCCTAATAACTTTAAGACGGTCTTTTTCCGTAACAGTTGATTTCATCTCTTGTTTGGTGAGAGAACGGGATAAATATGCAATGACCTTTTCGTCATCATCACACTGTTGAGTTAAAACAGCACCTAAGCCATAGAATTATGCATCTATTTGCAAAGTAAAAGTTCTATAAAAATCTGGACAAGTAAGAACTGGAGCTGTAACGAGGGCTTCTTTGATGGTATTAAAAGACTGTTGACAATCAGCTGTTCAATCCTAGTTAACATTTTTCTTAGTTAGCCGCGTGATAGGGGCTAATACAGTCGGAAAATTGGGTACAAATCGTCTGTACCAAGAAGCTGTCCCAACAAACCTACGGATCTCTGTAATGTTACGAGTAGAAGGTACGTTAACTATAGCCTGCACTTTCTCTGGATCTGGTCTTAAGCCTCGAGCATCTACGATGTAACCTAGATATTTAAGCTCAGATTTACAGAAATGGCACTTTTCCTGAGACACTACTAAATCAGCTTGCCTTAATCTGTCAAAAACAAGACCTAAGATTTTCAAATGTTCTTCAAAAGACTTAGAAATTATCACAATGTCGTCCAAATAGACCATGACGCTTTTTTCTAAATCTACTTCCAAAATTCTGTCCACAATGCGTTGCCAGGTGGCTGGCGCATTAATTAGCTCAAAAGGCATGCGGCGAAACTGATAAAGATTTCTGTCAGGGACAGTGAAAGCGGTAAGTTCTCGGGAAGATTCACTAACAGGGACTTGCCAAAAGGCAGATTTAATGTCTATGGAACTGATAAAACGAGCATCTCGGAGACTTGATGGCTGAAATATAAGAAATTGGGTAGGAGTCTTTTTGTGTTTGTCTTTTTTTCCTGACTAAACACACTGGGTTTGACCACGGACTTTTCGAAGGTTGCATGACACCAAGTTTTAACATTTCGTCCAATTCTTGGTCAATGATTCTCTGCTTAAAGGGAGAAACAGGGTAGTACCGTTGTTTGATAGGCCGGGTACCGGGCTCGAGTTCAATAACATGCTCAGCTACTTTACAGAAGCCGAGATCGGAACCCATTAATGAGATTTTCTCCTTGACCAATGCGTCCAGAGCAGCTTTGTCGTCTGGGGACAATGTATTGCCATCAACAACTAAACATATTTTCAGAGAACCTGAATCATTGGCAAAGTACCAAACATCTTTCCTTAAATCTGGAACGATCTTCATGGTCTTCCAAAAATCAATACCCAATATAAGTTGGTGCGAAAGTTCAGGGGTAACCAAAATATCGACCATTCGAGTTTTATCTAGCAAGGTTACTGGAGCTTGAACAAACCCACTACTGACACAACTATTGCCATTAGCTACGGTGCATCTAGTTTGTTGTTTAACAAGTTTTAAACTCACATTTTGTAAGATTTCATAACCAGATTTTCCAACAAAAGTGCGAGAAGCACCGGAATCCAATAAGCCTAAAATAGAATGACCTAAAACTGAAATTTCCAAATATGGATGTACATCGCCATGGGCATGAGAAATGATAAAATCGAGAATATGCTGATTTAGAAAGTTGTCGTTGGTCGATGGAATATTAGAAATGGGAGACATCTTACGACCTATCAACTCTCCCGGGGACCGTTTCCCGAAACTGAACATTTAGGACAATATCTGATGGTGACATCAGCTTTTCCACAGCGATAACAATGAATTTTTCTAGGCTGAGGGCATTGACGATTCACATGGCCAGATGCTTTGCAAATGACGGAAGGTCGATTGGCTGGAGGAATGACTGGAGCTTGTTGAATAACCTCGACGACAGGAGCTCTATTTGTGTAAGGAAGTGGAGTGACTGTTGAGGTAGAAGAATCTGATGCAACAAATGTTATCGGATTAGATGAAGATGAAGCATCTAAGGCTATGAAGGCAAAATCTGGTTCAACCAGGTTATGACGTTTTCTAGAAGGTGGAACATAATGATCAGCACGATATTTCTTTGCGTCAAGTTTAAGACACTCTTCCTCGAATTCGTTTAAAGAATTAACTACAGGAAGTTGAGTAGTATAGAAAGGAGATAAGTTACGGGAGATGATATCTAATTGAACGTCTTCTGACATACCACCATAACACCTAAACAAAGCACTCATACTTGACAAATAATCAACTATACTTTCAGATTGATCCTGAGTTCTATCTAAAATTTCTTTCACTAACCGAGATCGATAATCAGGAGGTTCAAAATGCTTACAAAATAAATCAGATAAACTTTTCCAATCTGTAAAACGAATGCGATTAGCGCGGAACCAATTTAATACGCGACCTGAAAATAAATCAATAGCTGACTCAAATAATTCTATTTCAGAAATACCACGAGCAATACGCAATTCAGAGACACGTTCTTAGAAATTATAAACAGATAAATGTTTGGTGTCACCTGTAAATTTAAGACCCCACTTTTCAACTCTTTGAGTTTTTGTACCTAAGATGTGACTACAAGAAGGCTTATACTTTGGCGTAGATTGCGTGCGCGATGATCCTGCCAATTTATTTTTATTTGTATTGGTACTTGTACCAGAGCACTCAGTCAGAGAGAATCCGAGTCAGATAATTAAATTTTACTAATTAATTTACTTAAATTAGGATCACTTTTTGATTTTTGTTCTAAATTATCAAGCGTACTAAAACTCTCACCCATTAGGAACGCTCGAGCTTTTATCGATTCCTCATTTAATTTAGCTACCGGAATTCGATCTACACGATTTAAGAGATGAACCAATCGCGTTTGGATCCTATCAAAAGTATTTTTAGCATTTTCACCCGACATTGTGGTGATTGAATCTTGTAATTCTTTTAAAGTCTTTGTTGCATAATCGCGCTCTTCATTAAAATTTAACTTATATGCCAGATAATTTAGGGGTCTGCCCTTTTTCTCAAGACTGAGAACGGGTCGTAAAGCAGAACGTAGATCGTCTACTGTTTTATTATCATCGGCTGGGATACCACGAATCGACAGTTCATAGATTAACATATCTTTTTTAAGGTAGCCGATCTGCATATTATAATATATCGTGACTATATAAAAATTCAACGCAAGATCAAAACAATAAATATCACGTAAAAGAAAGCTATCAACGGCACTAAAATTCAAAATAATAAACCAAAAATAACTAATCAGATATAAAAAATATAAATCAAATACGCATATATCAAAGAAATAATCAAATGGTATCAACAAATAGTCAAATAATAATATCAGATAATAAATAGGGTTAGTAAACAATAAAAATAAGGTGTTTATTTAGCTCACAGGGAAAACAACTATTTAACTTCAAAGGTGTAAAAAAAGCAGTTCAAAGACTGAAAAAAAAAGAAAGAAGTTCAAAGACTGAAAATGAAAAATCAGTTCAAAGGCACCACGTTGGGCACCAAATTGCAACCCATGCTCTGGTTTATAACCGTCGGGTGCAAGATTGCTACGCTCTTATTTTTTTTTAAATAAAAAAATAGGAAATATTTGTATTAATTTACTGAAGTAAAAAAAAAAAACTCGCAAAGGTAATTAAAAAAAAGCAAAAGTACCAAGAGACAAGCTCGTAGTCAACAGGGCGTGCAATATGAATGCCCTAAGCTCGCTTATCCTGGAGAGTGGGCTTGGAAAAAAAAATTAAAAGTAAAAAAGGTGAGCGCCACCAATTTATTACGGCCTAAATTGGAAAGCCCCTGGATGTGTCCGGCACTCACTTGTTCCTGATACTTTTATAAAATAAAAAACAAATGTAACTTAAAATTAAGAAGTTATTTAAAATTTAAAAAAATCTGAAAAAGAAGAGAAAATGTGAGCTAAATAAAACACATTAAATAAAAATGATAAAATCTATTTATTAAATGGTTTTTGGAAATGTTTGTACAAAAAAATACAAAAAAAATACACTAATATGATATAAAAAAATTCACCAATTGTTCCAGCGTGATACGTCACTGCAACCGGTGGAAGGTGTATCAGTAGACAGGACCTTAGTAGTTATAGGGCGGAACGTTACTCGTTCACGTCAAGGTGAGTCTTAGAGCCCCGTACTAAGACCCTAAGAAAACAAAAGATTTTCTAGTATTTTTTTTAATAATTACATAAAAATTAAGAATAAAATATAACCCAAATAAAAGTCAATTAATAAAAATATTAACTTTTAATTTTATATAAAAAAAATAATCTAAAAAAAAATACACTCATCCCAAATGAATCAAAATGAAATTATAAAATTTCAAAGCATTAATTAATTTTGAAATTCCTACTTAAGGCCTCGAAATCTTTCGTTGTTACTAACTTTTCGTATCACCGAAGGAAGCCCGAATACAATAAAATATTTAGTATTTTAAAGAAAACAGTGAAAATATATGTTCAATAAACACTACTTAATCAAAATGAAAACAAAAATATAAATTAGCGCAAACTGTACAAAGAGTGCTTCCTACCCTGATGAATACCAAAATTCAGTCGAAACGTCGTGTAAAAAAATCACCATAATATTAAATGCAGTTTGCAATAAAAGGTATTATTGAAATTAAATTTAATTAAAAAAAAACAACCACTAGAAAAAATAATAAAATATTAAACAACAATTTGCATAGCAATAAATCCAAAATGTACTGATTTCGGTCAATTTAAATAACAAAAAAATGCAAAATAAAATATCAAATAGCAAGATGTTTCCAAAATAAAGGTATTTACGTACCTGAAGAATACCCAATATTCAAGCGAAACGTTGTAAAAAAAACTTTAAATACTAATTCAGAATAATAACGATATAAGATATAAAAACTGTAAAAATATATTTAAACCCCAATATAACAAACTTGCATAATAAAGTTTTCTTTCAACAAAATATTTTCAGACGATCCCAAAGTTAAAATTACAAAATACTATAGATTAAAAAAAACTAGCTAGGCAAGATATTTTAATTAATAACCCAATTTATAAAAAAAACAATTGCAACTATTAATTTAATTCAGCTCTGTGAACTGCTACAAATGTTATCTGACTTATACTAAAGGTGAAGGCATGAATCTCAAATATAATTAAAAAAATTAACTAATATAGCAACTATAATGACCATCGAAAATTTAATTTGCAATCTATCATTAATTTCCTTTCTTTTTTTGCAACCCCTTTTTCAGAAATTCGAAAGGAAATTTATTATAAAAATTAGCTCCAGTCACCTTAAAAAAAAATTATTATATGAGTAAAAGTTAATTTCCATATATGACCAAACATTACCAAATTACGTAATATAAAATCAGAGGTATTCAAAAGGAATATACACTTTTCAAAATAGATGAAATTGAACTACCTATTCAATAGGGTTTAGTTCGCCTTGGACAAGAAGACTTCTTCACAACGTTCCAGGAAAATGGCGGCCTGGTCCAACTTCAGCACCAAAAATCCTCTCTTACAGAGATTACTTGGAGGTTACAAAATATTATTAAATTCACTAATAGAAAACCCCAGGTAAATTAGTACGAAGCTGAGGAGAAATCCCACTAACGGACTTCCAAGAAAAACTTGAATTTTATTTTCCCCAGTTCGCGCTGAAGACCTTTCGATTTTACTGGAGACCAGAAAAGTAAAGTGAAAAAGTAGTTCCTTCCTGGAACCAGCTCCGTTGTACCTTCTAGAATTTACTCAACTCGGATGCCGAACTATCATTGGTTAGATTGCCCCAGGTGACATCAGTGTTGTCAAGAGGAACTAGGAATGATTTAAAATAGGGATTGCAGGGCAAGAAAAACAATCACTGATTGGTTTATAATTTAAACGGCAACCACCTGAGAATAAACTTGGCAACAGTTATAATCTTAGCATGCTCCTACTGAATGAGGGCATATCGGATGCAGCGAGTGACAGCGCATAGGAAGTGACACGTCCCATAACCCTAAATTACACTGTGAACTAGGCAAAACGAATAGTAAACAAACATCTATCTTCCAGCTTTCAAAACTTAGATAATTAGCATAATAGTTGAAAAGACTATCCCGAAAAATCAACTTGCAACTAAAACAGAGAATAAAGCTAGGGAAAATTGATTTCAAATGGTGAAGTGGAAAAACTCTGACAACAGGCTTGATTTAAATTAGATTTTCACAACAATACAATATAAATAAATTTGTTATTTTACCATTAAGAGATTTAATCATAACGAAATATTTTAGGCAATTCACAGAAGACAAAAAACGGTCGAGTAATAATTCAGGACATAAAAGGGTCTAAATACTCATGCAATCAGGAGAAAATTATTGAAAAAGGGAATATTTAAGGAAGTAATTTGGTTTTCCAAACACTACACACAATCGATTTAGTTATACCAATATGCAACTGATACCTAATCCAAGAAAAAAAAAGGTGTGAATATTGATTTTAAATCCAGAAATTTTATGTGTAACAAGTATGTATTGGCCTAAAAACATTCCTATATATATAAAATAGAAATATTTATTAAAGTAACCGTGCTTCATAAACATAAATTCCTACATATGAGTATTAATACAAAATATCGACCTTACATGCAAAAAAAAATTGGTGCATTAATGCCAGTATTTTATTATTTACAGCAACAGAAAAGATATGTTTGGACCCAAAAATAGAGGTTTGAAGTCGAAAATGCAACATCCTGACAAGATTATCGAAAGACCAAAATTTGCATAAAGGAGGCAAAACAGGTTTTCAAGACTGTTAAACATTAAATTCTTATTTACTCTGTAATATTAAGAAATAAATATCTTTAGATGTTATTTGGGTTTCGTTTTTTTTTAAATAATTATAATTTTAAGTGATGAACGATATTGTATGAATCTAGGCATCGCCATCCAAGTAACAACATTCGAACTTGCAGTAAAACGTTTCTTTAGAACGGGGTGGTGAACTACTTTAGTTTAAGAATACTGATAATTATTGATAATAGGTGGCGCTACACATACCGATTAATCATTATAATATAATCCGGTATAACAAATGAAATCTTCGCTTGAGATATGTGTAATCTAACTAAACTATAAAACCAATATATAATTTACATAAAACGCACATATCAATTATTAAAAATTAACACTAAAAGAATACATTATAAGTAAAACTTAAAGATGAAACTATATAACAAAATTAGAGTGTTAAACATTTCACTCACATGAATTGTAAAATCCCAATTTAACACTTTGAGAACACTTGAACTATTAGAAAGTTTCAGTTTACATAGCTTTTGTTTTCATTTATCCAAGCCGCTTTTCTTTATGTTTGTTTGTATGGAATGTTAAACAGACATTTTGCTGATGGTTTTTTATTATTTTAAGCTCATTAGTAATCTGAAACGAAATTAAACATTACAATTTTTCAGTTGAATATAACTGTTAAAATATCAAGACTTTTATGTAAATTACATCTTACATACCTCAATATGTTTTATCCATAATTCATTGGATTACATTTTGTAAAGTATCTTCAACTTCTCTAAATTAAGACAAATTAATTTTGTTTACAAATATTCGGAATTTGCCTGCCTTTCTCTTCTGTCACTATGGTTTCATATTTTTCGGCACCCAGCCAGCTTTGACAGTGTCTGATTTTTCATATAAGTTATACTTTTGGTACTGCTTAGGACCAATTTGCCAGCTCTAATACTATCGGGTTCTTGCTCCCTTATACTAGTGGCGCCAGCAGTGGACTTCACTGTAATTATTATTTTATTTTATGGCGTTAGGTTGGCATAAGTTCCTTCTGAAGTGAGGAAGAATGATGGAGGGGAATGTCAAACTTTCAACAATTTTCTGGAGTTGACTTTCTCGCCCCTTTTCTATTGGCTCTCCTTAGAGGTGCAACATCTCTCCCGCTTTATAAAAGTGCCTTAATGGACCATTTTTTTAAAGTACTGAAGTACAGTGCCGTTGAAAGCTAAGGCCTATTTATGGACATCATCTTTCCCTAAATTTTGGTCCCGTTTTGTTTGGTTCCACATTTGATCAACCACGTGGTAAGTCGATTTTCAAATTAGTTTTCTGCTGTGACCTAATTCGCAATTATATTTTATGAACAGAATGGCGTCCTGAACTTTGTTTTGGCTGTCGTTTCCTCGAGAAACCTTTGACGTCGAAGGAGCCCTCTAGATGACTAGAGGTAAGGCAAGGTCTCTGAATAGTTTTGTTGTAAATAACTTGTTTTCCACATTCCGTGTCGATTTTATTTTAAGACAAACAATCGTTTGTAGGGTTTCAGGTTAAGATTTCAACATATGGTTTTGGGTTATAGTTACAATTTTATGGTGCAATTTTTGGGGTACATAAACCGAGAGTTCTACAATGGTTTTGGAGTTCCTTGCTGTAAGACTACAAGGAATTAATTTTTAATTTTATATTTATAAATTTTACATAAAGTAGCAGAAAGGAAGTAAGTAACCTATATTTTGTAAAACAGCGTTGGCAAAATACTTTATATTTTTATAACTTTTTTCCTTGCGGCAGTGTGGTAAAAGAAAATTCATAAATTTTTGATTTCCCTGTGCTCTATTTAATTTAATTTTCATATTTACATATTTGCGTCATGACATTTCGCCAGATGTTCACAGGTTGATGATATAATGGTAATAACTTATGATCATATTTCACATCTTTGGTATATTTAATATTTTTACACAGTACTTTCTTGATGTATTTATTTTTATTTCTTAACAACACTTAAATTGTAAAATGTAAACCATATTTTATGTTTCAAACTTAATTTATAAAACAACTCTTAAAAAAAATGCAAGAACAAGGTAATCATTCAAATTTGACAATCTGCACTTTATATAGTGTTTTATTGAAAAGCCCCCCAAATCTTTATTTTGTCTGCATTTAAATATCAATATAGATTTCTTCCTAATTGAGTCGCAGTCAATTAGGTGGCGCCCATTTTAATTTCTAAAGGTGTACCCGAGAACCTGCAACCTACAACTCTCCGAAAAGATGACTGGCTGCAGTTCGCATGTATTGGTAATTTCATAAGGACGTTACGCCATAATCTTTACGTTTTAGGATCACTAGATGCTGAAAAAATGTTTTTCTCATTTCCGTCAGTCTATCGGTCTGTCTCTTCGCGGAAAAGCTAACAACTACTTACCCGATTAACATTTGGTAGAAATACAACGTGGCGGAACAAACAAGCATAATAAAATTTAAAAAAATTAGTTTAACAATACTACATGTTTAATTGACCTTAATTTTTGCACATAAATCAAAATTTTGGTACAATCACTGTATAATTCCCAAAATTATACATAAATTGTCTTCCAATAAATCCCAAAAAAAATTATACCTAAATTATCTAAATTTTAAATAGAACAATAATTGGATAAACTTACGTGCACTTTTCAAAGAACGAACAGCTAACCTTGCATGTATCGAATAATAGTAATCTAATATCGCAACCTTGTACGTAATAAATTGAATTTACTGTTTGCCTACATATTGTTTAACTATTAATCATATAAATAGAATATAAAACTTCCAGTAAATCAGTACATAATGAACCATTATTTTTTTTACTCAAATAACGTAATAATTAGAAAGAAAACTTTTTCTGATAACATAAACATTCTACTACGTTCCGCTGCTCATCTCAAACCGATTTGAGCAAAGTAATTGTCAAGTGCAGCTTGCTCATTGGTTCTTCGAGCAAAAAAAGAGCACATTGGTTCTTCAAGTCTGCCGTCCGTCCTTCCAGAAAAACAAGTCCACTGTCTGTCCAAGGAGTACCTGCCAAACTGTCTGACCTTATACTAGAAAAACCACAAGCCCACTGTCCATCCAAGGAGTACCTGCCAAACTGTCCGACCTTATACTAGAAGTACCACAAATCCACTATGCTCCCAAGGAGTGTCTGCCAAGCTATTCGACCGTATATTAGAATAACCACAAGTCCAACGTACGTCTAAGGAATACCTGCCAAACTGCCCAACCTTATACTAGAAAAACCTCAAGTCCACTGTCCGTTCAAGGAGTACCTTCCAGACTGTCCGACCTTATACTAGAAGAACCACAAGTCCTATGTCTGTCTAAGGAGTGGATGCCAAATTGTCCGAGCTTATACTAGAAAAACCAAAGTCCTCTGTCCGTCCAAGAAGAACCTGCCACACTGTCCGACCTTATACTACAAAAACCGCAAGTCCAGTGTCCGTCCAAGGAGTGCCTGCCAAACTGTCCGACCTTATACTAGGAAAACCACAAATGCACTATCCGTACTGCCAAGTTGTCCGACCTTATACTAGAAAAATCACAAGTCCATTGCCGTGCAAGGAGTAGGTACCTTCCCAAAATGTCCGAGCTCATAGTAGAAAAACAACAAATCTACCGTCCATTCAAGAAACATCTGACTAACTAAAAACAAGTCTAGCGTCCGTCTAGAAAGCATATTGCTTACAGCCTAAATGACCAACTATTAGAAAATGCCTGTCCGTCCAGCCCATCCGAAAGATCGTCATGCCCACAGAAATCGAAATGAATGAACTTAGTCGAAAACAAGAAGTATTGGGAAAACAACTTGTCCAATTTTCGTCCAACTGTAAAAAGACTTCCCTAGCATAAAAAATGAAGAATACATAAAAGATCGCCTTGACACCCTGGAAAAATTATGAAAAGACATCCAACCAAATGACAATTAAATTAAAAACCTAAATATCGGCGATAACATGCCTACTTCACCAAGGAATACTTCGACTATATGAAAACGTGTACAAAGGCAAGCAACACCGAACTTACACCCAAGAAAGAACAAGAGCAACGTCTGAAAAAATAAAACATCAGTCTTCAACAATTACAATCAGATCTAAGTCAAACTAAGATCGCAAGAGAATAAAGATGAACAACAAGACAAGAAACTAAGAATCGGAGAACTCGAAAATCACAAATTCCTTACATTCTGGCATTTCTTTTCATACTGCAGTAACAGCAGAAAATTCGTTCAAAATTCACCACCCTCAAGAGGGATTCTACATAGAACACCTGGGATCAACACGAATCCACAGAGGAATCTTCAGAATATACATATCGCACTCAAGAAACAGAAGTAAAATAGATGCAAAGGGAATATCCAACGTGGTCTCCCAATTCATAAACATATGTAATAGATCAAAAGACCTTTCCAATGATGTAAGATGTACACCTTTAGTTAATCACTTCGAAGAACTAAAAGATCACACTGAGTGGATATACTAATGACCCTGAACGATATCCATCATACAAGAAGAAAAAGAAGATATTTTGGAAAAATGTTAACAGACGTATTTGAAGTTAACAAGTATACTCGTAAGTATACCAAGATATCGACGCACTTAACAAGAACCAAAAAGAACTCATCCGAGCATCTAATCATTAAACCAAGTTTATGATTTCAGCTCTCACGAAGTTCAACCAAACAGAATCTAGAATTACTAACAAACTACAACATTTTCAGAAGCGACTCAACCCAGGATTTGAGGCAATCAAATTCAAAATTACGATAAACTATTAAAAATACGCTTCAACTAATGGATCTCATGTCACTAGCATATGTCAAAAATATTATTGAAGAAACAATTGAAAAAATCCCAAATAACTTAAAGAATGTGTCAACAATCATGTCCACGAAACAAATCGCGAATGACACACAACCCAAAATATACAGATATTTTCTAATAGCAGATACTACCATTTTCATACTAATAAAAGCAACACTAATTCCACTGAAAGTCGAAAATGGATCATATTGGAACCTTGATGTCACCGATGACTACATTGCCGTTGATTACAATACACAATTGCATTTTCAGCTCTATGAAAGTGACCTACAACAATGTATCAAGCGGTATCCAGAGAGCCACTATCACTTCATCTGTTCACCAAGTTTAGTCAGAAACATAGAAACGAATCCGTCCTGCTTCATAAACGAAATATATCAACGACCCCCCCCCCCCCCTAAACATTGCAACATTGAGAAACGCAGTATTAAAAGCAGCGCAGCCAATACCTGGATGTTTTTCAGCAGTCCAATACTTGGAGGTTTTTCAGCATCTGCAACGAAGCGCGAGAGGATCTTGTAATAAACGCCACTGGAATAATTCAAATATCTCAAGAATGTATCATTCAAACAAAGCAGAATATATTTACTCCTAAATGAAGCATTACTGTTCCGGTACTGAGTTGCTTCTCTAAAGCAGTTCCTAACATATTAAGTGGCACAATAAATAGAAAATTAATTGAATATCTACTCACAGATCCAGTATTAGAACTAAGAGACAGCTTTCATGAATTAGTAAGCAATGAAGAAAATTTAAAAGAACTCCATAATACTATTTGGCGAAGCATTCACCATCATTTCATAACCTTCAGCAGTATCACAACAATTGCTTAGCGACAGCAGGAGAAACGCAAACGAAGACAAGATCAAGATACAACACTGAACAACGAAGTTGAACTGAGGTCCATGACATCATCCATCATGGAAAGATAGCATCCATCATAGAGAGGCTCCAGAAGGTATAATTCCCAAAACTGTACATATTAAATTGAATTTACTGTTACGCTCACATGTTGTTTAACTGTTAATCATATAAATAGAATATTAATCTTCCAATAAATCAGTACATAATGATTAATTAGTTGTGGTACTCAAATAACCTAATAATTAGAATAAAACTCTTTCAGATAACATAAACGTCCCGCTGCTCATCTCAAGCCGATTTGAGCCAAGTAATTGTCAAGCACAGCTTGCTCAATCACAGTTGGCAAAACAAAATGCCAGCTTGATAAAATATTTAAAAAATCATTTCGAACAAGTCTAGAATCCAATATGGCCGAACAACATGGCTGCGACCTAATCAAATATTTAAATACCGTTCTGAAAAAACTACTTATAAGATTAATTTCATATTTTGCACAAAAAGGGAGTGTGATATAGGGATGGATAGCAAAAAGTCAATATATAATATCAATAAATTATTAACAAATTAATCTTGTAGAATTATTTATTCTATTAATTTAAAATGTTTCGCAAGAATTAAGTCTAATGTAAGGATGAATTGAAAACCTTCGTACAAATCCATTATAACGGAAGAAAATGGCGGCCCAATAAAATATTTTAAAAATCAAAGTAAAAACTAAAATAAAATTTGGAAAAATACATACAAACTTTGACGTATGTTTCCGAGTATTGCAAAAAAATGAAGTTGTATACCTGGCCCAGCCTTTGGTTGTTATGCGAAAATGCTCTGGATCCTTTACCATTGGAATTGGATACCAGGATCTGCGAAATCTGCATAATTTGTGAAAAAGTTGCAAGATGTGTTTGCTAAATTGGGTAAAACTTTCAAAATATCAACTCTTCTTGTGAGTTGTGTTCGTTACTTCCGAACTTTCTGAGCTCATTTCGGTGGAGTATATAATAACTTAGCAGTGGGGTCCAATAGGGGCTTTTTTTAAAGCCCGATGATACGGCTGAGGCGGGGTTCGATGGGGACGGAAAAATCGAAATAAGCTGCCTAAACCCTAAATGCGGGGAAAGTGGTCGGAATTCAAAAAAACAAAAAAAACTGTTTTTGCCTTTGAATTTTTTGCAAATTTCACTAATTTTTGCCTAAAGAGTAATAAGAGGCAGAAATAGTATGTGGCCCCAAAGTTCCCCAGAGAAATTGAAAAACGAAGTTGTCAAAATTGCTCTTTGGTTTATACAGGGCGTACAATTTAGAATTAAATACTTTTTTTTCTATATGTTTTATTAGTGTTTTACGTTTGGCACTGTAACATCTAAAGCGCTAACTCTAGGAGAATCAGTACCAAAGAAACGTCTATGTTTCGTCTAGCCACTATCAAAAAATTTAGTCCAATTGGAGTTCAGGATGATTTTTAAGCTATTTTTCAAATGTAGTGTGCGCTACATTTGTTTATCCGGCTTTAAGCCTTCGTAGCGACGGTTTGCTACTTCTTGGGACAAACACTACTAGATAACACATTTTTTGATCGGAGGTACAGTAACTGGGTAAAATCGAGTTTCACCAAAAATTCAGATTTTGGTCGTTTTGAAAGACGACACCCTTTTTAAGGTAGGTCGTGATGAATAGATTTGATTGATAAACGCCAGAGTAAATACTTGACAAATTTTTAATTCGCTATATGTAGGTCTAGATATTTTCATGATTGCAAGTATTTTAAACAAAATTTGGTATATCATATTTATTATAGAGGAAAGGAAAGACTAAATTTAATACAGACACAAAGATTTAACTAAAGTCCAAGTTTGACCTGTGTAAAGAAGCAGAGTGTTTCAGAAAGGCACTGCATTCAGAAGGCTGTTTTTATGTAATTTTTTATTTGTAGTGTTATTTATCTAGTCCAGTATAAATATACCGCTGGCATTTTGAGATAATACTCAGATTTAAACGTTACTATCAGTTCTCACTCAAGTGTCTGGTTTCGTTCAGTTTAATCGATATTGGTACGTGCCTAAAATATGAAAAAACATATTTAAAAAAAAATAAAGTTTATACAAATGTGTGTGAGTGTGTATATGTATGTGTATCTTAAAGGAATTTGCGCCACGATAACTTCACAACGGTTAAACCGATTCGTATCAAATTTGCATCAAACATCTCATTAGATTTTGGGTGTCATAAGCGTAGATCTTCGATATATTTTTTAGAGTATAAAAACGTAAAAAAAGATCAGATTTTGAGAACGCACAAACCGGTATCAATCAAACCGAAGGCAGCAAGAGCTAGGGTAAACGTATTGATATTAAAAAATAGTGGAAGTCATTGGCTTAGACAGTTAATGGATCAACTTTCGTTCATATCAGTTATAAGAAAATCAACTAGTTTTATATCTTCTAGAGGCTTCTCTTAATATTGGAAAATAAAAATTTTCCGGGGAAATGCATAATTTTTATTTTTCACATTTTAGTATTCTAAACATAAAAATGCCAAAATATTTCTGGGGAAATTTCCATATTCCGAGAAAAATCTTTACACTTTAGAATAATTGAAATAGGTTACACTAAAAAAACTGCTTTGATTTGCATTTTAAACATTTTTCTTAAGGGAGAACTGCACGCAAAAAGTGAAAAACCAGCGACAAGGTCTAGTCGAGTTGAAAGTAAGATGAAAAGGTACTACGCATTAAAAAAAACTTCCTGCACGTCCGATCTCAAAAAAATGTGTTATGTATAGGTAATTTAAATTACATTTCGGTTAAAAATGGGTTCAAAAGGGTTCACGCGCTGCAGAAATACAAAGACATGAGTACGATTTACCATTTCAAATTTTGCAGTTACGTAGAAAAAGGATCAATGTAAGGCGGTAAAGATCCATTTTGTGGAAAAAAAATTATATGCGAAGGCGTGTGCGTCAAAAAGTGGTCAAAAAATGGTCGAAATTGGACAAATCTACTTTTATTTTATAACTCTAGATTTGATTTTTCCATAAAAATTCGCATTTAGCGCCCAACTATACATATTTCCCTCTTAAAATCACATTGAAGCTAATACATATCTCTTATAGTTTTAACATAATATTGCAGCGGCGGAAGGCTTGCAAATGATCTATATTACTGCGTGCAGTTCCCCCTTAACATAAAAACGCAAAAATGTTTCTGCGGAAATTTGTTATTTTTATTTTCTGAGGAAATTTCTATACTTTGGAATACCTGAAATCAGTTAGATGGAGATTTTGCTTTGTTTGTCGTTCCAAACACTTTTCTGAACATAAAAATGCAAAATTTGTTTACGAAAATTTCTCATTATTTTGATTTCTTTCTCGTTAGGTAAGCTCAGGTTCGTCGATAAAACCATCATTAAAGCCATAAAGTTATAAAATAACATTAATTTATAAAGTTCTACATTCAGAAGACTTTATAGAAGTAAACTTTAACAAAAATGCGAACTAGGTTAGGTTAGGATCGCTCAGGTCAACAAAATTTCGAGTATATATTAAAACAAGGATTTTTTAAAAGAAAACCTATACTATTACGTAGATCTACCCCGTTAGGTTAGCTAACCTAACGGTTAGCCTAGGTTCGTCGATAAAACCATGTTTAAGGCCATAAACCATTTAAGTTATAAAATCACATTAATTTTTTAAATTTCACATTCAGAAGGCTTTATCGAGGTAAAAAAAATATTTTGTGAATGTATCACATTTCAATGAAGAAGAAGGTTAAAAATAAATAAATAAAAAGATATAATACAAACTGAGAAATTCCGTACAGATACATTTTGTAATTTACGCCATTCAGGAGGCTTTATAGAAACTAAAAAAATATTTGGTGGATGTATGATATTTCAGTTAAAGTTTATAAAATGTCTTCGGAAATTGGAAATGACTTATTACATTTCCGCAGGAATATTTTCGCATTTTTATATTCAGAAAAATGTTAAGAATACAAAGCAAAACAAAGTTTTCAAGCAACAGAGTTTAGCTGTTCTAAAGTCTAGAAAAGAGAAATTAAATTTTCCCTGAAAATGGAAATGGCATATTTCCGCAAGATTATTTTTACATTTTTATGTTCAGAGATATGTTTAGAATGTAAAGCAAAACAAAGTTCTCTTGTAACTGGTTTTAGGTATTCTAAAGTGTGGAAAGTGAAAATGATGCATTTCCGCAGGAAAATTTTTATTTCCTGATGTTAAAGAGGGCTTTAGAAGGCATTGAACGCAAATTTTGAATGTAACTTATTTCGGGTATTCTAAAGTGTACACATTTTTTATGAGAATGAAATGCAAAGCAAAGTTTTAATGTTACGGATTTCAGCTATTTTAAAGTGTGGAAGTTGTTAATGAGTGCTTCTAGAAGGCAATGATTTTTTTTAGATAACCCATTTCTGTTTTTTGATTATATATTAAAAAAACGTAATATTTCGAAAAAGGGAGAAATACATCGAATTTAATTTATTTTTGTAGTATTCAAAATACTCTTCGTACAAAATGCAGGGTAGCCCTAAAAGACTAACTCCCTAGAAACGAAAAATCAAAAAAAATGAGGAAACACCACAAACATTTTTAATAAAAACATGTTCTTTCGTTATACAGGGTAATGCTAACTGAATTAAACTCTCTAAAAACAAAAAAAAATCAAGAGGGTTTAGATTTTTTAGCGAACGGAGAAGCACGTCTTTTATTTTTAAAAAAGAACGTAAAATATGTTAAATCTTTAAAATTCAGTTTCTACCGACTCTTGTTTCCATCCTGCCTGTTAGGGGCGGGATATCATGTAATATCACTTGTTACAATAGCCGAGTCCGCACATTTCTCTTTTTGAACCGGAAATATATAAAATTTGTGTTTTTTTGACTTTCGTGCTCCAGCTCAGTAACTGGGGAAATATGCTTCTATGAGGTCGATCGTAGGGGATATAAATGGGAGCTTATTTTAGTAAAGTGGCGTCCGATAAGGACACTCTTTTCGTAACTCTGATGATTCAAAATGCAAGTCGCTATGGTAAATTTTTTAAGGTGGGGCATTTCTTTTTCTGATTTCTCGTCTAAAAATATCGAACAAATTTGTTAATGGGCAATATCGGAGAACGGGATGTGGCTTAAAAGAAATAAAATAGGGGTAACTTAAAAGACATTTTGCGGAGTCGATACCCTGAGTTTACTTATTAATAAAGTAAAAAGAGGGTTCGATGGGGAATATAAAGGAGATTTAAAATCAATATAGGATGAGTATACCTCAAATGCTGAGAAAGCGGCCGAAATGAAAAAAAAAACTGTTTTTGCTGTTAAAATTTTCATACATTTCGCTATTTTTTCCAGGATGCTAATGTGGGGTAGAAATTATTTATGGGGCCTCAAAGTTCTCCGAGGGATTAAAAAACCGCATCGCCAGAGTTACTCTCTGGTTTATACAGGGCGAGCGATTTAGAAATAAGGTTGCATTTTTTCTTTCAAATATTTCACTAGCGTTTTACGTTTGGCCCTGTAGCATCCGAATGATTGGTCCTAGGTGAATCATGTAATACTTAGAGAAACGTCTACATTTTCGCTAGAGACTGGTGTGAAATTCACCTATATCAGCTTTAAAGGCGAATTTTGAGAAATTTTTGAATTATAGCACGCACGAAATTTGTTTAATAGTTTTTGATTCCTCGTAAAGGTGTATGGGTACGTCCTGAGATAAAATATAAATAAATTGCTACAAGCCATACATTTACATTTTTTGTCCGAAGTGGAAAAATCGGGTAAAAATCTAGTTTCAACTAAAAATGCATTAGTTTTTCGTTTGCTATTGAATTTACTTTTTTCAAATTGGCTTAGCTTTAACAGTGTGTAGCTTTCACTGGCAGGTCATTATAAACAGTTTGACAGAGATCCGATTTCTTATTCAAGAAATGCCTCCAAAAATATGTACATACCTCTTGATCTATGTTGAATGCTTCATATCAATATACATGCCAAAAAGTATAGAAATCAAGCAATAGCAAGTATTTTATACGCCAAATGAAGGTCGTCCTAATACAAAACAATAAATAAATAGACATTTTGGCGCTTTAAATATATATGATTGTTTTTTAATTATTAAGGGATCTCGCCCTTTTAGGTTATATCAATCAATGTTTATTTCTTTCATTATGTTTAATAAGGGCTTATAGAAGTACTTCGGTTCGGAACAGTTGCCTTCTTCGGTATACCCAAGGCTCAGAAGTATTTTTTACTTTGTGTACGGTATTTAAACTAGTCAAAATTTTGTTATATTTATTCTGAATTAAACATTTTTTCAAAATGAAACTTCCTACTTTAATTTCTAATACATTTGTTTTCTATATTTATCTAATGAATTGGTAATGAAAATATGTTTTTTATTTTTCCAAATGTATTGTTTATTTGAAGACGATTTTTAATAAAATGGTAATATGGTCTTAATAAAATAAGTTACACGCTTATTCTATGGAACGCCGTTTTACTTTTTAGTCTGCTATATGCCCGGTATTAATTTAAATTGAATGGGACTTCATTATGGCAATTTATTTTATAATATTATAATAAAAATGTAATTTTAACTGAATCCTTGGAACATCTAGAGCTAAAGCCTTCATATAGATTTTTAACAATCAATTAATTTGATTTAGATATTAAAATGTATATCAGGATATTTGGATGGGTCTTTACAAAATTAATTCAATTTTCATTATATTATTATAATTAAAATGCATTTTTTTTATTATAATATAATTTTATTACTTACAAATTTGTTGATATCAATATTTATCCAATATTTAACGAGTACCTTTGTAGTATTTTGTGGGAAACAATATAGCCGATTATCAATTTTTATGAATGGTATTTTCATTTACAGCAATTTCTATGATTATCTATTTTCATTGAAACCAATTTCCATTGATATCAATTTCAATTGAATACAAGCACCTCGAATGCATTTTTATTATCGGAAGTTTCGCCATCTATAGCCTCCCAAAAGAAATATGTGTTTGCGTGAGTGTGTTCGATAACTCAAATTAATTGCGAGTGTGTCGTCATACGAAAGAGAAGTCTTCGCGCTCAAAAAGGTTTGTAAAATTCTGGAGCTTCTCTGGTCTGGTATTCTGTGTTCTGAAGTATGAGCCGACTTCTTTGGTTTGCGTATTGCGCTAACATTGGATTGCATTCTAATAATCTTGCTTGCTGATTTTTTAATATCATTTGTGCAATAAACGACGATGATACGGACCGAATTTAAACTCGTCTTTCTCGCGCAAGTACGTCACATCTATGTACAGCGTTTGGGAGTCAAATAGGCCGTAATGCAATGTTATTTGAAAACGACAGATATAAGATATTTCAAATTTCCAAAATAATACATTTTCAAAAATGTGGATTGGTGCTTACCGTCAAGCTGTTAAGATAAATATAAAAAATGGTAATTTAGGATATATTTACTATAATAATAGAACAATATGGTTTTAGCTACTTGTATAGGGCACTTTTGAAACTGGTTTGTATTTTTCAATTGCAAGTAAAAACTAAAAATGTCAATAGACGGCACTAGTGCAGCAACTCAAGTAACAAATGTTATAAAATATGAATGGAAGTTTCCCCTGCAATTATTTTACTTGCAGCATTCTTAACTTTTATTTTAAATTAATTAATTATTTTAATCAAAATAAATATCACGAATCCTCACGATGAGCACTTTAGATAATCTGATATTTGTAAACCTCAATTTTATTTTCTTGCTGAATGCTGAAGAGACCGGCGTGGGCATACCGTTGTAAGTGTACCGTGGTGTTAATCATAATTTTATAAACAATGAGTATTAAAAGGCGGCTGGCATGTTGCGTTATAGAGGCTGCTTTTCTAGAAGCAACAAGGCCGAATTAACTACTTACGATGGTTGGGGCTCATCTGGGCGAGGCAAAGTTTTGCGATGACAAAAAACGGTCAATGGGTTTTACGTCTTTGGGGGCCCTTCGGCAGCAACTCAAAATTTACATGATGACAAAAAAAAAAAAGATCCTCAGTTTTGTATTTCGCTCGCTGATGTCTCTCGGGGCCCCCACCACATATTTGAGCCTTACGCGTTGTGGCCTTTTCAATCATTAAATCCCCGCAAAAACAAGACGCGCAAGCTCTGTGCTGGGGCCACTACCGACGCGACGGCGCACAGTAGTTCGCTCTCTTGTAAAGTTTTGGCCAAAACTCAGTATATCGAAAACCTTTATTTTAGTGAATATGTTTAAAATATGTTAAAATATATATTTTAAAATCATAACGGTGTTATTTAAAGAATGTCCTACGTAAGATCATACACTTTAGAGCACCTAATTATAAGCGTTTTACATACAAAAATCGACCAAAACTTTCAACAATTTAATATAAAAAACGATTTAAAGTACCCGTTTAAGCGTTTTTAAAATAATTTTAAATGGTCAAATTTATGCTGAGGCTATACTTCACATATTCTCTTCTTAAATAATATCGGTTTTTATCAATAATTTAAAAATAAATAACAGTAATTATTTTTGCGATTTGCATTTTTGCAGTAATTTTTATCTATACAGCCAAATCAGAATCATCCAAGCTGATCCAAGTTATTGTTCTTAGCTAAAAGTAAGCCTCACAATGTCCTTTTAAGGAATATTGCCAAATTAGCTGCTACTATCTGCTATTCAGTTAGTAATATTAATATAGGTTGGCTTTGGAAACATGGTTTGTTTACTTTTCACGCGTCGCGTCATTCTTAGTTGTTATGGTGTCAGTTCAGTTATAACTGAAGAGTTAACATTAAAAATGCAAGTAAAAAGAAAAATATTGTGCGATATTTTAATAGAAAACAACGGAAATGAAACTTTTGTTTTTAATTACCTACAAGAAAAATATCATTTTTCTGGTAATAGTGAAAAGTTAGCATTTGACGGTTTAAGGCGCCATTTTTTGCCGCAATTTCGTGAAAAATGGAAATTGGCAAGTCGCAATAGAACTTTTTTTTATAAAAAATTTGCTTCGTGGTTGGAAGGTTCATTGACGCTGTTCAAAGGAAAAGGAGGGAGGCCAATTAAGACTCTAGAAAACTGTTCCGGTCGCTCAAAACGAAGAAAAGTGTCCTCTTTAAGTAAACATACCAACTTACCTGCCGCTGAATTACAGCATCTTTTAGTATTAGTGTTAAATTCATCAGGTAAAAAACACGAAGCTCAATTAATTAGTGACATTTTGGAAGACGGTGCAAAAAATTATAAAAAAATCACATGTGATGACATTCCGGATTTGTTTACAAAAGAAGAAGCCTTAGCGTTAATAACCGATACAAAACTTTCTAAATATCAATATGAACATTTGCGAAATCAGTGTAAGCTTAAGAACTATCATATTTTTCCTCGATATGCTTGTATTTTAGAAGCGAAAAAGCAATGCTATCCTACCAAAGAAAAAACTGTTATATCTGAGAGTGGCGTAGATGTGGAACTACAGTCTTTGTTAGACGACTGCTATTAGGTCTAGATATAAAAAGTAATATACTGGCAACACCACCAGAGACATCAAGGTTAGTACTAAAATCAAAATGGGGATGCGATGGTTCATCTGGTCAAAGTATCTACAAACAAAATTTTTCGAATCCCAATTTAACTGACGAGTCTGTTTTTATGTCATCCCTCGTTCCAATCCAACTAAATGACGTTTTAGATTCCACAACTTTTTTTTGGAAAAATGAGCGACCATCATCCACAAATTACTGTCGACCAATTTCGTTTCATTTTGCTAAAGAAACAAAATCGTATGTTACTGATTTTGTTAATTCCATAAATGACCAAATATCTAAATTGTCAGATACTAAAATTGAATTCCCTGGTAAAACGGTATACGTTAAGCATGATTTGTTTTTAACAATGATTGATGGAAAGGTGTGTCAGATTCTAACAGGCACATCATCTTCAGCGTGCTGTAATATATGCGGGGCAAAACCTTCCGAGATGAACAGTATACAAATTATTCAACAGCGACAAGTAAATCAAGATGCATATAAATACGGATTGTCACCTCTTCATGCTTTAATACGGTTTATGGAATGTGTGCTTCATGTTTCTTACCGTTTGGAATTTATGAAATGGACGGCCAAATCATCGAATGAAAAAGAACTTCTAAAATCCAGAAAATCAAAAATTCAATGTCAGCTCAAAGAAAAACTTGGAATAATTGTTGATGTGCCAAAACAAGGTAGTGGCACATCAAATGATGGCAATAGACGATTTTTTAAAAATTTTGAACAGGTGTCAGAAATAACTGGATTTAACAAAGAAATACTTAGACGTTTTGCAGTTATTTTACAAGTTATTAGCCGATGCGATATTAATGAGACAAAATTTTAAAACTATTGCTATGAAACGGCCAACATTTTCATTCAGCATTATTATTGGTATTATATGCCATCATCATTGCATAAAGTTTTAATTCACGGGGGTCAAATTATAAAGTCCATCAGTCATTCAATAGGCCAGTTAAGTGAGGAAGCAGCAGAATCTAGAAATAAGGATTTTAAAAGATTTAGGCAGTCTCATTCTCGAAAGTGTTCTCGCGTTTCAACAAATGAAGATGTAATACATGCGTTACTTATTTCTTCTGACCCATTAATTACAAACTTGAGGTATAAATGGCAGATCAAAAATAATGAAACAGAACTGTACAGCGATTCTATAGACCTTTTAAATTAATATCAATGTTATTCTACACTTCAACTTTCTTTTTACTTGCTAGCTTAGGAACTATACAGGGTGTTTTCAAAGTTAAGTCATTTATTTTAACAGCATACAGAGCTTGCCAAAAGAAATTGATTTGCCAAAAATCACCTACATAAAAGTTCCATAGTAAAGTACAGTGTGCCCAAATTTGATTGCCAAGTGGAAATCTTTTTTATTTTCAATTTTTCAGCAACAACTTATTCTTGATAAAAGTTGGTGCTTGAAAAAGGAAAGCTTTTGACAATATTGAACCTGACTGTACCCTTTGGGATATGCCAATGCAATTGACAATTTTTATTTGTATGGCTAAATAGGCCTCTAATCACTATCTACAAATAAAATTACCAAATTTCAAAAAAGTTGGTTCAAAAATTCTAACATAAAAAAAAATTAAACTAATTTTGAACACCCTGTATTTTGAAAACTGAGCGACCGACGAAAAAATGTTATTCTTTATTATTGTCTTAAAACTAAGTAAGCATTCATCCCTTTTATTTTGTAAAAAATGTTAGGAAATACCCTATTTTAGGTCGCATATTATTATCTTATTGTTAGATTCTTTTTGGGTGCTCCTGTATATTGCCAATTGTAATAAAAACTTGTATATTATCAAAATATAATTAGACATGCTTTAGAAATAGAAACTGATACATTATTTTTGACAGATATAATAAAATATAGGTTTTGGCCACATGTGTCCATAAGGGCGAACCAGTGTGCGGCGGGGGCCTGAGTCAGTGGCGGGCCGTTAGTATATGAAGTGGGAGGGCGAAGGCAAAAAATAGTATTCGCATGACGTGCGACGTCGATGGTTCGGCAAACTACTTTCAACACTTCGAGATTTTAGTTTTAAATAAATTTGTACAAGCTATATTGTCACAGATTACAAAACAATCTGTGAAGTAACACGTAGTTTCGCGGTTAGTGATAGTGTCTGATTCTGATGTTAATGAAAGGTTTATAATTTGAATCGGCCATTGAATTGGGATTTATTTTTTAATTTATCAAATAAATATATATATATATATATATATATATATATATATATATATATATATATATATATATATATATATATATATATATATATATATATATATATATATATATATATATATATATATATATATATACAACCATTATTGTTAAGCCGCCGTTTATACAATGATATAACAATTTCAATCAAACAACATAACCTTTATTTTATTGGTAGGTGTAAAATAAAGCAATGAATGTTCTTCCAGCAAAAGTTGAATCTGATTTTTTATCCAGAAAGCTATCTTACTGTAACAGTGTTGCCGTATCTTCTTTTAGTTCCGAATTTCTGCTATTAACTTTTGTTTTTTAAATGGGACGCCCTATATTTGTTTGTTATTTTGATTTACTATGATATTGTAACTTCAACCATGACGTGTCAAACCAGAACCTTAGTATATCAGGGTGACTAGAAATTGCTTAGGCTTAAATGCATATTATGCCTTTATTTGCCGATTTTTTAAAATACTGCATATTGTTGTGGGGGGTATCATTATATATTACTCGCAAAGGCTAACCCGAAGAGCGACATTAAAAAAAAGATTTTTTAGAAAAAATCGTTTAATATTTAAATGGGCGTAAAAGATGTTTAGTGAATAGACAGATAATTTTATTTTTCTCAGGGTTCTTGGAGGTAAGTTAATAGTTTTTGCCAAATCACAGCACTCTAGATTGAGAAATAAAAATTAGTTAAAAAATAGCATTCAATGTGAGAATTACATATGGTTGTACTTGAAATATCTCAACCATTGAGGTAGTATATTGGAATAGTCCCAACGAATGAAAACACGCAAACATATACAGGGTGTTACAAATTTGATACAATGTCGGTTAAAATAGAGCAAAGTTGTGCAATTTAACATCGAATAATAAGTAGTTGACAAAGTTAGACAATTATGACTACCTCCGAGGATATAGGTACGTAAAATACCGAAAAATCAGCTATACATATTTTATTTTTTTTAGGCTGCATTTGAAGAGATATCACAAAATAAATTTTATATCTTTATAGCTACTTTCCATTATCAACAAGATGGTGCACATAGATTTGAAATCCGACGTTTCTTTTTCGCGGTCAGATCAACTAATTTTTTTTTAGATAGACCTGCGTTTTTTAAAAGCCCTTGATTTCATAATATGTGCGTGAGTACCAGAATGTAAAAACTAAAAATAGAAAACAAAATCAGCTTTGTAGGTTAAACTTGTGTAACCTACAAAGCTGTGTGTAAAGAGACCTTGTGAACAAAATTACCAAGATAATAGGGCATGAATGCAATGTTTTTGTTTTGGGGTGTTCTTCAATATAACATGTTCTGCATTCCAACATACGACAGTTTCGGTTTGAGTACGTGCAGGAGACAAATGCACCCTGCACCCCCTTTCCCCCCGAGCTAATAACCCAAGCAAAAATTACATTATATAAAGCATTTCGGGACTTATACCTCACAAACATTGAGAACTTTGTTTTTTTTTTAGTCTTCATGCTTATGTTGTTCCAACAAGAACCTAGAACTTTTTTTTAGTTATCAAATGTTTGCCTCCCCCTCTAAGACGGCATTCTAAATATACCACTGATGTGTTCATTTTTGTAAATCCGTATCTTGATCGACACGCAGCTTTGAAAGTGAAGTGCACATACCTACAAATTATAATAATTACTCACATATTAAACAAGGGAGACAAACATGAAAATAGTGTCCTAATTATCAAATAAATATTGTAAATAAAGATATAGCGATATACCTATACAACCTTACTACAATTTGCTTTAAATAGGGTGACCACATATACTCTTTTTAAGAGGAATGTTTTCTTTTTCGGGTCCATGTACTCTGGTACTCTTACTATTTCCATAAATACGACAAATATCCTCTATTATGAGAAATCTGGGACAAATGATCTCTATTTTGCGAAATCTGGTGCCATTTTCTAATTATTTTTGTTATTTTTAGTCCATATTATTATGTGTATTATAATTATTATTGAAAGTCATTGAATTCCGCGAAAGTGATAAGACTTTACTTAATTATTATACGCTGGTACCTATTTTTACATTTCGTCGAAATATACTCTTTTCATTTTAAAAAAATCTGGACAGCCTACTTTAAATCACGTTTAAGAAGCCAAAAAAAATTGTGGTAGAGCATGTCGCCGGCACACAGCTTCCAGGAGAAATTGCAATTTGCCATTACAAATTACATTGTGAGGTAATCTGTGAATTATAGCTGGGAAATTCAAAACCTAGTTTTCTTTATTCTGGTATAAATATATAGAACAGCTTGTTTTGGAATAGGATGTTGGGAGCTAGATACGTTCGTTTTAACTTTTTTTCATTATTATCTGTAATTTTGTACGTGGTCACATTTTAAATATAGGGGTGTATATCGTATTCCGCAATGATTTAATAACTAAGTGTTCCCAATCGAACAATAATTAAACACGTTTTAACTGTCATTGATTACCTACGAATATGTTTTTCATTATTCGCATCCGACTCGTCATAACGTCATGCACAACACAGTCTTAATTTTAGATGCACTTTTAAATCTTCGAACGCATGCCTAGCCAGAAACTCGGGTATTTAAAAAATTACAGATTTCTGCTCTTGTTGTTCTTAGTTTGCACTAGATCGCTCCACGTCCGATAATTAAAATTGAAACAAGGTGGCTGCATTCAATGAAAATTGATATTCAGAAGAATCGACATTAATAAAAATTCGAAATCAAAACAATGCATATTAAATAAAACCAGTTTCCTTATACCCGCTAATCATTTAAATTCCACAACTCTTATACAATTAAATCTCGTATTAACTTTTATTTATTTATTCAAATGTATATTCAAGTATTTTAATTTCAATGGTAAAGGGCCCGTGTTATATCCGTTTGATGTAGTATAAATTACATATAAACGAAAATCAAAATCAAAATAATGAGCATTATTCTATTTACATTTTTAGGGTGTTAATGGAATTGACATTAAAAAGAAATGATATCGTAAGAGATGCTTTAATTTTTTTTGATATGCAATAAAAATAAATTAATTTTTTTTATTACATGAGTTCTTAAATCAGATTTGCCTTCATACGGTTGAAATAAATTAATCTCCACAAAGTCGTTATTGCATTCTAATGTTTTCGGTATTAATATTAATTTAATGCGATCCCGTTTGAAGCGATTACATTTTAATAAGAGTCAATTTATTAAATATTTAAACTGATTTTTGTATATAGCATTTATTTCATACCAATTTTTATTAACATCGATTTTTTGAAATGCAATAACTATGGAAAGACGCATGTATATAGAAATTTTAAGTAGGCTGTATACGTGTTAAAAAAGGATAAACAACTACTTTTTTGTGGTATCAATTGAAATGGTCTGCAAAGAAATTGCTTATCATAAAAATGTCATTCGGTAAAATCGGTATCCACAAAAATTCGATATCGGAAGAATTAAAAAGAATAAAAATTGTATGCAGGCAGCATCATTTATATGTTTTGCAATTAAATTTGGTATCAAAGACGCGTATGACTAAAAAGTAAAACGGCGTTCCATATTATTCTGTGTTAAAATTAAAATACTTAATAGGATTTATTAAATCATTAGAAAAATAAACCAATAAAAGTTAATACTTTTACCATTTAATTATAAAGTTTAAAATAAATAAAAGTCCTGATTGAAGAAGGGCAACCACCAGCATTTAGACCAGTTTACAAGAGTAAAAAATGAAAAATTAACCCTTTGACATTTTTGCAGAACTTACATTTTAGGGTGCTTGGGCCCCATGTTTTCCCACTTCTGTCAGTCTGTCTGTACGCAGCATAGCTTAAAAACTACTTATCCAGTTGAATTTAAGTTTTCAACGGAATGGAAACATTTTGGGTTAAAATCGAATAAGGCGAAACAAAATGGCGGCCTAATGAAATAAAATTGCATAAAACTCAAGTGAGAAACAGACTGGTAAAATTTTAGTCCGAATCTTGTATGACAAAACTAAATGACGGCCTAATAAATTATTTGAATATGCAGCAAATTGTAGCGACAATCTGTACGAGGGGAAATTGATTGCCATTTCAAGTGGTCCCTCTCTAATATTTTTATTATTTCTCGTACTAAAAAATATTACACAAAAAATATTACACACAGTGTAATTTTTTACATGGAATGCTCTGTATAAAGAAGTCATTTTAAGAAATACTCTATTTGTAACTGTTACGACTGAAATTTATATATTCAAAAATAATATGGCCATTTGTAGGAAGGTATTAAATTTAGTTTTTGAAATATCATAGGTGGGTCTCACAAAATTTGGCATGAAGTTTTTTGGAAAGATATTTTTTAGCTTTTCATAGGTGTAAAGAATAGACAGGGTATTCATTTAATAAAAATAGATATTTTGTCACTGTCTATATATTTCAAAGATACTGATAATTACCATATGATCGGGAAGAAGAAAATTTACTTTGCATTTTTTTGATTGCATTAAAAATAATAAAATTACTGCACAGTTGATCCTATACCTAATAGAGTAATTTTATCGTCTAAAAACTAAAATTGACGTTAGGAGAGTTTACATAACTACCAAAAGAAACAGTTGGAACTGAAAAATAAATATTTCTACTTTCATACCTTAACTTTTGGAAATTTGTTTAAAGATTCATATATAATACCACCCATAACTAATGTCATAATGGTATCAATCTCTCACTCTCTATATCCCTGTAAATCTGTATCTATAAAACGCCTAAATATAATTATTTTTTTAAATTTAAGTATAGTCATAAATCTTTAAGATATAAATGAAATAATTTTCCATTTTGATTATTATGAAATTGACTGGAACTTCTTTAATTTTTTTTTAAGTGTTGCATATTTCATAGTTAAAATCAATTCTATATTTGTCACTAAATAAAAAACAACAATTAGACATGTTTTTATTGTTCGAGTTGTTACAAACTGAAATTAGTTTCCATTGCTGCTGATTTCTGGTGATACGTAAGTCCACACCATTTTCTTTTACAAAGGGTCCAAAGAACTCACACTGTGACTTTAAATACCGAAAAAGAAGAAAAAATATTGTAAAAAAATTGCTTTTCGAAAAATCAGCTGTAAATATGCTATTAAAAAACTTCGTTATTGATAAAATAGGTATATTTCCAATTTTAGTTAAAAATTAAAAGCAATACATAAGAAGCTTATTCCCCTTAAGAAAATAAGAAGAATATCCATATAAATATGGCTTTTTAAACTTGTGTTTGTAACCAACAGCATGTATAGTACCTCCACTCAATTTTTTTTTATTCAATATAACCATAACCCCTACATTAATTAATTAATTTTAGATACTGATGTCCAAATTCGTAGACAAAATTCAAGTTTACTAATTTTCAACCAGAATTTATATATTGAGTTGTGGTTTTCGATAATGCCTAGCACTATATGTTGGATTTATCGCTTCGAAAATGCAAAAGGCCACAAGAAATCTGTTGCACAGAGTATTATCTAAGCCCTTGTCATTTTCACAAAATGTTTATACACAAACAATGACTATTACAAACCGAAATATTATATTGTTCTTTTCTACCCAGGATAATCCACACCCGAATACCAAAAAACTTTTTCTATAAAAAGGGTGTTTTCACCAAAATGTAAATTTTTCTGGTTGTGTTGTTTTTTTCAGTTCCTGTATGCATCAAACAATTGTTTCTTACCCCATTCTATTGTGAACTTTTTACTTTAAACTAACTTTCATGATCCATCAAAAGGTCATTTGAGAGTTTAAAAATTATTGAAACTTATTAAATAATGGTAAAAAGGTGTGTTATTATTTAAATTTACATAGATATTAATGAATTCTAATGATGAGTTTGAAGTTAGTTCAAAGTAAAAAATATGCAAAACAGTTTTTTATAAGTATAATGTTTTTATTTATATTTTGACATCTTACATTATTATACAGCTTTAACTATAGAAAATAAAAACACAATAATTGTAGGATTCTTTCACTATTATCTTCTAAGAATACAAAATATTACTGAATAGAAGAAATTACATAACCTATATTTTTTTTAGTTGGCCCCATTTAATGCAACATTAAATGAATCTGAAGTTAGCAATTATATCAGGTTTGGTACCTTTATCTTTAAAGATTATCCAAAAAATTGATAAAACCCATTTCATAAGAGGCAAAGATATTCGTCCTCTCTCTCTGAACTCATATATTTATAATCGGTATGAAAAGACTAATTTAATTAGATAATAATATTCAAGGTATCACATTCAAAAAATCCATGTTATGTAGTTTTTTCTATTTTTTATTAATTTTTAGAAATATTTGATATTCTTAGACCATAATACAGGAATAATCCTACAAATTTTGAAATTAAAGTTTTTTTTTAATTTTCTATAATTAAAGATGTAACTAGGTGTAAAAATATAAATGAAAGCCCTGTACAACAGTAGAATTTATAAATTTAGAGACATTACCTTTATTCATAACTGAGGTAACAAATAATAGTTTAAGGGATACAAAAGTTGAGAAAAAAAACATGTTTAAAAAAATTTACAATTTCTTTAAAAACACCCTGTACAAAAAAACTAAAGAATTTAAAAAAAAAACAAGGAAAACTTTTTTTACAAGTGTTTTACAAAACACTCTGTAAAACAACTTATTGAAGACCTCTGAATTAACATCCTCTAGGCTATAAACTCCATACTTAGTGCTAGACCGTAGGGGCGTCCCTAGACTCCTGTTACTGAATGGGGGGAAGGGGGGAGGGGGACGCTTGCCTCCCCTGGAAAATGTAAATATTGTATATTACATATATAAATTACATTTATATACCAAATGGACTATGCATGACCTTTTTTGGTTTTTTTTCATCAGTTATGGTTCTTCAGACGCCCATGCAATATCCCAAAAAAAACAGATCGCCTCTCCTATGCCCCCCTTAGTTACGCGCCTGCTAGACAGTGTCGAAAACCGCAACTAAATATAACCTCTTCTGGTCAAAAATGATAAACACAGTTAACTTAACTTACAAAAAATAAGATTTCTTCATGATATAGGTATAATGTATATGGTGTATAATTTTTTCTCTAAAATTAAGTTTGGTTCACTTTTGTTCCTTTATGTATATCTATGTACCTACTTTTTTTTAATTTTTAACACATCTGATATTTTATACAGATTTTATGTACAGGATGTTTGGTTATATTTTAAACAGTACCCTAGAGACTTTATTATGAGTTATCAAAAAACTTTAAATATAAAAGTGTTTAGGTTTGGTCATTTTACAAGAAAAACAAACAAAAGGTAATCGGAAATTTAGCAAATGGGCATCGACTGCGTTATTTTAAGAGGCACATCCTGTATAATAGATACACCCCAAATGGTCTCTTCTTGCTGATAATCTAAAGATAATCAAGAAATTTAAGAAAAACCCTATCATAAGAAGCAATGTATTCCAACTGACTCCACTATATTGGGAGCTTTCTCCATTTCTCTCTTACAGATTGCCACTTATGGCAGGGTTTTTCTAAAATTTCTCTACTGTCTTTAGAGATAAAGTTTAAACCTAGTATATTTATAATCGGCAAGAATGATTAATGAATGATGATTTTGTTCAAACCCAAAAACATTTGTATTTAAACTTTTCTGATAACTCATAGCATAAGGCCTGTAGGGTACCTACCATTTAAAATATAACCAGGCACCCAGTACAATTATAAATAGGAATAAACAAATAAATTCCATTAAACATAATGAACTTATTAAGTAATATAATAGTTATTTTTTTAAATAGAATATTTTTATTGTGATTATGTGAAACTTCAAAAGCGATTCATAGATTTGAACAAAAGATTAATTTAAAAATACATTAAAAATTGCAATTAGCAAATCCCAAGGAAAACAAACACTTCAAACATATTTGTATCACACTGTAATAAATTAGACAAACATATAAAACATAATGAGGTGTCTAGCACAAAGTTTAATGGATGACAATAAAAAAATAAGTGCACCATTCATCAGTTGAGTTGCTATGCATTATCTTGCTGCTGTTTTCCGACAGAATATCAGTGCAAAAACAATTAGTCAAATCAAACAAGGTTTCAAGTGTCAAATTCTGTTTGATACTGTAAACTGATAATTTGTTATAATAACAAACTCATAGGTATGTTTTGCAGTAGACTTTGCTAAACATAAGCTTATGAATTATACTAGCCTAATCTGTTTAAGTCTAATATTATAGTAAGTTTCTTTATAAAAAAAAATAAAATAATCACAACTAATACTTACACAGGTATATATCTTCTGCAATCAAAATGGTCGAGTTCAAATTTGAATCAACAAAATAGCTTATCAAGAAATTTCTAATTGTGCTTCGGTGATTGTTCTTCCTTATATTGATTAAGTATGTGAAAGGTAAATGAAAATACTGTATGAAATACTTGACATCATTTCTTGTATCATTCCCTTCTTTTCAGGGTCATATTCATAAAAGTAAAAATATTGCTATAATCAATAAATGTGCCATACACCACATACTGTGTAATATAATATAACTAATTATTTCCCTTCTCTAATAATTATAACATTATATAATTCCAACTATAGTTCTTTTAAAGAAAAACAAAGATTATTTCATTTCGCCCTCAACAGTGAAAATATATAATACCAAAGAAAATAATAGCTTACACTATAAATTTTCTTTGATAATACCTGTTAAGAAATACTTTTGTTTACAAGTTTTACATAGACCTCTACATAGACAATAAAATATAATTTTAGCAAGTACATTCTATTTGCTTAAAAATATACAAATTCATGCCTACCTGTAACAGTATTATGATAATCTAGATTCAACTGCCCTTATTGCTTCTTTAGTCTTTCCATCAATAGAAAATATTTTTCTTAAATTGGTTCCTAGTTACTGGAATTTATGTTTAATTTTGCAATACTTAAATACACCATTATTAAACCACTGTTTGTTATGTTTCCGCAAGTGATCCATCAGCTGTTCGACTTTCTTGCTTATTGTGTATTTGTGAAGTTAGGTTAGGTTACGAGAGACCAAAATTAAATAAAATACTGCCTATTCTTAAAATAGGAAGGGCCATTCCCCAGTAACAACGGGCAATTACAACCTAGAGTAAGATTTTTATTCTTACTCTAAGTTTAAATTGCTTTGTTCTCCCGATGAACGCATTTCGCCTATATTATTATATTGTTTTTCTGTGGAAGGCGCGCCCCGTTTCAAAGGCAGATAGATGTATGATGTTTATGTGGTTGCATAACAGCCGCGGTGCTGGATTAGAATAGATAGAATAGATATTAACATAGGTCCCCTTTTCTTTTAAAAATAAAATACGTAATATAGAATTTTGCACCATATAGCAAATAATGTAATTAATATTTAAACAGAATATTCACAACTTTGTTAAATATTTCTTCAAAAGAAGTACATTTTGAGGATAGCGTTTTATGTTTTCCCGTACTTCTAACAAAATGATCAAATTAGGAAAGAATTCACTGAATTAAAAATAATGATTCATTAATAACTAAAATATACAGGTTTCGTAATAATATGACATAGATAATATTTTTTAAACAGATTAGCTTACCTTGTTTAATTTGAAGGATTTACGAGTTTCGTATCTTCGCTGCTTATTTGCAGGTTCCATGTTTTCATGGTTTTCTTGAATATTTTGGCATCTGTTGATTATTTACGGCATGATGCATATGCTAATATATCATGGCTTAGCTTTCAAATAATAAAAACTATTTTTTATCGTACGAAATGAAACTCCAAGGCAGTAAATTTAGATATTATCAAAAACTCATGAAATGACAGATTCGGAAAATGGCGGCTTTAGTAGTAGGTTGGTGTTTAACGAACCAGGATCGGAAAATCCGATTGTCATGCCGAACAGCTCTCCGAACGGAGAAAATTTTCGTTAAGGGAGAACTGCACGCAAAAAGTGAAAAACTAGCGACAAGGTCTAGTCAAGTTTAAAATAAGATGAAAAGGTATACCTACGTATTAAAATAAACTTCCGGCACGTCCGACTTCAAAAAAATGGGTTATGTATAGGCAATTTAAATTACATTTTGTTTAAAAATGTGTTCAAAAGGGTTCACGCGCTGCAGAAATGCAAAGACATGAGTACGATTTACCATTTCAAATTTTGCAGTTGCGTAGACAAAGGATCGATGCAAGGCGGTAAAGAGCCATTTTGTGAAAAAAAAATTATATGCGACGGCATTTGCGTCAAAAAGTGGTCGAAAATGGAGAAATCTACTTCTATTTTATAATTCTAGATTAGATTTTTTCATAAAAAATCGCATTTAGCGCCCAACTATACATATTTCCCTATTGAAATCACATTGAAGCTAATACATATCTCTTATAGTTTTAACATAATATTGCAGCGGCGGAAGGCTTGAAAATGATCCGTAAAGTACAAAATCGCACCACCGGTTCGGAATATAACAACCCATATATTGTATTACTAAAACAATATGTAGGATATATAGGGGTAGTATTGCAATTGCGAAAATCTTGGGTTTTGTTCGATGTTTTAGATGTCTTAAAAAATTAAAAACATACTTGTAGAAAAAAAGTATAAGACCTGTACGGATGTATATCTGAAACTCACGCGAATGATTGAGAACAGTCAACCCAATTCGTTTCAAATTTGCACCAAAAATAGTTTAAGTAAAAGTCTCGAGGGAATAAGATAAGAGTCATGGGTATAAATCCTCGATATTTGTAATGAGTGTAATAATGCAAAAAATCATATTTTTTTGAGAAGGTACAAACCGATAACAGTCAATTTGAAAATATATATAGTTGAGGTAATTGTTTTGATATGGAAAAATTGTAGATGTCATTGATTTTTTCTTTTACATATGTTTTAAAAATAAGCAATTTTTCGAAAAACGGCAAAATACCCCAGATGTATCCTATTTTTTGTATTTACATAATTGTTTTCACTATACAATATCTAAATAATATTCAAGAAACGATTTTTATACACAAAAAAAGTTCTCATATTTTTTTGTATATACAAATATTTTTTTTAAATTACAGGTACTCTAGAGGGCTATCTGTACCTGTGTATTCCAGACTTGCATAAAAAAGGTGACACACGTCCATTTTATTTTATCGTTTTCTACATATATTATTTGTTTCTACTATACACTAGTCACCAACTCTGGTGACTCTGGTCAACATTCCATTTACTACCCTATTTTAATTTTCTGAGATTTTTAATTCTTAGTGCCAATAAAAGTATTTTTTTTTCACTTGGTATGCCATGTACTAACACCGGAATAGTTTACCCAATGGTTCTTAATGTATCTGCTAGTAAAATATTTTATTAGAGTAACTAATATAGGTTCAAATCAGTTACTAATGAAATAGATAATTAAATAAGCACCCCTCAAAATTTTTATGTGGCAGAACAAACAGTTATTTAACTAATGAATGGTTTGAAACTTTGTAAGGCTTAATGTTAGCTTGATATGTTTTACTAACTGTACTTCATATCATACAATAACAAGACATCCCGCCTCTATTGGGCAGGATGGAACAATAGCCCCTGGAGTCTAAATTAAAAACTTGACTCGAAATTCAAAGATCAGATCCATATTAGGTTGGCATATTTTGCAGATTGACAGCTGTCAATTCAAATATGAATTTTTATATGGGCTAATATATGGCAAATTAACAATATTATAAGTTAATTGTTTTAATGGCGAATCTCAAATCTATGCTTTTAACCGGCCAACTTTACACAAAATTCTTGCAGCTCTCAATTCAGAACGTATTAAACAATTAAAAGCCTCTCTATACTTATTATCCAAGTGTAATAAATACGCTCTGATCAAAATATTTAGTTTCTGATCCCTATTATGAATCAAGTCCAAATTATTTGCTATTATACACCCTATGTAAAACATCTGAAACCACTAATGATCACCGAGAAGGTCACTGATGGTGATGATGTTTATAGCTTAATAGAAGCATAACAGCCGGAAATAGTTTCAGATATACCCAGTTCGTAATGTAAAAAAAAATTAGGCATTAAATACTTGCTATTTTCCTACTTTTTGATATGTATATTCACTCTCACTAACCCTCAAAGAGATATTTAAAAATGCCTTAAACCGTTTCGAGATAAAAACGTCGCGTCCCTGTCAAATTGTTTATTCTGACACGGCCGTCAAAAGTTCAGCTGACAATACCAGGCCACCTTGAAAAATGTCTCAGTTTTCTATCAAATAAATATTATGTGCATTTTTATTGGAAATTCGATTTTATCTAATTTATAACTTCGGATAATAAAATGGTATCCGTATGTCTTGCAAAAAAAAGACAGAACTTTTGATATATTTAATCGTTTTTGCTGCCAAGAGGTATGGTACAACTTTATGAAGCGGCAGGGAAGAAGAACCAGAATTCATTCAGTAACGTGGTTTTTGAATCACTCGGGGGAAATTTAGGAACCCATAAACAAATTCCGCCCCTCGTTACTCTTCTCAATAAAAAATAATGAAATATGGCAAACTTCAAGATTCCTTCAAGTTACCCCATTTTTTAAATTTTCTTTTAACCGACATCCCGTGCTCCGATATTGCCCATTAATAAACTTGTCCGAGATTTTTGAACAGAAACCCGAAAAAAAATGCTCCACGTATCAACACGTATCTGTCGCCACATTCGGCTTATTATAAGCCCCAACGAAATCGCGTTTTTACCAAATGAAGTGCATATTTATCTTCAACGATCGATCCCATAGAGGCGTATTTCCCCAACGTACCTTTACCATGCTAGAGCACTTCGAAGGACAAAAAATACAATTTCAAAAATGTATTGTCCAAAAAGAGAATTGCGCGGGCAGTAACAATAGCCGCGTGCCAAGACCAATTATACTTCGAATAGACAGTCCAACAGATACCAATTAATTTACCATACTAATTGCTCGTGCTGCAGTTTAATATAAACGCACGCAATAATGTGTAGTTTGGCATTGCCAAGTGTTTATTTGTTTAGAAATAAAATACAAACATTATGATTATCATTATACGAATTTAACCAGCCGTCCGGATACAGAACGTCTCCGAGTAGCAACGGACGGCATCACTAATTATTTTTAACTGAGCATTTTAAAGTTATTACATGTAAGAGAAATATAATACAGAAATCTAGCCCTTTGCTTTAAAATTTCGTTAATTATTATTTTAATTTAATAATCGCCCAAGCCGATGGTAATATTATTTCTAACGCCTAACCCCTAATGATTTTTTTTTTAAAAATTAGCACCAGGCAATACATTGCTTCGAGTAGTATTAGCACTATAATATTTCATTACCTTTAAAAGGCAATTAGAATGTGTAGATTGTAAAACAAGTAAATCAAAAAAGAAAGCAGGGCACCGGATTGGTCTAAAATTTTTAGATTTGGAGACATTCGGCCACATAGCACTTGGGCAAATGGTTGTATTAACCCTTGCAATATTCAAACATGTAATAAAAGAGGCTAACTATTACCAAAGTTTACTGAATATATTTTTATTCAGTAAACTTTGCTATTACTAACTTATAACAAATAATCCAGCCGCAATCAATTAAAAACCGCAGTATAAAGTACCGTTGAAAATAATTAAATGTATTTATTGTTTTTTAGAAAGTTGGTTTAGGTATTCAGCATTTTACATGTTTTATTATTTTAATAAACATGTTTTATGTTGCCTTTTTTGTCAATAAAATATTATTTATTTCTGATTTATGACTTTACTTCAAAACCTTTTTTCTCAACATTTTAAAAATGACTGAGCCTATATGTATCCTGTTACCCTCAACTGTTTATGAATTAATTATATCTTATTATAAATAGTAAATTAATAATATTTACTATTTGGCTTAACTTTCCTCACAAAAATGCCAGTATTTTGAATTACACGGACGCCAAAAATGCGTGACAATTATCACAAGGTTTATAAATTTGACGAATTCCATTAAGAATCCGAAAAGAAAACAACTTGTAGTTTCACAAATATTACCTCTAATTTATTTTGGTTTGCGAACAGGTAAGAACATAGGCATAGAATTGCGTTAGCAAAGAATCCGCCTTACATCATTTATTTTCAAAACGACGGAGATTAAGAGTTAAATTTGCCCTTATATTATAATGAGAAGTAATTTAAATACTTTCTTTACCTTTTGAAATGATCTTAATTGGCTTAAGTAGCAAGAACTGAGAAACAGAATTCATTAGGTAGGTTTTTGTTAAATGTTAATGGTCTTTGGTTTTATATCGCATTATCTATTATCAGACCCTTATTTATATATAAAATGTAAGACACTTGCAAGGGAGACCCATATAATTATGAATGCAATACTGATTTATGTATAACAAAACATAATATAGGTGATTATTATTAAATCAAATTCAACAATTTTAAACATTCGACTTTGACAATGTGACACTGACAAGTATTTGTTTGTCTTAAACTAAATGTTCTGATACATGCATGTATATTTTATATATGACGTTTATAACACACAAGCTATATCATCTCTCATAAATATATGGGTAAATCGCACGCGAGGTCTACATATGTCGTTCTAATAATCTGATTAAAACTTTTATTTAATTTTTATATTCTTAATTTTAATTTAAGTATCTAAACAAATATCAAAATAAATATTTTTCCACTAGTTATCTACTTATAAACAAAGTAAAAGCTAAAAACTTATTTTAAACACCTATTTCAGTTGTTCTGACTCAAGTATCATACCAAAGCATTTTAACTCAAATACTAAATACATAAATATATATAGCTATTTATCTAACTAAGTAACGAAAATCTATGAACAAATGAAATAGAAAAGTCAAGGTATAAACGTACATTTAAAAAAATCGAGTTAACCCGGGACTGGCTTACTACTGGAAAAATAAGTATGATCTTATTAATATGGTGGTAAGGTAAACTCGATCTGTAAAAAAAATTAACCGAAAATTTTCTCGTGATGAATCCTTCCTTTCAACCCAGAAAGTAATAAATAACAAAATTTGTATTTGTACATATACATTTTTCAATGATTATGTGCAGAACTAATCAGGATCATAGTAAATCTCTGATAAAAAAAAAGATTTACAATTAACCGATTTTTTTCCCTCGAAGTCTATTATTTTTTTAAACTTTTTGACAATTCCAAATAAAATAAAGTGGAATTATTATTTTTTTTACTTTCCACGTAAAAGGAAAATATTATAAATATTGTAATCAGTAAAAATTGTTCTTTTTCTGATCTTTACGTTTCAGAGTCCCTAGATGCCAAAAAACATGTTTTCTCAACTCCGTCGGTGTGTTTGTCGATTTGTCGGTCTGTCTGTTCGCAGCATAGCGGAAAAACTACTTACCTGATTGGCAAATGTTGGTCAAAAATTAAGGCCATATGAAGATGACCTAGTAATACTGTGGAATGTTAAAAAATACTACTAAAACTAATTATACAATTTACTTCAAATTTAGCATAAAAATCAAGTATTACGTAGGAATGAACTGGTAATATTTTGGTATGAATCCAAGATAGCAAAACAAAATAGTGGCCTCATAGAGTAATTAAAAGATCAGCCTGAAAAACTATTTATTAGTTTAATTTCAAATTTTGTGAAAGTATAAAGTGTGACATAGGGATAAACCGACAAAGTTGTAGTACGAATTCAAGATGGCGAAACAACATGGCGTCCAAATAATATGTCTAAAAAAACAACGTAAAAAATTTGACGTAGTTTTGCAAAAAAAATAACTATGATATAGGGATAAACTGGTACGAATTCAACAAGACGGAACAAAATGGCGATGGGTGGTCGCTACAAAAACTACTTATTCAATTTATTTTTAATTATGCTCAAAAATCAAGTGTGGCATAGACAGAAACTGGTAAAATTTTGGTAGGAAGTCAAAATGGTGGAACAAAATGGCGCCAATAAAAATGTTTGAAAAGACAGTGTATATCTGTTACTAAATGACTATGCACCGAACTACATTGGGTCACACTTCTCTATTCCTAATAAAGGGAAGATCCATAAAGAGGGAAGTTCCGGGTAAATGAAATTTACCGATTGTTTTAATAAAAAGAAGTTATTATTACGTATGAAGGTTGATATCAAAGTTTAAAACATTTTGTTATGCCGCCATTTTGCTCACCCGTATTGGATTTATCTTTAAATTTTACAAGTTCATCACTAAATCGCACTAGATTTTTGTGTCAAAATTGTCATTTGGATAAGTGTTTATTCTGCAAATTTTTAACATTTAATCATATAATAAGGAGCAGTTTTTATACCGATTTTTAAACATTTGGCTGCCATTTTTGCATTCTGCAATACGGGAACTAGCAAAATCTAATTTCTATGTCATTCTTGATTTTTTATCAACATTTTAAGCCAATATATAAGCAGTATTTTACACCGCTTTTTAAACAGATCAAGTTATCAGTTCATCCCTACATCACATTTGATTTTTGTGAAAATTTTTATTTCGATTTAACTAGTTTTTTTACAGCGAATATGACAAATAAATTTCACATTCTCGTTGACATTTGTTCTGCTCTACAAGGTGACTTAATTGTATTTTTAATACGACGTATCGTTTTTTCACAACTATCATTAACTTATTTTTAATAGTCAAAAATTTTTGTTTTACTCTTAGAAAACTCTAATTTTAAATATAAATCCAATAAAATGTCACACGTAACATCTCTCCGACGATTCGCACTGAAAACACCATCATCAAAGCTAATTGGTGATGTTTCCAAAGAAACCAATGGTCGTATTAAAAATCTGACTACTCCATTGTTATGGCAATGTGAAATTTATTTTAATCTAGCTCTTTTGGTCGAATCAGAAAAAAAATTAGAATAATCTTGTTTCCCTAATTTTTGTATGTTAGTATCTAAAGCGATAATATAAAGAAAATAATTTGTTTTTTTATTTAAATGATTAACAATAATAATTACTAACAAATATTAACCTTAAATGCACAAACACTAACAATTTACGAAACTTAACTAATTAAAGTGGATATGTATTATATATTAGAAATATATAAAAAACTTAATATTATTTAAATACAATAAACACATTTGCTATTTTCAAAAATGCTGCTATTATTTTCCAGACATAAATAATAGCAAAACAATTTCGTTAATCATATTTTTTAGCATTTCCGGTATTAATTTTCTGATAGCTGCTCGTATTTCGGCTTTTAATTCTTCAGCATTTTGAAAGGTCTTCCAATAAACTTCATTTTCCAGGTACCCAAAGTAAAAAGTCCAGGTGTGTAAGATCTGGTGACTGCGGGGCCAGCCAAATGGAACATGAGTAGCAATTAAATTATTCCCAAATTGGCTCTTAAATAATCCATGTTATGCGTCGAACTGTAGGGAAGAGCCCCATCCTATTGAATCATCTTAATCACTAACATGTGGTATGTTAGTGATTAAGTTAAAGGGAAGTCGTCAAGCGCATCTTCAATTTCGTTTGTTAGAAACTGAGCATATCTTTCCGAAGTAAGGGTTCCTTCATAAAATATTGGTCTCCCAGAATACCACAACAGCAAACCGGTTCTGGTATTTGGATGTGCGGAATCGGTTTTCATCTCTTCTTGACCAATATCTATTTTGTTTTTGAATACACCAATATTAGAAAAATAAGTTTCGTCAGTCTTCTTGCGAACCACTCACAAAAAGTCATTTTACGCTCTGCATCTCCAGAATGCAGAGCACGGCAGATATAGTATTTATAAGGGCGGAGCCCCCTTATGAACTATTCTGTGGGCCACTGACTGTGGTACCTCGTGCTCTTCTTCAATGGTACGGAGTCCTATATTTCTCTTAGTCTTATCTTCTTCCAGCCAGTAACACTTGCATCACCTGTTCAGAATCATGTCTTTTTTAACGATGAAACACTGGCTTTTCAAATCCGTCATATTCTCTTAAGTTGGCCGCGAACCTAAAAATGGATCAGCCTGGTTCCGCCATTCGGGGTATTTTTAAAAATATATAATATATATATAAATATATATATATATATATATATATATATATATATTTATGTATATATATATATATATATATATATATATATATATGCAAAAACGGCCTAAATATATATATATATATATATATCATATATATATCGGGGCTCCGGTGATTTCCGGCTGCAAACCCATAGGTAATTTAAAAAGCATCACTATATATATATATATATACACATCTTTACCAAAAGTTCTTGGCCGGAAAACATATAATAATAGCAGAAATATATAATTTCTGCAGGTGCAAAAACGGCCTAAAAGAAGAATTGCTTTCGATTATGTCACAGGGTACCCTCCTGCGATCATGATTTCTGGGCCTCTACCCTCATCAGGCAGGCTTGTACCCAGGGACATCTAAAATAACAGATTGCTCGATATGACAAAATCGAAAACGAAACGTCTATCATACTGAAACAGTACTACAAGTTAAACGTAACATTTAGCACCACCTATCGGGGCTCCGGTGATTTCCGGCTGCAAACCCATAGGTAATTTAAAAAGCATGCACTAGCACCATCATGCGGAGAGTAGATACTAAAA